>ML664188.1:1233303-1281740 GCA_007570785.1 Antilocapra americana | reverse complement strand
CCCGGGGCCGCCGGGCCCCGTCCCGCGCGTCCCGGGCCGGCGAGGCGGGCGCGCGGGCGCCGCCGACCCCGCCAGGTGCGGCGCGGGCGGGTTCTCACCTGCCCGGGCCCCGGGGCGCGCTCGGAAGTGCGCCCGCCCCGCGCCGGCCGGGCGAGGCCGTGCGGGCACCGCGGGCACCCCGGCCCGGCGGGCAGGCTCGGAGCGGGGACGTTCGGCCCGGAGGCGGGCCTGGCCGCCCTGCGTCGGGAACTCTCTTCCCGAGCCTGTTTCCGATGGCCGCGCGGCCGGCCTGCGAGCTTCGGGAACTGATTTAAGTCGCAGAGAAAGTTCTGAGCCCCGCGCGCGGCGGCCTGGCCTGCGGCGCTGGCCCTTCCGCAGGCGTCGCTGTCGGTTTCCCCGCGGACTGACACCTGCCAGGTGTGCCCGGTCCACTCGGACCCCCCGTCTGGGCCGCTGGGCCCCCCCAAAGCGTGACACCCGGCGGTGTCCACCCGCGGGGGCCCCCGGCTGCGTGGGGCCGCCGCGCGGGGTGACGGGGTCCCAGCCTGCGGCGGCGTGGGGGCCTCGGCTGTATACACACATCCCCTTTGGGAGATCAGAGCCTGGGGACCTTTCTCTCCGACTGTTGGTGTGTCCCAAGGGGTGGAGTTGAGGTCAGGAGGACTCAGGAAACGCAGCGCCTTGTGAAAAGCTACACATGTTCTTTTAATTTGGAGATTGCCATGTGGTTTTTGAAGCAAGCCTCTCTCGCTACCTAAATCATTCTCTTCCGACGTGAGTGTGTTGTTTTTCTGGAGTGTGGCTGGCCCAGTGGACCCCGGAGCGGGAGTCCTGTGCGCCCTGGGCTGCTCTTCTGCTGGTGGCAGTTGGGGGTGGGGGGCCTCGGTCCCTTTGTCTGGGCCTCTTTAAGGCAAACAGCTGTCTCCCTGAATATTTCCAGCGAGGACACTGCAGGGAGGTGTCCTGGCCTGGCTCTGTGGTCACATTCCCGGGGCTGCGGCCCCTCCATTGAGGTTTGGGGGGGCGAGAAGGGGTAATTGCTCAAGTTCTCTTGCCTCCCAGTCCTGATCCCCGGAGACCCTTGGCAGTTTCGGGCTGAATTTGCCTCTCTCGGGAGTCTGTTTACAGTCTTGGCCCGTCTGATACCAGTGAAAAAACAATGACAGTATCTGGGTCGTTTTGGCCGACACTACTGCGTCTCCTTCCGGAAATGCCTGGATCACGGAGGCAAAAGGGTTTTTTTTTGGGGGGGAGATGTTTGTTTTAAAGGTGGGGTTTCTCTGCCGGCAGAGTAGCTTTTCACTGCGTTGCAGTTTCGGATTTCCTGGACCTTTGGGTGGTGATGTTGCTGGACTGGAGTGCTTGTCCTGCGGTTCGAGCCCCCGAGGAGAAGGATCACATTTGTGGAGCTCGGTCGCGTAGGAGGCAAAAAATAGAGTTGATTATTTTAACATTAAGGAAGCATGTCAACACGAGGTTTTTAGGGCCCCGGCTAATGTGGTAATCTGGTCCTAAAATGGAAGGAGAGGGAGGGAACTTAATGCAGAAACTATTTTGACTGCTCTTGACATGTCATGTCCCTGATTTCTGCGTTAGATTTATGCCACAGTCCAGAGTGGGGCCAGTAAGTTGGTAGCTAATTATTTTTCCTGATTGCTTTCTGTTGCAATCTGAAGTGGTGAGCCCAAGAAAATGCCGTTGTTCGAGTGGTCCTGGAGCTGGGAGTGGTCGGCCCCAGCTCCACGGGTCTCTCCCTTTTGGCCCAACAGCCCTGGCCCCGGGGGTGGGGGTGGTTCCTGCAGATGCTTACTGCCTGGCTCTCAGGTGGGCATCGAGTTTAACTAAGTGCTGTGGGGAGCCCATGGAGAGTCCGCCGGCGGGACCCTCTGCTTCCCAGCGCGGGGCCCAGGTGTCTGTAACCCTCCCGTGCAGTTCCAAGAACTTACCCAGTCCAGCCGCGCCTGTGGCCATCTCGTCGTATTTGGAACCTGTTTAATTTCAGCTGCGCTGTGTCACTGCTGAGGCATTTAGCAGAATTTGCTCACGGGGTGATGGGGGGGGCTGTGTTAGGTGAGGACTTCCTGGCCTGCCTCATGGGCTTGCCAGGGCTAAGGTTGGGGCCTGGGGATCAGACCCCTGGGGTCTAGAGCAAGGTCTTAAATCTCTGGGATCTAATACCTGTTAATCTGAGGTGTAGTTGATGCAATAATAATAATAGAATTAAAGGGCCCAGTTAATGTAAAGCATTTGAATCATCCCCAAACCATACCCTTCCCCCACCTCCCAGGTCTGTGGAAAAATTGTCTTCCACGATACCGGTTTTTGGTACCAAAAAGGTTGGGGACCACTGGTCTAGAAGCTCAGTGGCTGTTTGACTTTGGACAACTTACTTAGCTTCTGAGTATCACGTGTCTTCACCTGGTGTCCTTCCTCTGATCAGGAGTGTTAAATACTGCCTGTGAAGCCCTTAGCACGGCCCTGGCCTGGGGGAGGAACTATTGGTGGCAGAGCTGTAGTGCCTGTTGGGTAATAAGGTCCTTGATCTTTCTGGAACGTCCAGAAGCTCTTATCACACAGTCTGGATTGTTCTCCTGTGTGGGACCTTGAACATCCCATCCACTGTCTGACTTGTTTTTCGCTGCAGCTCTGGGTGAAGGGTATTGTGTGAACTGGGCTGAGCCTTGATTGTGGGGGGCGCTTGGGCAGCTGACTCCACCTTCGCGAGTCTCAGTTTTCTCTTCTGTAAAATGGGCGTGACAATACTGCTAGTAGGTCAGTGCATTGGCATATGCCTGGCACTTGTATCATTGCTTTTATTGATGCCATTACTGTTGGTACCTGCTGAAGCGCTGGGGATAGGATGGGATGGAATGGCGGAGGAGGGCTGGGCCTTTGCTCTCAGGGTGTCTGGTTGACAGGGAGGCAAACAGAAGCTGACTGTGCGGCTCTGCAGGAGGTGGGCTCTGTCCCAGGACCCTGTCCTCAGAGACCGGGTGGTCTCTGCTGAAAGAGGCCAGATCACGCTTCAGAGTCTGGATGTGGTCCAGAAGGCACTGGAAGCTTCCGGAAACTTTAACTGGGAGAGGGAGATAGGAAATGCAGGGGAAAAGTGTTGAATTGATCTTTTTTTTTTTCTTTTTTTAAATTGAGGTGAAAGTCGTGTCACATAAAACTAATCATTTTAAAGGAGACAATTCAGTGGTACATTCTCGATGTCAGTGGTACATTTGCGATGCTGTACCCCTTCTGTCAAGATATGAAACATTCCCATCGGCCCAGAATAAAACCCTGCACCCTTTAAACTTCCCGTCCCCCTACCCCAGGTCTCTATGGAATTGCCTGTTCTGGATACTTCGACCGCCGGGACTCACAGGCTGGGCTGCCTGTTGCCGCTGGCTTCATAATTAGCGGAATGTTTTCTAGGTGTGTCCACGCTGTAGCGCGGACAGCGCTCTGCTCCTTTCACGGCTGGACAGCCTTCCGTCGCGTGCGCAGCGCACATCTGCTTGTCCGTCCACCTGCTGATGGGCTGTCCTTGTGTGGGTACTTCTCCCAGCAGGTACGGGCTAGGAGCCCGAGTTTGGACAGCAAAGGCTGTTTAAAGCTGGGCTGAGGACATGACTGCATTAGCTTCAGAGCTGGGAGAGCCCATGGTGAAGGGAGCTTGGCTGGGGGACAAACTGAGGGCCAGTGCTGGCCTCTGGTGGGGAGGGTCCCTGGGAGGTGGGCCTAGTGGGCTTAATACGTCGATGTCACAGAAGCCCTGGAAAGAGCTGGACATTTGTGGCTTGCAAGGCCTCTGGGATGGTCGCACGCTCTCAGAATGGGGAGGCTCTGATGGGAGTGGGGGCTGTATCCAGCCCCTTCGTCTGCTGGGCCTGGGACATATTTGTTCAGGACGCGGTGGGCTGTCCACCCTGCGGGCGCCCCGGGGACACTGCGAGTCGGAGCGCTGCTGACATGTGAAGGCCGATGGGGCCGGCAGTGACGCAGAGAGCTGGCCCCGGAGCCCTTCTGCTGCTGTGGGCTGCTGACCACTTTCTCTCCAGTTTGGGAAGTGGTTCGTTAGTTCTGGGACTCAGTTTCCTCACCTGCAAAATGGGGAGGATGGCATGTGTTTTTTGGGAGTGCTGGCGGGGGTTCGGGAAGGCAGCGTCTACAAGGAGGAAGCCGCCTTCCAGACGGTCCATCATGGGAAGGACACGGTGCAGGGGGAGTCTCGTTCCTTTTTGTTAAGCTGTTTTTGGATTTTTTTTTTGTTTGTTTTTTACATAGTAAAAACTTTTATATATGGAATTAGCCAGCTGGACTCAGTTTAGATGATCCCAATTTTGTCGGCAACATCCAAAGCATCAGAGCCAGGAGCCAGTCGAACATAGGCCTTCTTCTCCCTATTAGGCCTGATCAGAGTATTGACCTTAGCCATGTCAATGTCATTGAGCTTCTTCGCAGCCTGTTTAATCTGGTGCTTGTTGGCCTTGACACCCACAGTGAGTTCTGTTTTCTTCGTGGCTGACTTGGTGGTGAGGGAGTCTGATGATGGCATACTGGTCAAGTTTGTTTCTCCTCGGAGCGCTCTTCTGAGGATATTTGGGCTGCCCCCTGAGCCTGGGCAGCCGGAAGGTGGGTGACGTCTGGATCTTCTTTTTTTCTGTGGCCGTGGACACCTTTCAACACTGCTTTCTTGGTCTTTAAAGCCTTTACTTTGGCTTTGGCTTTAGGAGGGTCAGAGGCTTCCTTCTTCCCCTTTGGTGACATCTTCATAAAAAAAAAAACAGTTAAAAACTAATTTGATTTGTTTCTTTGGACTGCACTGGGTCATCTTTGCTGCACGGGCTTTTCTCTAGTTCTGGCGAGTGGGGGCCACTCTAGCTGGGGGGCGGGCTTCTCATTGAGGGGGCCTCTCCTGCTGTGGGGCACAGGCTCGAGGGTACTTGAGCTTCAGCAGCTGTGGCTCCCAGGCCCTAGAGCACAGACTCAGTCCTTGTGAGATGTGGGCTTAGTTTCTCCCAGGCATGTGGGATCTTCCCGGATCAGGGATTGGACCTGTGTCTCCTGCACTGGCAGGCAGATTCCCACTGGCCACCAGGGAAGCCCCAGCCGTTGCCTTTCAAAAGAGCGTGAGGGTCTGTCCCAAACACCCTCCTCCAGTGGAAGGCTGGGAGAAGCGGAGAGGTGTTGCGGGCCAGCTAACCTCAGGCTCCTTGTGGGGCTAGAGCCTCAGGATCTGATTGCATGGGTGCCTGGAGTCACTTGTCCGTTGTCCTCTGTCCCCTTCTCTCAGGATCTCTCTTGCAACCCCTGGGAGGTTGTCATGGTGATGTCTCCTCTGAACCATTTTGCAAGGGTGGGAGAGACTGTACTTTCTGAGTATTTTCTTATTTGCTTTCTTGGTTGGTATCAGATTCACTGGGGCTTCCCTGGTGGCTCAGCGGTAAAGAGTTTGCCTGCAATGCAGAGGACCTGGGTTGGATCCCTGGCATGGGAAGATCCCCTGGAGACGGAAATGGCAACCCACTCCAGTATTCTTACCTGAAAAAAACCTTATGGATAGAACAGCCTGGTGGGCTGTAGTCCATGGAGTTGCAAAGAGTTGGACATGACTAGCGACTAAACAACAAAAGCAATATTTAATTCACTGTAGATTTATTTTAGTACTTTCAGTTTCCCTGGTGTAGTTTTTCTAGTGGTTAAACTGAAGCACCAGTTAGAACCGGACATTGAACAATGGACTGGTTTCAAATTGGGAAAGGAATATGTCAAGGCTGTATATCGTTTCCCTGTTTATTTAACTTATATGCAGAGTACATCATGCGAACTGTGGGGCTGGATGAAACACAAGCTGGAATCAAGATTGCTGGGAGAAATATCAATAACCTCAGATATACAGATGACACCACCCTTATGGCAGAAAGTGAAAAGAAACTGAAGAGCCTCTTGATGAAGGTGAAAGAGGAGAGTGAAAAATGAAAAAATTGGCTTAAAACTCAACATTCAGAAAATGGAGATTATGGCATCCGGTCCCATCATTTCATGGCAAATAGATGGGAAACAATGGAAACAGTGACAGATTTTATTTTCTTGGGCTCTAAAATCACTGCAGATGGTGACTGCAGCCATAAAATTAAAAGATGCTTGCCCCTTGGAAGAAAAGCTATGAACAACCTAGACAGCGTATTAAAGGGCAGAGACATTACTTTGCTGACAAAGGTCCGTCAAGTCAAAGCTATGGTTTTTCCAGTAGTCATATATGGATGTGAGAGTTGGACCATAAAGAAGGCTGAACACCGAAGAATTGATGCTTTTGAACTGTGGTGTTGGAGAAGACTCTTGAGAGTCCCTTGGACTGCAGGGAGATCCAGCCAGTCCATCCTAAAGGAAATTAGTCCTGAATATTCATTGGAAGGACTGGTGCTGAAGCTGAAGCTCCAATACTTGGGCCACCTGATGAGAAGAGCTGATTCATTTGAAAAGACCCTGATGCTGGGAAAGATTGAAGGCAGGAGGAGCAGGGGACGACAGAGGACAAAATGGTTAGGTGGTATCACTGACTCAATGGACATGAGTTTGAGCAAGCTCCGCTAAGCCTGGCATGCTGCAGTCCATGGGGTCACAAAGAGTTGGACACGACTGAGCGACTGAAGTGAACTGAACTCTCTTCTGCTCTGCTGTGTCTGTGACTTTGCCTTTCTGGTATCTCTTTTTTGTGGAATCCTATGATATTTGTCCTTTTATGTCTGGCTTATTTTAATTTTTTGTTTACCTGCTCACCTGTTGCTAGACACTTTGGGTTGTTTCCACCTTCGGCTGCTGTGATCATGGCTGTGCAAGGATCTATATGAAACCCTACTTTCACTTTGGGGGGACTTGCCCAGAAAAGTGAAATTGCTGGATCATATGGCCGTTCCGTATTTAATTTTTGAGGAACCGTGAAGCCATCTTCCATAGCAGCTGCACCATTTTACATCCTCCCCCAGCAACATCCAAGGGTCCTGGTCTCCCCATCCTGGCCAGCGCTGGTTAGGGTGGGACTCTGTTCGGGTCCCACCAGCCTGGCAGGTGTGAAGTGGTACCCTACTGCAGTTTTGACTTGTGTTTTCCTGGTGGCTGATGATATTGAACGTCTTCATACATGCTTGTTGGCCACTTCCTTTTACAAATATGTATATATTAAAACGCAGGGCATACATGAGTGCATATAAATAGCTTAAACACTTAACTGCGTGGTTCCTCTTTCTGTGAAAACCAGTGTCCTTGATGGCCTGCTTTCTCCCCTCAGAGGTGACCATCCCTTCAACACCTAGTTTAATGTGTTGTTTTGTTCTGAACATGTACTCATTTTTTACATAAATCCTGCCATCCTACAATCTTCTTGTTTTCATTTGCTATTGTATCACTAACATTTTGTGTATCTTTACTTTTAGATTTTCAGTCTTTTTTAAAAGCTAAGGAGTATTTCCTAGGATGTAGTGTAGTACTTTGGAGAAGGCACTGGCACCCCACTCCAGTGCTCTTGCCTGAAAAATCCCATGGACAGAGGAGCCTGGTAGGCTGCCGTCTGTGGGGTCGCACAGAGTCGGACACGACTGAGTGACTTCACTTTCCCTTTTCACTTTCATGCACTGGAGAAGGAAATGGCAACCCACTCCAGTGCTCTTGCCTGGAGAATCCCAGGGACGGGGGCGCCCGGTGGGCGGCCATCTGTGGGGTCACACAGAATCGGACACGACTGAAGCGACTCAGCAGCGGCAGCAATGTAGTACTTAATTGCTCAGTCGTGTCTGACTCTTTGAGACCCCGTGGACTGTAGCCCACCAGGCTCCTCTGTCCATAGGGATTCTCCAGGGAAGAATACTGGAGTGGTTTGCCATGCTTTCCTCCAGGGGATCTTCCCAACCCAGTGATCGAACCCAAGCCTCCCGCGTTGCAGGAGGATCCTTTTCCATCTGAGCCACCAGGGAAGCCCGTTTCCTAGTGTGTGGACACCATATTTCATGGCTTTTACCCAGTTGAGGAACCGTTGTGTTTTTCCAGGCTTTATTACTATTACAGGTCATGACACAGGAATAACACTGCACATGGACCTGTGTACCTGTGTATAAGCTCTTTGTATGATGCCTTCCTCATCAAAGAGTAGATCCATGTACACAATTTTAAAGATACTGACAAATTTCTCCAGAAAGGCTGTACCAATTTCTACCCTATCCGGCATCTCTGAGGGTACACACTTTCCCCTCTCCTCTCTTGCTAGAAATTACCAGATTCTTTTTTTTTTAAAGTCAATTTGGTTAAAAATTATAACACACTTTAATTTGTTATATCTCCTGAAGTTTGGTCAGAGTCATGTCCATTGAGCTGGTGATGCCAACCAACCATCTCATTCTCTGTTTCCCACTTCTCCTGCCCTCAGTCTTTCCTAGTATCAGAATCTTTTCCAATAAGTTGGCTCTTCCCATCAGGTGGCCAAAGTATTGGAACTTCAGCTTCAGCACCAGTCCTTCCAATGAACGTCCAGGACTGATTTCTCTTAGAATTGACTGGTTTGATCTCCTCGCAGTCCAAGGGACTCTCAAGAGTCTTCTCCAGCACCAGAATTTGAAAGCATCAGTTTTTCGGCACTCAGCCTTCTTTATGGTCCAACCCTCACATCCATACATGACTACTGGGAAAACCATAGCTTTGACTGTAGGGACCTTTGTCAGCAAAGTGAGTGATGTCTCTGCTTTTTTTGTTGTTGTTTGGCATGTACGTGTCATACAGTGCTACATCAGATATCAGAACCACACATTGAGTGACCTTGGAAATGGCCACAAGCAAGTCCCTCCTTAGAGCCAGGTAGGAGTCACCAGGAATCATTGCCTGGATCGCACACGTTGCTTCTGCAGCATATGCATATCTTGTTAGTCGCTCAGCCATGTCCGACCCATGGTGACCCCATGGACTGTAGCCCTCCAGGCGCCTCCATCCCTGGAATTCTCCAGGCAGGAATATTGGAGTGGGTTGCCATTTCCTTCTCCAGGGGAATGTCTCTGCTTTTTAATGCACTGTCTAGGTTTGTCATAGCTTTCCTTCAAAGGAGCAGGTGTCTTTTAATATCATGGCTGCAGTCACCATCTGCAGTGATTTTGGAGCCCAAGAAAAGAAAATCTCACTGCTTCCACTTTTCTCCCCATCTCTTTGCCATGAAGTGATGCCATGATCTTCATTTTTTGAGTGTTGAATTTTAAGCCAGCTTCCTCACTCTTCTCTTTCACCCTCATCAAGAGGCTCTTTATTTCCTCTTGATTTATGGGAACTCTACTGATTTGTGGGCTTCCCTTGTGGCTCAGCTAGTAAAGAATCTGCCTGCAATGTGGGAGACCTGGGTTCGATCCCTGGGTTGGGAAGATCCCCTGGAGAAGGGAAAGGCTACCCACTCCAGTACTCTGGCCCAGAGAATTCCATGTGTAGTATAGTCCATGGGATCGCAGAGGGCTAGACACGACTGAGCTACTTTCACTACTGATTTGTAGGAATTCTTTATTTAGTATGGACATTAATTCTTTAATATATTTGCTCCAGATTTTTCTTCTGATCTGTAGCTAGTCCTTCATCTTTGTTTTTAGTGGTTTATTATTCCAGAAACATCAGAAAGTTCCATGTAATAAAACTCAGTCTATTCTGTTATGGATTCTGTGTCTTCTCTACCCTTAGATGATAAATGCATTTTCCTATATTTTCTTCCAGACTGTTATTATTTTGTTGTTTTATATTCAGACATTGTTCTTGTTTGTGTGTGTGTGTGTGTGTGTGTGTGGTTATGCTTTTGGGGATATATGGTATGAGGTAGGGATGTGAATTGTCCACCCCTGCCCCCCCCAGTAAGGGGACAGGGAGTCAGTGGTGTGGCTTATCTAACCCTGACCCGCATTCATGTAAAATGCCACTTTTTCACCTACAGTGTTCTCAGGTACTTGTCTCATTGTTCTGGAGCCTTCCCTCCTCTCTTGACCCGCTGATGTCTTTCTGTACCAGCCTGCTGCTTTTGTTAATCTATACAGCATCATTGTATAATTTGAGATCGATTGTGAAATTACCCTTCTATTGTTCTTGAGAAATTGTGTTGACTCTTCTTGTGCGTTTATTCTTTGGGAATGAACTTCACAGTCAGCCTATGAGATTCTGTCGTTTGCTCTCTTGATCTGGGGACAGTAACTGGTGACATTTGATGGGGGTCAGAGGGCTGGGCTTTAGACGTGGGCTCCGACAAGCTGTCTGGTCTCGGGCTGTGGCGAGAGATTTGTGTGCAGCCACGTTGGAGCTGGTCTTCGCATTTTTGGTTCCCATAAGCACGCGGAGCGCTTCAGAGGCGGTGCGTCTGCTGGATGGCCTGGGCCATTCCTGCTGCCCGCCTCCCGCCTGCGTCCGCTGGGGACACAAGCTCTAGTGTAACTAATTCCAGCGCCAGCCCGGAGGCAAATATAATTACTTCTTAAATGATTGCTCTCCTGCCCTGTTCATTCCAGGACAAGATGTGAGCGACTTTAATTTCTTCCCTGGGCTGTACCCCTCTATTAACCCAGATGGGGAGGTGGTACCCGCCTAGCAGAACTCTCAGAAAATTGCTCAATGGGCATTAAGGCCGCCTGAGTGTGTGGCCCCAGCCCAGACACGTGAGTGCAGGGGCCTGGGGGCCTTACAGACCCGCCTCTTGTGGGCAGCTGCCACCCTGGATGCCGCCCTGGAACGAGCAGGCGTCGTCCTGGATGGGAGCTAGGGGATGCCTCCCCCACAAGCTGGTTGCCGAGCAAAATGTGTTCCTGAGCTGGCATTCACTGGGGAAGGCCATGGCTCTGAATTCTCCCCAGAGTGAGCTTGGTTCCCCAAAGAAGGCTGGATGGGGCATTGGGGTGTGGTGGTGCCATCTCAGCCGCCTGCCTGACTCCTCTCCACTCAGACGGGAAGTGGGGGGCACTTCAGTGCCCCTTCTTCCTCTCCTCTCTGGATGTGGTCTGTCTCCGTTCCTCCCGGTCCCCACACTCCTGGCTCTGAGGCCTCCCCGGCCCTCACAGGGCCCCGTGGAAGGCGAGATTCTGGGTAGAGGGTTTCATCAGCTTCGAGTCGCTGCTTAGTCCCTAAGTCGTGTCTGACTCTGTGACTCCTTGGACTGGAGCCCGCCAGGCTCCTCCGTCCATGGGATTGTCCAGGCAAGAAGACTGCAGTGGGTTGCCATTTCCTCCTCCGAGGGATCTTCCTGACCCAGAGATCAGAGCTGCATCCCTTGGGTTGGCAAGCGGATTCTCGTGTCACCTGGGAAGCCTTGCTTCTAGTTGCTCTCAGCTTTCCAGAACCTTCCCCTTGCCCATTTATCTTTCATTCTGGCCAGATTAATTTTTCTGAAGCTAGTTTCATTACGTCCTCCCCTTTTTAAGAAAATGTACACTGGTTTCTTGGTGTCCAGAGGTGAAACGTTTTGGCCTGGCGGTCCACGCTGCCGCTGAGTTTGTATTAGCCTTCTCCTCTGCTATCCAAGGTGAGCACCGCTCCAGGCACATCCGTCTTCTCTGAGTCCATGGTCTCCTCTGAGACCTCCCGTGGACCACCCAGTCTGAGGGCCTGGGGGGCAGATGTCTCTGTGCCCTCCTTTTGCCTCTGGCCTGGTGTCTGGCGTGCAGAAGCCCTGAGGATGCTCGAGGCCTCGTCAGCCTGAGGAGTGGATCTTACCCGTCCTTACTCCCTCTGGCCCCTAAATCTACTGTGTTGTGAACTCCCGCCTGCATCCCAGACTCCACCCTGGTTGTGTTTCCCGGGTTATAGAACACCTGCCCTGCTACATGACCGAAGGCTTCTGGGGCCAAGTGTGGGACCCTCCCTTCCCCCACTTAGAACTCGTATTTCTTTTTTAAAGATTTTCTTGACCATTTTTAAAGTATTTTGAATTTGTGACAATATTGCTTCTGTTGTATGTTTTGTTTTTTTGGCCATGAGGTCTGTGGGACCCTAACCCTGACCAGGGATTGAACTCACGCCCCCTTAGTGGAAGGTGAAGTCTCAACCACTGGACTGCTAGGGAAGCCCTAGAACCCGTATTTCTGAGGTCTGTATTCTAAGATGACAAGTGAAAGTGTTAGTTGCTCAGTCATGTCCAACTCTGCAACCGCATGGACTGTAGCCTGCCAGGCTCCTCCAGGCAAGAATACTGGAGTGGGTAGTCATTCCTTCTCCAGGGAATCTTCCCGACCTATGGATCGAACTCAGGTCTCCTACACTGCAGGCAGATTCTTTACCGTTTGAGCCGCCTGGGATTCTGAGATGGCCTGCTATAAATAAGCTGGCCTTAGTTTTACTTCAAGAAACCCAGCGAACCTCAGAGGCACTTGACTGTGACGTCTTGGGCCCAAATAACACCTCCCCACCTCTTGGAAGTCAACCTTGAGTATTCATTGGAAGGACTGATGCTGAAACTGAAGCTCCAGTACTTTGGCCACCTGATGCGAAAAGCCAAATGACTGGAAAAGACTCAGATGCTGGGAAAGACTGAAGGCAGGAGGAGAAGGGGACGACAGAGGATGAGATGGTTGGATGGCAACACTGACTCAACGGGCAGGAGTTTGAGCAAACTCTGGGAGGTGGTGATGGACAGGGAGGCCTGGCGTGCTGCAGTCCATGCGATCGCAAAGAGGCAGACGCGATTGAGCGACTGAACACCACCTTCCTCCGCCCAGACTGAGACGTCCGGGGGGGCCTGACACCTGCGTTCTTCATGCGTAGTTTGTATCATCTTTCAAAATAGTGTAGAACATTTTCAACCATGCGAAAGTAGTGGAAGTGGCGGGAGAAGGGTTTTTATGCTAAAAAAGAAAGCTTGTGTGCTTTTGAGTGACAACTGCAGAATAGGAAGCTGAGCGACAGATACTGTTAATGAGTTTTCAGGAGTTTAAGCATTAAGAGAGCATTGCCGCTTTAAGGTTGCCCCCTTGAGAGAGATTTTAGTTCTTTTCTCAGTTGTATCGCTTGTTAAAATTGAATCTAGAAAAATTTCTTAACTAAAAATAAGAGTTTTAGGGACATTCCTGGTGGGCCAGTGGTTAAGACTTCGCCTTTCCATGCCAGGGGTGTGGGTTTGATCCCTGGTTGGGGAGCTACAATCTCACATGCCTGACGGCCACAACGCAAAACATAAAAGCAGAAACGATATTATTACAAATTCAATAAGAGCTTTAAAAATGGTCAACATCCAAAAAATAAAAAGAATAAAACTGTTTGTCAGTATTTAAGCAGGTTTGTGGTGTTGGAGACTTTCTGATTAGGTATATTTATATTGTTTTATTTAGTGTCCATTCAAAGCACTGGAATAAGTTAAATGACTTTTTAGTAAAAAGTTGCCCCCTTGGATGTCTGAAGCTTGCTCTGGTCGCATTGGCACTGCCCGGCATTGGCGTGAGTTTGCTGGGCACCTTTGATTCCTGGGCTTGTGCTGTTGTCATGGGCAAGCGGGCAGTGCCTGGCTACTGAGCCTGGCTGCGGTGGGCTTGCCACTTCTGCCTTCTCCTTTGAGAGACTCACTACTCTGTGCGTGGCCACCGCAGCCTGGGTCCTTGCCTGGCTCCCCGCTGAGGCTCTCAGGCTGCCCGGAACCCACGAGCTGCTGACTGCCTGCTCAGGGTGCCCCAGAGGAGGAGTGCCCTGGGCTGGCTTTTATCAACTTTTGCCTATGTTGGCAGAGTTTTCTCCAGCTGGGGTGTTGGCTCACAGGGCTGAGGTGTGGCTCTCTGCCAGGGAGGGGCCCCAGTGCAGGGGACCCGGGCATGCAGCCTTGCCCGGAGAGCACAGTTGTGCTCACCTTGGTGCAGACAGTGGTCTGCCCTCGGGGCGGCCCACCCCACCTCCTTCGAGCAGTGAGTGGTTCACTGTGTACGGAGAACACTTAGCTCCAAAGAGCAATTCCAACCTTTTGGCTAATAGGTCTAGTTTAAAAAAAAAAAATATTCCCTCTTTTGAAAGATTTTATCCTTCCAGGGAAAGTCCATTTGTTAAGTAGTAATCTTTTCTGCTTATTGATTCCAGACGCGCACGATCCACGCGCGGGTTGCAGGATTTGCATCAACCCCTCACCAGGTTGCAGGATTTGCATCAACCCCTCACCAGGGAGTTTCCATTTGGCTTCTTAGCCATGAAAGTGCCTCTTGGGGCCAGCACACCATGTGGCCCCTTGGGCTGTGGGGCCAGGCTGGGAATTCACTGATTTGGAGGAGAATGTGGGGTCGGCTCCAGGGTCCAGGCAGATCTGGCCTCAAGGCAGGTGCTGGGCTTCAGGCAGCCCCCTTGCTCTGCGCTACCCGTGAGGTTCCAGGAAGACCCGTGCAGGGCACCTTCAGGAGACTTTCTTCTGCTGGGCTCCAGTGACCCTCCCTGCAGGGCCTGGGTCTTAACACCACTTTTGTCTAGGTGCCCAGTGACCCCCCCCCCCCCGCCGCCACCAGGGTGGGAGATGGCTGAAGGGGGGACCCCACCCCACACTCTGCCCTCCAGCCTTGGATGCCTAAAGGATTGTGTTAGGGGCTTTGGACCTGTGAGGGGGCAGTTTTTCAGACTCTCTGGGCATTTAGTCCCCAGTCTGATCTTCCACCACAAGGGTTAAGGTCTCTGGATGGCTGGGATCTCAAGGGATGCTGTGTTTTCAGTGGGGAACTGGTGAGGTTTAGGGTTTTTCCAGGCTTCCTTAGCTGGTGTCAGCAGCACAGGGCAGCGACACAGGTCCGGGTGCCCAGTTAGGAACGTGTTCTGATCTGTGACTTGTGAGGTCCTGTGGCTTCAAGGGATGCATTCGGTACGAGGGTCCCCCTTCCTCCTCTTTGTAGGTGTGAAGAGGACAGGTGGACCTCACTTTCCTCTTGCCTGCCCACAGGAACCTAAGGCCAGCTGGGTCCCCGGTGGGCACTCTGGGTGGTCACCCTGGCATGCTGTGTGGTCCCCTCCAGCAGCCGTGTCCAGAGCTGGCCTCCCAGCAGACCTGCTATCTCGTACACCCTGAGTGCCCGGCCTCCTTCCCTGTCACCACCCGCCTTGGTTTGCTGGGAACAGCTGAGGGGGCGGCTGGCGGAATCCCAGCTGCGATCCCGATCCCGGGGGGCCCCTGCCCGGGGGCAACCCACCCAGCCTCCCCGGCCTGGAATCCCAGGCACATCGGGCCCCGCCCACCTGTTCCGGCTCACATTTCTGGCTCCACCCCCGGCTCTGCAGCCTCCGACCCAAGCGAGCTAACTCCTCTGGCCTCAGTTTCCCCACCGTCTGGGTGTGTGTGTGTGTGTATGTGATGGTTGGGCGCCCACATAGACACGCCCGAGGATGCACAGAGGTGAGGCTGTAAAGTGCTGAGCTCGGGCCAGCTCCTGTGAGCCCTCGGTAATTATTAGCTATTAGGGTTATTATGGCAGTCATAATTGTGGTTCTCCAGGGAGAGGGCCCTCAGGGGCTTCTGAAGGGATCAGGTTCAACTCCAGCGGAAAAGGTGGCGTGGTGGGAACCACCTCGGCTGTGTTAAATTGCCCCGAGCGGCCTGGTTGCTGTAGACCTGGACTTTCTTCCTCGTTGAGGTTAAGATGGCGTGTATCCTGTCGCTGGAAGCCGGAGGCGGGGGGCTGCGGGAGCCCTGGGGCTGGGGGCAGAGGTGCAGGCAGCTGAGGGCGGGGTCCCTCCTGGGGCCTCCGGGAGGGGCGACCGAGCGGGCGTGGCTGGGGCGTGGCCGGGGCGCCCTGCCCGTCCTATTTGCTCACCCCTGCCCCGCCCTCCTCAGGCCTTCGTCCTACCAGGGCCTGGCTGACTCCCGGGGCAGCCTCTGGTTGGCTGACTGGGCCCCGCCCCTCCAGTCCCCAGCTTCAGTCTCCTGCCTTCCCCCGCTTCTTACCCCGGGCGCTGAAGGCAGACCGAGGAGCCCAGGTGCCCCCTCTTCGCCCCTCCGACCGCAGTCCCTGCTCCATGTGGCTTCCCGCTCGGCGCCTGGAAGGTGGAGCCCCCCGCACCTCCTCTGCAGCCCTGAGCTCCTGGCCCCCTCTCCGTACCTGCTCAGGTGGGACGGGCCTCCGCCCTAGGCTGGAGGCTCGGGGCTCTCCTGACTCTGCTGCTGTCGCCTTTGGCAGGGGGTGCCCAGAACCACGCCCCCAGGAGCCGCAGGAACACCCGCAGACCGGGGCTCCGTCCTCGTGGCCAGCCCAGGCCCTCCTTGCTTGTACCTGAAGTGAGGGCTGTGAAGGGCCTTCCCTCCCGTGCCTGCTGCCCCCGGGGTGCCACCTGCACCCCATCTTCCTCTGGATCGGCCCCCCTCTCCAGAAAGCGCAGCAGCCTCTCCCTCTGCACTGTTTGCCTTCTGGAGAGCTATTCTTCCACTTTTTCGACCGGCTCGGAGCACAGGGAGGTCAGCCTCATCTCCATGGTCACTGATTCGGCTCAGAGTGGGGACATGAGTTTATGGAGTGATCTAGTGAGGGGACGCGCCCCCTCCCTCTGCCCCCAGCCTCAAGGCTCCATCGTGCAGAAGACGTGACCACGCTTAGAACACCTGAGCCCCGCGCCCCCACCCCCGCCTTCCGCTAGAGCCCACACGGTCTTCGTGAGGAGAGTCCCTGGAGGGGACGTGGACTTGGACTCTTAGGTGGTTGTCCAGTCCTACAGATGGGTGCTCAGGGACAGTTACCTGCCCTGTCTACACTGGCAAGTGGGGGCCCGGGGTGTGCGCCCCAGAGATGAGCAGGAGGGGCTGCTGACCCAGCAGCCTGCCCAGCGACCCCTTCACCCCCACTGGGAGCGGCGTCCTGCTTCCTGGTCTCTTTCTGCCTGCGAAGGAGCAGCAGGGAACGTCAGGCTGTAGTGTGCCTCTCTGCTGCCCGAGGACAGAGGGGTTGTCCTGAAATGCTCGAGGGGACCCGGTCAGAGGTCGAGGGTCACGGCAGTGCCCTGGGGATGGCAGCTGCCTCCGTGTGCATTCCTTTTGCAGAGAGATCCCGTTCATTCGATCGCCCTGTTTGTAAAATGAATGGGTTTCAGGTGTGGCAAGAAACTCAGCTCTTTGATCACTGGCCGAGTGGGACTTTGGTCCCCTTCTGCCTCAGTCTCCTTGTCCATAAAATAGGGTTTCAGCAGCTCCCCTTTCTATGAGGACCAAGTGACATCAGGTACTTGGAGCACTTGGTACTCACAGGTGCTGCACCTTGGAAAGGGTGGTCAGACGTGGGGAAGCGGGAGGCATCCAGGCACACTGACTGAGGGAGGGAAGGAGTGGGGGTTGCCTTCAGGTTTTCCCTCTGGCGAAACCTGCTCCACTTCTCTGTACCTGTCTGCAGCATCCCCCAGCATGCTAGGGCCCTGCGAAGCCCTAACCGTGGGTTTCTCCACATGTATTTGAACCTGCAGCCCCAGCGCTCAGCCTAGTTCACCAGAAAATCGTGGCTGATCCTCAGCGCTGAGCACCAAACTAACATAAATATTTGGAATTGAGAGCTGCCAGCACCTCAAAGAACGTCAGCGTCCTGAAAGACTTCAGCTGGGAGCAGGGGGCAGGAGTTTGGTTTTATTCCGGTTTTTTTTTATCTGATGGTTTTCGTCTGTCCCCCTCTCTCCGCAGGACAGAGGTGTCCTGAACCCAAGGTCTTTGTTTTGACTCTTGGGGCAGTCTCTGGGCCTTGGCACCCAGGTGGCTATTTTTTTCCCAGGAGCATTGGAAAACAGAACCTCCCAATTTTGCCCCATAAAAAGGAGATTTTGTAGAGCGATGGTCAATTGGGCACATCTTTATTATTATTTTTTTTGTCTGCAACACTTAAAGAGAAGAAAAGCTGGTACAAAGGTATGTTTGTTTCTGAAGTGAGTTTCCTTTCCCAGATGTTCTTCTCTGCCAATTCCAAAATGCTTTCTGAGCTCAGCACTCTGGTTTCCTCTCTGCGGGGCAGAACAATGAGGTCTCTGTAACCACACGGGGAACACGCCGCCTTCCTTGCCAGTGGGCATGGGGGGAGGTGGGACCGGCCCACCTTCCCCCACCTCGGTGGAAACGACCAGTCCGTGCCAACCTGGTGAGAGGCCCTGGCTGCCTGTCGAGGCCTGGCAGTCTGCTTGCCCGTGGGGGTGATCTGAGGGTTGTGACTTAGAGGCACTGCAGGCTGCACCTTCATCCCCAGTCCTTGAGTTTGCCGCGTGGCCTTGTGCTAAGTTCTTGGGTCTGCGTGGCATTTGTGGGCCTGGGACTTGGTCCTGTCTCTATTACCAGGAGTTGATCTGGCCCTTTTCCCCTTATTTTTTGTCTTTATTGCATCAAATACTGGCCCCAGGCCAAGGGCAGATCCTCGGGACAGTGCAGATGCAGAGTTTGCTGGAGAGCCAGGTAGGCATCACCAGAGCCCAGTCACTTCATTACTTGACACCCGGGCTGTATGTGCTCCTTACGGAAGCTGTGACACGCGCACACACATGCACACACACATGCACACACTCACATATGCGCGCGCGCGCACACACACACGCAGTACCCTTAGAAGTGCTTCCTTGATTGATTTCCAAGGACAGCTAAGAGAGCCTGATAACTTGCACTTAGGGCTGTTCAGATACTGGTCTCCATTAAGAACGATCTCTATGGGATCACTTTATTTGGAGTGTTCATTTAACGAAAATCTTTATTTTGTTGACCACTGCATCCTGCCTTAAAACACTGAAGATACAGATCCCTAGACTTAATAGATAAGCATAGCTCACGTTTATGCACACTTACAGTGTACCAGGCAGGTTCTAGGAGATGTTCACTAACTGGCTCATTGAATCCTTCCGGCCTCTCAGGTGGCTGGGTACCATCCGGCCCTCATCCTACAGGTGAGGAAGCTGAAGCCGGGAGAGCTGAGGAGCTCTCGGTCAGGGAGGCACTGCACCTGGCTGACCGATGGCGCCCCGGTGCCTGCCTCTTAACTGCTGTTTGAACTACAGAAGTATTTTCTTTCCATCTAAAAGGAATTGGCTGAAAAGCCCCCACTGCATTTAAGTAAGTGTGGTGCTGAGTCCTCCGCCCAGGCCGCCCTGTCCTCATTTACCAGGCGAGGAAACTGAGGTGTGCAGGGGCACTGCCCTGGGAGCCCCTCTCTGGGGGGAGCCCCGCTTTCTGTACAAACCAGGGGGCCTCCTGATGCCTGTTCAGGTGGGGCCTTGAGACTTTGGGCGAAAGCCATGGGCTTGCCTTCGCCCGGAATGGACAGTCCGTCCGCATCCAAGGACCTGCGTCTCCCATCTTTGCTGTGACCTTGGGCCACTTCCGGGAGCCTGGCAGGCCCGGAGCCGAGGAACCGAAATGGTATGTAATCAGAATGCTATATTTTGTCGAAAATAAGAATGTTAGTAATGGGCTGGTTTCTGGCAAGTCAAACTGGGACTCTGAAATACATATTTTTCCTGTTCTGCCCTAAACCTTCTAATTAGTGAAAACGCACATTGGCAGACATAAATCAAATGTCATATCCCCTAAGGACTTGTCCTCGGTATCACTGAGTGGGTAACCTTCTGCAGCTGCTAAATTAGGGCTTGCAGAGGGGGGTGCATGTGTGGGTGAGTGTGTGTGTGTGGATGTGTGGGTGGGGGTGTGTGTCGGAGAGTGTGTGGGGGATGTGGGGGTGTGTGTCAAGGGGTGTGGGTGTGGGGGTGTGTGGATGTGTGGGTAGGGGTGGGTGGGGGGTGTGTGTCGGGGAGTGTGTGTGGGGGATGTGGGTGTGTGTGTCAGGGAGTGTGGTGGGGGATGTGGGGGTGTGTGTTGGGGAGTGTGTGTGGGGGATGTGGGGGTGTGTTGGGGTGTGTGTGTGTGTGGGAGTGTGGGTGTGATGTGTGTGTGCGCACGCGCAAGGGGGAGGGAGGGACGAGGTGCCCCTGGTGAGCCCCCGCTGCACGTTTCCTTCCCTTGGCTCTGCTTCCAGCCCCCCCCCCCCCCCCCCCCCCCCCCGCCAGCCTGTCAGCACCTGCCCAGCCTCTGCAGTGGAATATATTTGCCCAATTAAAATGTAATTATGGGAGGACTTCCCCGATGGTCCAGTGGCTAAGGCTCTGCGCTCCCAGTGCAGGGGCCCAGCTTCGATCCCTGGTCAGGGAACTAGATCCCACAGGCCGCAACTAAGAGTTCATGGGCCGCAGTGAAGACCGAAGACCCTACAGGCAGCAGCTGAGATCTGGCTCAGCCAAATAAATAATAAAAAAGAAATCTGTGTTTTAAAATGGTAGATAAGAGCGCTCCTGTCTCAGCAGGGGGCCCTGAGAGTAAGTGGGGCAAAGGTAGGGGGTGGGGAGCAGCAGGACTTCCTCTGCCTGGCCCGCTGGGGTCTGCGGCACCCCCTGCGCCCTCCACCCCACGCCCCGCCCCCAGGGTGTTGGGCTGGGGGCTGGGCACTGGTGGTCATCACTCGCAAGGTGCGGACTTGAGGACAAGCGGATGTCATCCTGGGAGTGATCCTGGGCTGAGGGTGACCCTTCTGCTGGCTGGGAATTGGGGCCACACGATCATTCCTGGAAGGGTCCCAAGTCACATGGCTCAGGGTCCGGACCCTCAAAGGGGCCCTTGGGGCTGATGGGCTGCCCTGACTGACATCCAGGGGTCCCTCTGAAGGCAGCAGGCCTGGGTTAGGCCCTGGCCCTTTGTTTGTCCCCCAGGCCTTCCAGAACCTTCTGAGCCCAGGCTGTTTCCGCGGAGGTTCAGTCCTGTCCTTGGCACGGCCAGCGTGCCCTCCCGCTGTCCCAGAGCTGTAGCCCCTTGTCAGGGCGACTGCCCTGCACGTGGGGGCAGCGGGGAGGCCCCCCCCAGCCCACCTCCCCGTTTATTGATGACTGGGAGCCCACACCCTTAGTTTCTTTGCCCTATGAGGTATCCAACACCAACCACCTCATTTTCTTTTTATCTTTTGCAACTGATTTCTTCTTTCCTGCTCCACTCCCCAAACCTGCCCCTGACCCTTTCCTGTTTGCCTGCTTCCCTGACCTTTGACATGTGGTCCCTGCTCGGGAAGCTTGCTGGGGCCAGGGTTAATTACCACCTTCCCACAGGGCCTGGTGTGTGGGGAGGAATTAGACTGGGATGGGGGCTGGGGAACCGCAGAAATGGGGGTTACTGAGCTGGAGGGGAGAGCTGTGTTGAGAGCCCGGGCCTGGCTGTGGGTCTGGGTGGGGAGCACATGGCGGGGGGCAGGCAGGGAGGCACCGGGAACCAGGCAGTAGGGGTGAAGGTGGGAGTGATTGTGGGGAGCAGGGTGCAACCATGTGCCAGGGCAAGGACAGGGAAAGAGGTCAGAAGGGGGTGGCCTGGGTCCTGCCCCCAGGGATATGCAGGGACTCGGGAACGCAGCTTGATGAGTGAATGTCCACAGCTCACCCGTTTGCCCGGATCGAGTGCAGAACCTCCAGAGTTCCGAAAGATTCCTTGAACTGCCTCCCAGCCTTCACCCAAGCACTGGACCTTAGGAGCCAAATTCTAGTAGGCTCTGAACACCCTTGATAACCCAAGCAGCCTGGACTCGGGAAGGGGCAGGCTGTCCTTCAGGATGGCTTCCGGTCTCCTGCCTGCCTTGGCTGCTGCTTCTGCTGTGGATTTGAAGCAAGCTCTGGGTCTCAAAAGAGTCACGACTGAGCATGCAGGCCCGCGTGCATATCTTCATTATTTGTACGCAAATGTCAGCAACTCACACGCTTGGTCAATTGATCATTCTCCTGACAGTGCCTGGGATGGGAAGGGTGGACAGCAGCCCCTCTGGCAGCTGGCCCTGCTCTGCATGGGGCCCTGTGGGTGGCACCCCATCCCTGCCCCGGGGAGTGGGGTGTGGTCCCTGCCTGATGAGGTAGACGGCAGGCTCAGGGAGGACACAGGCTTTCACCTGGGCCAGGTGTGGCAACCAGGGAGGATTTGATGGGGGTGGGAACCAAATGGTGTGGGGGTGGAGAGGGTAGGGAGAGGGTGGAGTCTGTGCCAGGGAGCCTGGGGGCCTGAGGCCAGGGTGGAGAATGAAGAGAGAAATTCCGGGATGTTCCCTGGCTCAGTGGGTGGGTGGATGGATGGATGCGGGGGTGTGGACTTTTCCTATGGAGGGAGGGTCTATGATAATGTAGCTGAGGTGGAAGGCGGGGAGGAGACTCATTCTCCAGCATTTGGAGATGTTATCAAAGATTCCAAGTTCAGGCCTGCAAGTTTCAGTTTGCCGAGCTTTCCATAAAAGGCAGAGAACATCTGTTCAGTTAAAGGATACCCTAAGATTTTATTATTGTCATAAATGTCAAGTCTCTCCTTTAGAATATTTAGACAACTGCAGGATAGTGTCCTCGAGTTGAGCCTGTCTCAGTTGGGTCGAAGACCGGGATAAAACGTAGGAATCTATGGCTGGGATTGCGTTCCCTGCGGCTCCACGAGGGTTTCCGAGGCTTCTGTGGCCCGCCACAAAATTGGCACAGGTGGGGAAGGCCCCCTGGGAGCTGGGGGTCGGGTTGGAAACCTGGGGCAGGGGGGCTCTGGGCTTTGAGGGACTGCCCGCAGAAAAGTGAGCTTGGATTTTTATGAATAGTATTTCTTCTCCCTTAATTAGGAAAGTTCCAGGAGAAGCCGAGGTGTTTGTGATTTTGCGGATGCTGCTAATGGTTCAGCAGTGACTATTTCCAACCCATTTTAAGGTCTCTGAGCCTCATTCTGTGGTTCTTATATCACAGTTGGAGACCAGGGACAGAGTTTTTCTGTGTTCAGAGCCAGGGATGCTCCTTCAGTGGCAGTTTGGGGGACCCCATAGGTTTCTCCTTGGTCCCCATCATGGTAGCTGGATCAGCGCTTTTCACCCAGTTTCTCTTAGAGGGGTAAATAGAACTTTTCTGTCTGGAGGCTGGGGGAGGCTTTGTCCACACCCCAACCCAAGCGTCTTTGAAGTTTCATGTTTTATCGTAAGATTCATGGGAATTTGGCAATCTCTCTCTGTTACAGTCATGCTAGTTTCATTTTTTTTTAATGCTTTGAATTTTATTTGAAACACCTGGAACTGTATCTAAGAAATAATGTGAAAAATTGCATGCACAAGAAATAATAAAATTTTCCAGAGACCCAAAAGAAGACCTAAATAAAATGTTTATGGCTAGGAAGACAATATTGTAGAAATGCCATTTCCCCCCAAGTGAGCTATAGACGCAGCAGGATTCCCTGCTTTTCCCTTCCCCGAGCAGAAATGGTGCCTGGCATCTGAGGACAGGTGTGGGGGGTGCCAAGTAGAAGCCCGGTGGTGACATGACCTGGGGGCAGAGGAGTAGAGGGGGAAGGCCAGCAGGGGCTGTGGGAGTGGTTCCGGGTGGGTGATACTGAGCCAATGAGTGTATATGTTGACAATCACAGAAGCCATGTTTCCACTTTGGAGAGGATACTAACAAACGTCACAGAAAGATGGAAGGTTAGAAAGTATCTTGAGGAGGGACCTCTTTGGCAGTCTAGTGGTTAAGACTCAGCACTTCCACTGCAGGGGCCAGGGTTCGGACTCTGGTCAGGGAACTAAGATCCTGCAAGCTGTGTGGCACGGCCAGAGATAAATTTAGGAAAAAAAAAAAAAATCGATGAATGGTGGTACCTTCTTTTCAAAAAAATTTTAAAAAAAAGAAAGTGCCCTGAGGAAATGTTTAATAACATTACAAGAAGAGCTGTGGACGTGTGCATTTTTACCACATAAACACACACGCACAGAAACGGAGAATATGATGTGTGTGTACGAGTGTACGTGTGTATATACAGGGGACGATGCCCTGGAGGAGAGCATGGCAACCCACACCATATTCTTGCCTGGAGAACCCCATGGACAGAGGAGCCTGGTGGGCTGTATGGTTCATGGGGATGCAGAGTCAGACGTGACTGAGCGACTGAACAACAGCAACACGTACACACACAGGTTTTCACTATTCACGGTCGTTCTGTTTTGTAATCCCGAATGATGCAGATTCTGAACGGCTGGTCCTGGAGGAGGTGCAGGCCCGGGTATCCCGGCACCTCGGGTCTCATTTTCCTCTGCTGATCAGCCTCGTGGGCCATCAAACACCCGATTTAATGTGAATTGTTTCATGCCCAGGTGGTGCTAGTGGTAGAGAACCCACCTGCCAGCACAGGAGACAAAAGAGATGCAGGTTCAATCCCTGGGTCGGGAAGATCCCCTGGAGAAGGGCATGGCGACCCACTACAGTATTCTTGCCTGGAGAATCCCGTGGACAGAGGAGCCTCATGGGCTACAGTCCATAGGACCGCAGAGTCGGACACGACTGAGCGACTTAGCATGCGTGCGTGTTGTCTCATGCACACTGACCATGACCCGTAGCACTGTAAGCTCACCTAGCCCCCTGTCTTCTCTGGACCAACGCCACACCGCCAGCCACCATGTATTCTGACAGCCCTGTGGCCCTGTGCCTGAGGCCATCATCAATACTGAGTGTTAGCCACTCAGTCGTGTCCAACTCTTTGAGACCTGATGGACTATAGCCCACCAGGCCCCTCTGTCCATGGGATTATCCAGGCAAGAACCCTGGAATGGGTTGCCATTGTCTTCTCCAGGGGAATCTTCCCGACCCAGGAATCGAACCTGGGTCTCCTGTATTGCAGGCAGATTCTTTACTGTCTGAACCACTAGGGGAGCCCAACAGTGAAATTCAACAGTGAAATCACCCACACAAAGCACAGAAATGCAAACAGCGTGGCATCGAGTGGAGAAGATGCTCGTTCACAGTGTGAGCTGAGGCAGGAACCTGGAGCCAACAAAACCTGGATGACTCAGTTTTTTCACCGTTCCGTGCATGACCAGGAATGACCCCAAAGCTCCCAAGCATCGATGGGATTATATGTAAGTCTGGTCCAGCTGGTGACTCTCCAGGCGGCATCTGTGAACAAGGAGGATGGTTGGACTCTGTTTCCCAGCACTGCCTGATGAGAAGACCCAGGAGCAGTGAGCATCCCCAGCGCCCAACTCTTGGCTCCTAGGGATCAGTTTCCACTCAGAGGAGCCACAGCTCATTGAGAAAGGGCCGATTCTCAGGCTAGGGCAGGGAGAAATTCGCTTGAGCCTGGAGCATATTATTGTTCTAGAAAGAAAGGAAAGATACCCTCAAGGGATGGTGTGGGGATGGTGTGGAGGGACTCTCATTGTCCAAACCTGGGAAACACTTGGACGTCAAAGTGAACGGGGAAATTGCAACTTAACCCGTTTGATGAAATAGGAATATATGAGTCTACCCTGGCTTCAGTTAATAAATATTGGGTTGGCCAAAAAGGAAGGCGGTATGGAAACCCGAACGAACTTTTGGGCCAACCCAATACTGTATGTAGTGATATGCTTTAATGACCAGTCAGCATTTAAAATAAAACACGGGGGATGAAGTCTGTAGCTGTAGTTCTGAATCATTCTTTTCTTTTTTTTTTTTTTTTTAATAATTTTATTTATTTATTTTCGGCTGTGCTGGGCCTCTCTGCGCGGGCTTTTCTCTGGCCTCGGTGTGCAGACTTCTCCTTGCGGGGGCTTCTCTCATGTGGAACACAGGCTCTAGGACATGCCAGCTTCAGTAGTTGCAGCTCAAGGACTCAAACTGGTCGTTCTGAAGCCACCCCCAGGCTGCAGAGCTCAAGCTCAGGAGTTGTGACATACCAGCTTAGTCGCGGGCTTAGTTAGACACACGGGCTTAGTGTCACGGGGGACCTTCCCAGATCAGGGATCGAACCTGTGTCTCCTGTATGGGCAGCCGATTCTTTACCACTGAGCCACCAGAGAAGCCCCTGAGTCATTCTTTTTTTGTAGTGTATAATATTCCATAGTATCACTAGATCATCAGTTTTATTTACTTGTGTTACTATTTTGAACTGTGTTAAAGTACATATAACTTAAAATTTACCCTCTGGACCGTTTTGACGTGTCTGGTTTGGTAGCGTGAAGTCCATTCACGTTGTTGTCCAGCCATCATCTCCGTCCATCCCCCACCGTAATTCAATAAACGAGTAAAACCAGGTTTTCACATTGTAAAAACTTCTTTAAAACGATGCCATGAGAAACCCCAGAGGGCTTTTATGGGACTTAGGGAGCTGGTGGTGGGCTGTGTGAGGGGAGTCGTGGGCCTGGGGCAGCCGGGACATCCCGAGGGATGTGCATTGGGAGGGCGGCCGGGGAGCCTCCTGCTCAACGCGTGCTGTGGAGCAGGGCCGGGCAGGTGGAGAGACGCGGGCACGTGGGGGCTGGTGCAGGCATCGCTGGAGGAGGCCTTTGAAGGAAGAGGGGTCGGTACCCTGTCTGAGAAGCCCAAGCTGAAGGCACCCAGAGCCATGAGGCGTCAGGAAAGCTGTTGTGGGTAGAATTCACTCCCTTGAGCGCCTTAGCTGCATCTTAGGGTTGGGTGTCGGCATGCTGGCTAAGGTCCCAGTCTCCCTCCTCCAGGAAGCCCACCGGGGCCCCCACAGCCAGCTCTTCTGTCCTCCAGGAAGCCTGCCAGGTTCACGTGGCAGCTTATTCTCCAGGCTCCAGGCACCGCCTGTCTGTGTCACTCATCTGCCTTTTCTTCCTGCCTGGTGGCTGTTTATCTGCACGTGTGCGTGTGTGTGTGTGTGTGTGTGTAAAATGTGTGTCCTGCCCGACTGCTCTGTGAGTGGCCTGAACGTGGCCCCACGTTGTTTTCCATTTCTTGGCCTTCTTCGTGGGGCTGGTGTGCAACGAAGGACCGTTCCTGACCGAGAAATCTGTAGGTCGCGTCCAGGTTCCAGGCTGCTCCAGCGAGCAATGTAACGCTTGGTGAATATCAATAAGGCATGTCCTAAGATGTTGCTTATTTTGGTGTCGTAGGGGAGGATTCGGTTACTGAGAGCCGGGCTGTGTTTGGTGTAACCATGTGAACAGTGTAAAACAGAGGCTATCGGAATGGAAGCCCAGACATCTGCTATGAATTCTATATATAAATACTGGCTCTGCTTACTTTACGTGGGTTAAAATGGGATTGCTGGCGCTGGCCTCTCAGACTCCCGATTCCTCTGGCGGGGACTGCTTGTTAGCCGTGGGTCCCAGCACCCGGGCCGAGGGGGGCACAGTGGCCTTTCTCTGACACTGACGGGCCGAGGGTGCGGGGACGGCCCGAGACCCACCCTAGGAATGGGTGGGGGTGGTCTGCTCTCCGTCCCCAGGCACGGAGCCGGGGAGAACCCCTGGGACTTTCTGGGTGTCCCAAGGGCTGTGCCAAGAAGGGGCTGTGTGAATTCAGGGTCACAGAGGGGCTTGTCCTTGTCTGAGAAAGCCAATTGGGAAGCCAGGCCCGCAGTGCCTCTAAAAATTATTTATTAAAAAAAAAAAAAGGTGGACTACCCTGGTGGTCCAGTGGTTAAGACTTTGTGCTTCCTTGCAGAGGCCCAGATTTGATCCCTGCTCTGAGAACTAAGATCCCATATGGCTGCATGGTGTGGCAAAAAAAAAAAAAAAAAATCTATTGAGGTGAAATTCATGCAACATAAAATTAACCATTTTTTAAAAAGTGTCTTTATTATTATTAAAAAACGTATTTATTATTCCATTATTCCTTGAGGCTTTGTAGAGTCTTACGTGGCGCACGGTATCTTTCTCGTGGCATGTGGGATCTTCCCCAACCAGGGGTCAAACCCATGTCCCCTGAATTGAAAGGTAGATCCTTAACCACTGGACCAGCAGGGAAGTCCCTGAAATTGACCATGTTAAAGTGAATAATTCAGCAGTGTGGAGTACGTTCACGGGCTTCCCCGGCGGCTCAGCGGTCGAGTATCTGCCTGCAGTGCCGGAGAGGCAGGTTTGATCCCTGGGTCTCGAAGATCCCCTGGAGGTTGGCAAGGCAACCCACTCCAGTATTCTTGCCTGGAGAGTTCCGTGGACAGAGGAGCCTGGAGGGCTATGGTCCATGGGGTCGCAAAGAGTCGGCTGTGACTGAGCGACTTAGCATGCGCGCAGTACATGTGCAGTGTTGCAGCCGCCACCATCTAGTTCTAGAACGTTCCATCACTCTCATAGGAAACCTTGGAGCCATCGAGCCATTTTGCCTCATTGCCCCCCGCCCCCCAGCCCCTGGCCACCACTAATCTGCTGTCTTGTCGGTCTTTGTGGACTTGCCTACTTTGGACCTTTCACGTAACCAGCACCCTATGCCATGTGGCCTTTCGTGTCCATCTTCTTGGAACGCCACGTTTTCAGGGCTCTTCCGTGCCCTGTGTCAGTCCTCCCTGCCTTTTTATGGCCATCATGTACAAGTATCTTTTGAAATAATTTTATTTGTTCATTTACTTTTGGCTTTGATGCAGCGCAGGCTTTTCTCTAGTTACAGGGAGCGGGGATTCCTCTCCGGTTGTGCGCGGGCTTCTCATTGTGGTGGCCCCTCTTGTCTCAGAGCATGGCTCTAGGGCACAGAGTGGCAGGCCCCGGGCTCTAGAGAGCAGGCTCGATGGCTGTGGTACGCGGGCTTAGTCCCTCTGTGGCATGGGGGATCTTCTCGGACCAGGAATCGAGCCTGTGTCTCCTGAAGGAGTAGCTGGATTCCTGACCACTGACCCGCCAGCGAAGCCTGCGTGTACAAGTGCGTGTCCTCACCCTCCAGCTTCGGTGTTTCCGGTACGCACCTCGGAGTGGAATTGCCTGGTCAAGAGGTGGCTCAGTGGGTAACCTTTGAGGACTAGCCGGGAGGCACTGCGCCACAGCAGCAGGCCAGCAGGGCCTTTTTAAGTAGTTACCATTTCCTGTGGGATGGATGAGGAAACAGGCTCAGAGCGGAGATAAAACATCTGGCCCCAAGTCTCCCAGCTGGAGGTCAGCCTGAGGTTTGAACCAGGCTCCCTGAGTCTGAGTCAAAGTACTTTCTTTCGTAGCAGCACTGGATGAATGAAATCTTTAACTACAACTACTAGCTGCTGGTATTTATATATATGTATTTTAAAAAAACGTCCTTGGCTACTACGCCACGTTGCAGGAATTTTAGTTCCCTGACCAGGGATTGAACCTGCTCTCCTTGCATTGGAAGTATAGAGTCTTCACCACTGGGCCACCAGGAAAGTCCCCAGATGGTATTTATTGAGTGCCTAGAGTGTGCTTTTGCCAGGCTGAGGCTTTGTATGAATTGTTCCGTTGAAGCCTCGCAGTCTCCGATGTGGGGGTACAGTGATGACCCACATTTCACAGAACGCTGAGCTCAGAGAGGCCCAGGTCTCAGCCGTTTCCCCTGAGCTGCCTCCAGGTCTCTCACTTGCCCTGGGCTGTGTGTCCTTGTGATACGTGGTGGTCCTAGAAAATATATAGACTTGTACAGAGAATGCCATAGCAACATACATGGAACCCGGGGTTAAGATATTTAAAGACATAAAGACTTCCCTGGTGGTCCCCTGGCTAAGACTTTGCTCCGAAGGCAGGGGGCCCAAGTTCCACCCCTGGTCAGGGAACTGGATCTCACCTGCTGCAGCTAAGACCCAGTGCAGCCAGATAAATGGATACATTGATAAAAAAAAAAACAACTATTTAAAGACGTTTATCCAGTGATTCAGCAGAGTCACCCTTTACTGAGCTCAGTCTCTAAGTCGTGTCCGTTATCCAGTCTCTAGTTCAGCCTTGGGTCCCACCTAGCACCTTCTCATACCTGCAGCTCAAGTACAAACTGGGGTTTATAGCTGTGTGTGCTACCTGACATTCCTTAGACATTTTCTGGTGTCACTGTAGTCACTGACTTGTTGCTTTAACAGACACAGCTTTCTACTAAGAGAACAGTCTAGGTACCCGATGTTGGTGGTTTTATATTTGTTTATTTTTCTTCTTATGAGGAAGACTGCAGCAAATATTGTGTCTAGGACCTTTTCCTTCCTTCAGGTGTTCCCTGGGATAAGGGCCTGCGAGGCTGATCCCTGGGGAGCGCGTTGAAACGGTTGTGGTCCTAAATACCAGCAGACGAGGCATTTCCTGAAGGGCTGTTCCTGCCTCTGTGGCCGCCAGGTGGCCATGTCTGTTTTTCTGCCACCCGGAGGGGGTCCTGGTGGCCAAGCGTGGCCCGCTGGCCGGAGGCGGCTCGGCTCTCAGCCTGTCCGCCCTCCCCTCCCCTCCCTCCTCACACTCCTTGTTCCCTCTCGCTGCTCCAGAAGCTTGGGTAGGAGAGCGTCCCGGAGTGGCCTGGGGCGGGCCAGAGCACCCTTCTAAGAGCTGCAGTCCTCACCTGGGGCATGTGTACCTGGGACTCGGACCTACCGGGTCCTGGGCCCGTGGGCACATCACGTAGGCAGGAGCAGGCAGCGCTGTGCCACCTCCCCCAGGCCTCGCCCCGGGGCCTTTGCACCAGCCATTCCCGCTGCCGGGATGCCTTGCCTCTGCCCTTCTCTCTCCCCCTTCCAGTCTTTGTCCAGGGGTCACCTTCTCAGTGAGGCCACCCTGACCATCTTGCGTGAAACAGCAGCCTCACCCGAACCCTTCACTCGGCCCTGTTTCTCCAAACCTCAGCTGATTTCGCCTCACCCACCATGCTGGTTGTCTTTTCCCCCACGTAGGACAAGGCACGAGGGTGGGTTCTTGGCTCGGTTGCGTGTCCCAGACAGGCTGGCGTGGGCTTTGTGAAACTCTGCCGCCTGCCCGCTGGCCGGCTTGGTTCTGGTCTCAGCCCAGTGCGTCCCTTCCCAGGACTGCCTGTCCGGACCCCAGCCCCTCGCTGGCTGCTCTGATCCCGTCCAGTCCTCAGCCTCTCCCTCCCGTGGGGCAAGAGAGCCCCCACACTAGAAGCCACATCTCCGTGATGATCCGGAGACCCTGCTAGGCTTGGGGTCACATTAGTCAGGGCTTCTCAGGCCCTAGGAGGGGCCCTGGGCAGGCGGGTGCTGCTGCTGGGCAGGTCGGCAGCCCCCTTGCAGAGACCCCCGTCACTGTGAGTTCTCCAGGTAACCCAGAGAGTGAGTGAGGGAGTGAGTGAAAGTCACTCAGTCGTGTCCAACTGTTTGCGACCCCATCTACTATAGAGGCCATGGGATTCTCCAGGCCAGAATACTAGAGTTGGGTAGCCTTTCCCTTCTTCAGGGGATCTTCCCAAACCAGGGATCGAACCCAGGTCTCCCGCACTGCGGACGGATTCTTTACCAGCTGAGCCACCAGGGAAGCAGACTTAGGAATTGAGAGTGTGGTGGTCTCCAGCCATCTTTGAAACAGGAGCCGGTCCTCCTGGGAAGGGTCTGCTGGCCCCTGACCCTCCAAGGCGGCTCCCCGCCCCAGTCTCCATTTGGGAAAAGCACAGAAAATTGAATGCCCACCTCCCAACCCAACATTATCTGCAGCCTTTGAAGGGTGCACCTGAACAGCCCAGCGTGTAAACTGTGGTGAAAAAGTGGTCTTTCCAGTCTGGGGAGAAAGAACAGAGCAGAACTGGGATTCTTTGTGCCTGGGGCAGCTTCCTCCCCATCACTCCCCAGCTCCCATCCGCCTCTGGGACTTTTGCCTCGGGGAAGGCTTTACTTACTGGGTTTCTGGCTGACAGTTGGGGCAGGTGACTGTCTCCTGGGTATTTCCCTCCAAAGAGCTTCCCCCCTGGGGCTGGAAAATCTCCTGTCTGAGACTCCGTGTGTGTGGGCTGTCTACCTCTTAATGGGGATGTCGGGTGAGTTTCGTCCCTCACCTTCGGTCACCAGTGTCCACTTGAATACCTGTGGCATCGGGGGGCTTACCTTCTCCCAAGATAGTCCCTTACATTGTCACCCGGAGATGGTAATTTGTCAATTTATTTTTAGTATTTAGGGCTTCCCAGGTGGCTCTGGTGGTAAAGAACCCACCTGCCAATGCAGGAGACATGAGCTATGGGTTTGATTCCTGGGTCAGAAAGATCCCCTGGAGGAGGGTATGGCAACCCACGCCAGTGTTCTTGCCTGGAGAATCCAATGGACAGAGGAGCCTGGAGGGCTACAGTCTGTGGGGTCACAAAGAGTCAGACGTGACTGAAGTGACTTAGCATGCATGCATGCATGCATTTCTAGTGTTTCATTTGTTTCGCTCTGCTGCATCTTGGTTGTGGCATGCAAAATCTTTAGTTGTGGCATGTGGGATCTAGTTCCCTGACCAGGGATTGAACCCTGACTCTCTACATTGGGAGTGTGGAATCTTAGCCACTGGACCACCAGGGAAGTCCTCAGAGATGCTAATTTAGAGAAGAAAGTGGAGTCTGCATCCTCAGGCCTAGACTGGGTACGTCCTGTTGTGGGGGAGGCCATGAGGCCTTGGTGTGTGTACCTGAGTGTGTGTCTGTTCCTGGGGAGAGGATCAGCTTATCCGGGAGCAGAGATGAGCCGGGACACCTTGCTGCGAGTGGTCTTGGGAGCCTGGGCACATGGAACAATGCCGGCAGGGTGGGATTACCGGTCATCTGCGCTCTGGTGGCCGGGACAACCCTGGTGATGATGAATGCGCAGGTGCCCTGGGGGTCCTGTTGCCCTGAGTATGCTGCGGGGTTTGGTTGGCATTGGCTTTGCTGCCTTCCCCCCAGTGCCTCCAGATCTAACCTTGAAGGCCCCCTTCCACCTCTGGTCTTCTCCTCTGAAGGTCTGGACCCTCCTGGATCCGGGCTGTCATCCCCTCGCCCACTGTCCTCCAACTGGCCGGTGTCTGACCCTGGGAGGGCAGCTGACTGCTGTCCGGGCCTCTGGTGGTGGGCGTCACTGCCTCTGCTCCCCAGGCCTCTGGCTGATGGTGGGGTTCTGAACCCTTCCGGGCCACCCATCCTTTTCCTTCTTTCAGAGCGCAGAAGTGACTCACCATCTTGAAGCTTGGATGTTGGGGGGAGGGGGAGGAGGGTGAAATGCAGTTATAGAGCAGCTGCCTGTGCTGGCCCTGGGCAGGGAGGGCAGGGGTGTTCTTCAGATGGGCAGGTGAGCCCTGCTGGAGTGCAGGGTCCACCGGGACCCTTGGCATACTATAGCATCTGGGAAAACGGTAATTTCCATTTTTAATTAAAAAGACCTTTTTATTGAGGTACTTATACACAGAAAAGGAATGCATTTTTGTAAACTAAGTATATGCATGCAAGCAGCATGCGGCGAGTGTTCCAGAGTATGGCACCTCTGGTGTGCTGTTGAACTTCGTTCTTCTCTAAGCTTTAACTTCCCCTTCTGTAAAATGTGCCAACTGTCATCCACAACCCAGGCCTCTGTACCAAGGGCCCAGGGCACTCAGAGAGGAGCCTGCCCAGCCCCGCGTGCTGTGCGTGGCCGGCAGAGAGCTGTCGGCCCGTGACGACCCGCGCTCTTTATTATCTGTTCGGACCTGCTCGGGGTAGGGAGGGATGAGACTAGGGACAGATGCTCTCCATAGACCATCTCCTCCCTGCAGGAGGTTAGGATGCCCAGCTCCGATGCAGTGGTAACATCCCATTGTTTGATTGTTGCCGTGTGACGTGGCGATGGTGATGGTGGGAGTGGTGGAGCTCCTTGGGCGGTCCCTACCTGGAGCCCTCGCCGTGGCCTCTGTCCTGCAGGGGAGGGGGCCAGGATGGGAGCCGGGTGTGCACCCTGGCAGTGTGGCCTTGTGGTGGCTTCTGTGGGCAAGGTGATAGCCGTGGCAGGAAGGGCAGCTGGGGCCTGGCTGGGGTAGGGGGACACACGGCAGCCCCCGGTGACTGCAGTAACTACAGCTGCGTTGAAAGAGCCTCTGAATGAGTGCTGGGCCCATCCAGGCGGCTTCCACGGCAGTGGCGGGGGATGGAAGGCAGGAGCCGAGAGCCTCGGGCGCAGGCCGGGTGGGGGCCCCGGGGTGGTCCGGGCGCAGAGCCCCCTTCCCAGGCTGTGCGGCCTGCACTCAGCCAGGGTCCTCACGGTGTGCTTCTGTCCCACAGCCTCGCCGCTCCTCTTGTTTGCCAACCGCCGGGACGTGCGGCTGGTGGATGCCGGCGGAGTCAAGGTGGAGTCCACCGTCGTGGTCAGTGGCCTGGAGGACGCGGCCGCTGTGGATTTCCAGTTCTCCAAGGGAGCCGTATACTGGACAGACGTGAGCGAGGAGGCCATCAAGCAGACCTACCTGAACCAGACGGGCGCTGCCGTGCAGAACGTGGTCATCTCCGGCCTGGTGTCACCCGATGGCCTGGCCTGTGACTGGGTCGGCAAGAAGCTGTACTGGACGGACTCGGAGACCAACCGCATCGAGGTGGCCAACCTCAATGGGACGTCCCGGAAGGTCCTCTTCTGGCAGGACCTTGACCAGCCGCGGGCCATCGCCTTGGACCCTGCGCACGGGTAAACCCAGCACCTCACCTCCCTGGGGGGCGCCGGGGGTGGTGGTTGTTCAGTCGCTCAGTCGTGTCCGGCTCTTTGCGACCCCATAGACTGCAGCACGCCAGGCTTCCCTGTCCATCACCATCTCCCGGAGCTTGCTCAAACTCCTGTCCACTGAGTCGGTGATGCCATCCAACCATCTCATCTTCTGCTGTCCCCTTCTCCTCCTGCCCTCAGTCTTTCCCAGCATCAGTTTCTTTTCCTAAAGGTGGGGTGGGTGGGATTGTGATTTCCCTCTTGAATTTACTTGAGACCAAGTAAGTACCTTTTTCAGAGGAAACCCGCAGTCTTAAAATGCTCCCACCCTGCAGCATTTGTTGAAACACCCTGGAATGTGTTTCTTCTCTAAACTCGCTGCAGCTGATGTGCTTGGCCGCGGGTCTGAATTGTTAAACATCTCAGTGTGTGTGTGAGTGGAGGAGGGTTAGGGCACTCTGCCAGGCAGAACCCACACCTTTCACCTTCTTTATGACTGCATCAGCTGAATGCGGTGGAAAAAATGAAACTCCCCGTCCGGATGTGGAACTTGCAGAATTGTTGCTCTGGTGTCTCCTGGAAGTCTCCCTGCTTCGTGGTCTGTCTGAGCTCACGTGACCCCCGGAGGCTCAGGGCCCAGCCCCAGTTCCAGGTGGGGTGTTGTGAGTGGCGGGAAAGCTAAGAATGTATGCAGAAGGCGTATGCATGCAGAAAGCTAAGAATGTATGAAGGCTGGGCCGGAGAGATCCCGGGGAGATGGCGAGCTGCCCTCCAGGCCACGCTCGAGCAGGTCTTCCCGAGCGGGAGCTTTTGGCTCAGTCATCCTCGGCCCTCTGTCCCCTCCTCTCACCGCCCGGGAAGGACGCACCCTCAGCTGGGCTGCATCGAGCCTGGTGCCCGCCTGCTGGCCACACCCAGCCCACTGCTGGGTCCGCCCTCTCCTCTGCTGTCCACTCATCATAAACAGCTGTTGGGCATCTTTTGAAGAGAAACGCAGTAGGACCCTGGTTTCTGGTCCTGATGCCCTCTGCTGCCCTGCCTGCAGCCTGGGTTGGAGGGACCTCTCAGCCCACCTGGGACGGGTGGAATGAGGGTTGAGGGCGGAGGCCTGTCCTGCCAGGGCGGGTGCCCGGGTGGCTCAGGGAGTATGCAGGGTGAGGGGGGGCACTTGAGTGGCTGAGTAAACTTCCTTCCGTGGGCTTCTTGGCGTGTTGACTGAGAAAGCACACTCAGCCGCCTCTTGACACCGGGAAGAGCGGTGTGTCTGGAGCTGCTGGGTTATGTAAAAGCTGAGTGTGTGTGTGTGTGTGCGCGCGCGCGCGTGCATTGCCGGAAAGTGTGTCTGAGCCGCTGAGCGTGGGACTGGAGGGTGTGAGCATGTGTGTTCGCGCCTGTTTGAGTGTGCCTCTGAGTGCACCTGTGTGCACACGCGTGTCTGTGCCAGTGTGTACACGCACTGGGCAAGGGCTGACTCGCCGAGGTGCCCCTGCTCCCGAGGGCCACCCAGCATCCCGGGTGGGTGGCATGCCCGGAGGTGACTTATCTTTAGGCCCCCCCACCCCCCGAGGAGGGCTGAGCCACTCCAGCCGCCGGGGGGCCAGGCTGATCTTCCAGGAGGGTCTCTGCGTTGCCTGGGAAACAGTCCCTGCCTCGGGCCTCTCCCATCCCGCAGTGTGGCCACAGGGGTCGCAGAGGTTCCCTGACTGTCTTCTGGGTTGTGGTGGCTGGGGTGGCTGAGTCCCACTGACAAGAGGGGGGCTATCTGTCAGCAGCTGGACAGGCTGGGGGAGTAGCCACGAGGCCCTCACAGTGCCCTGGGGGACTGTGGACAGATACTATGGCCGAGGGGGGTTGTGCCACAGGGGAGAGGATGGCCGGCTGTGGGCACAGGGAGGGGAGGCAGGGGCTGCCTGCTCTCGGTCAGGAGTCCGGGACGTCTCTTGGTAGCATTTGAACAGAGACATGAAGAGATGAGGGCAGGAGACATCTGGGTTAAGGGTTTCTGGGCAGAGGGTGCAGCTAGTAGGAGGGCCCTGGGCCTGCTGCAAGGGTGGGTGTTGAGGGGGGCAGGACAGACTTTGAGGGGAGGGGTCGCTGGTCTGACTCATGCTTAGGGGGCTCTCTCTGGCCCTTGGAGCGAGGGGAAACTTAAGGCTGGGAGCTGGGAACTCCATTAGCAGCTATTACTGTGCTCCTGGCAGGAGAAGGTGGACAGGGCTGGGCTAGTGTGTAGGGGGTTAATGGATGAGGGGTAGGGCTCGAGTAGTGGGCTGAGGGGTCTATTTTGAAGCTGGAACCATCTGGATTTAGACAAGAAGCAAGGATGATGCAGGGCTGCCCTGTGCCTTGGCATTCCCGTCTGTCCAAGGTTGTGACCCTGCCCCATGTCAGGGACGCCAAGAATGGTTGTAGCGTCAATAAATGGTCACTGTTGTTATGTTAAAAATGCCCTTCCCACCTACCTGAAATATAGTCTTCACATCTGTGCACAGACTTCTCTTTTTTCTCTTCCTTGCACCCTTTTGCCATCTTGGTTGGGAGGTGCAGTACTTGGTTGGGAGGTGTTTGGTGCTTGTTTGGAAGGTGCTCAGTTGGGAGGTATCTGGTGTGGTTGGAAGGTACTCAATTGGGAGGTGCTTGGTGCTTAGTTGGCAGGTGCTGGTGCTTGTGTGGGAGGTGTTTGGTGCTTGTTTGAAAGCTGCTTAGTTGGGAGGTGTTTGGTGTGATTGGAATGTGCTCAATTGGGAGGTGCTTAGTGCTTAGTTGGGAAGTGCTGTTGCTTATTTGGGAAGTGCTCAGTGCTCAGTCAGGAGGTGCTTGGTGCTTGGTTGATAAGTATTTGTTGCTCAGTTGGGAGGTGTCTGGTTTGGTTGGAAGGTCTTCAATTGGGAGGTGCTGGTGCTTGATTGGGAAGTACTCAGGAGGTACTTGGTCCTTGGTTGAGTGATGCTTGGTGCTCAGTTGGTAGGTGCTAGGTGCTTGCTTTGGAGATGTTTGGTGCTCAGTCAGGAAGTGCTTGGTGCTCAGTTGAGAGGTACTTGTGCTTGGTTAGGAGGTGCTTGGTACTTGTTTGAGAGGTGCTTGGTCTCAGTTGGGAACAGTCTTCATGCTCACACCCATGCTGGCATTGCCTGTAGCATCCGCAGGAGTTGGTCCATCTCTGGCTCTGGCTTGTCTTATTTGAAATCTTTTCTGATCTTGCCTTTGAATTCTCTCCTAAGATCCTGCTGGGATCACACCCCTGCCCCTGGGGGCAGAGTTGACTTTGGTGTTGAACCTTGGGCAGGATTTCTGAGGCCCCAGCCTCTCCCCCTAAGCTCCTCCTTCCTCATGATGGAGTGAAAACGATACTGCCAAGTGTCACCCCCACCAGCTGGAATGAGGGTGAGAACACTGCATTGTGGTCCTAGGCTGGCTGTCTGGGGTGAGGTCAAGGTCAGCAGTGCCTGCTTTGTCTTCTTAAGTGCTGCTACCCAGCAGGGAAGGACTCTAGGCTGGTGTAGAGGGACCACGGGCAGCACCCCAACCTCGCTAAACGCTGGCCTGGTGGTGGTCCTTGGTGTGAACTTGAGCTGAGTCCTGGGACAGCGTGTTCCGGTCTCTGCCTGGACACAGATGTGAGGCTGCAGGCGTGTCACCGCCCCCCCCCCCAGCCCTGGGGGCGCCTCTGCCATCTCCATGTGTCCTCCTGTGATGTCTTTCTTCTGCCTCACAATTGGGCCCCTCCTCAGATGAAGGGACACTGCCCCAGATGTCATCAGGAGGGTCCTCAGTCCTCATGTCCGCCCCAGGGTGCTCATGACCAGGAGCCCCACCGGCAGCAGGGCCTGCAGACCTGGGGACTGGACTTGGACCATTTCAGCGGTGGCACAGGTGCCCAGGCCAGGCAGCCCCGCTGCCAGCATCAGGTGCCCACGTGCGGGGCAGAGCAGGCCTCTCTGGCCCTGAGGCCCTGGGGCTGGGAGGACATCAGCCCCGCACGGGGCGGGCGATGGACGCATGCCTGTACCAGCCCACGAGGGGCTGCGGTCGCTCCTGGGTCTCCAGCTGAAGCCAGGCTGAAACCCAACCCCCTGTTTAAAATGCAAAATGGCCCTTCCCTAAAATAAGACCCAACCACAACCGCACCAGCCTCTGCCCTCTGCGCCAAGCCCGGGCTGCAGTGCTCTGCCTCTGAAGTTGCTGCTCCTCCGTGGAACTTGGCGGGGCCCCTGGCAGCGGCCAGGCCCTGCGCGAGCATGCCTGCACCGGCCGGGCTCTGGGAGCGGGGTGGCCCGCAAGTTCCCCATTTAAGGAAACCAGCCGGCCTCTGTTATGAAACCGGGGGAAGGAATTTGAATTATGCTCCTCGAGGAGGTCCTGAGCCTGCACTTTTTCCGGCCTTTCCCGCTGGCCTCCAAGGAGCCTTTGGGGAGGGTTCGAGTGGAGGGCTCCAAAGTTTATTCTCCTGATACCTCTGCGCAGTTGGGGGGCCAGAGGCTGGGCTCATTCCAGGCTGCTGGGGGTGGGAAACACGCAGGGAGGGAGAGTCGCCCGGATCAGGCCCGCGGGAGCCTCTGCAGCTGGCCAAGGGCACCTGTGAACCTCAGGGGCCGGGAGAGGTTCCCCACCGCCCCAGGCTGGCAGAGGGGCATGTGTCCCAAGGAGGACAGGCCTTGGCCCCAGCGAGAAAACCACGCTGCGCTCCTGGAGCCTGTGACAGGATCTCACTTGTCCCTCTGGAACAGTAATTCCCACTCTCCCTGCATTTCGGACTGTGGTGTTAGAGAAGACTCTTGAAAGTCCCTTGGACTACAAGGAGATCAAACCAGTCAGTCCTAAAGGAAACCAGCCCTGAATATTCATTGGAAGGACTGATGCTGAAGCTGAAGCTCTGATACTTTGACCACCTGATGTGAAGAGGCGACTCTTTTGGAAACAACGCTGCCCTGATGCTGGGAAAGACTGGGGGCAGGAGGCGAAGGGGCAACAGAGGATGAGATGGTTGGATGGCATCACTGACTCACTCAGGGAGATGGTGAAGGACTGGGAAGCCTGGCGTACTGCAGTCCACGGGGTCGCAAAGAGTCGGACACAACTTAGGGACTGAACAACTGCATCGCTTCTCGCCAGATGCAAAGGACCGTGCATAAGAGGCTTTCTGGAGAGTAGCTCTGAATCCTCTGTCCCCACGGGGCTGGAGAATAGGGGAGCATGTGACAACAGCGGGGTACGGCTGGCCCCTCGCTGCACGTGACCCCTGCAAGCTCGTTCTCATCATCTGTCACAACCCAACAGCACCAGCTCCGACATGACCCTCCCCAAGGTCTTGACCCCACAGATGGGGGTGGTCCTTGGAGCTCCATCTCTGGGGAATGGCAGTCATACGTATGTCGTTTGTTCTCTCCCGCTGAACAGAGACCCCCAAAGGGCAAGGCTGGGCCTGTTCTCCCCAAAGCTCCTGCCGGCTTGGCTGGTGCCTGGTGGATGGCAGGGCAGGGTTTGCTGGAAGTGGTGAGGTTTTACAAAGTTGTGGAGGTGAGAGCTGGGGGCGGGGAAGGAGCTTGATGGTAGCAGAAGCAGCTGACAGGGAAACCCATGGTCCAAGGAACTAGGATGCCCGTGAAGTCACCTGTTGGCACTCCCGGTGTCCCACAGCCCCTCCGGTCCTCTTCTGGGCTTGAGCTCCCTCCCTGGCTGGCCCCCCCTACAATAGAACAGGTGGCTCCTAGGAGCTGCCCCTTCTACCCCTTCCAGGCTGACGCCCATTTGCCCAGCTTAAACCAGTCATTTGTCTCTGAAGCAGCTGCTAAGGCCAAGGGTAGTGGGGTTTGCTGATTGCTCAAGACTCTTCTGTGCCGCCCCAAAAGGGGATGTGGGGGCAACCACACCAGCTGGAGAGTCTCATGGACCTCAAGTGGGAGGGGGCTCTTCGAGGGGAATCCAGGCCCTGTCCCCCCTCCACTGTGGAGAGATGCTGATGGACAGAGTAGAACAGGTCTGCCCCTTTGTGTCCTGTGACTCACTCACAGCTGAAGGGGCCGGGAACGCAGGAGATGGGTGCCCTCCAGGCTGGTGTGGGTCCCCTCTGCTCTCCACTGAAGGGCTGCATGGAGTGGGCGGCTCGGCCCTGGTGGGGTTTGAACCCGTCACCCAAGATGCATACGTATTATCTCTGCTCTCATGGTGGGGCATCAAATAAGGAAGCCTCTACAGAGGTGGTGGGTTCTGGCTGGAGACCCTGAGATCATGGTTAAGCAGAGCAGAATCACCCATAGCCCACCTAGGATTAACTGAGATGTTTTTAATTTATTTTGGCCATACCAAAATAAATATGACATGTTGGATCTTAGCCCCCTGCAGTGAAAGTGCAGAGTCTTAACCACTGGACCACCTGGGAAGTCCCAACAGACTTTATTATTTTTTTTAAAGCAGTTTTAGGTTCACAGAAAAAAATGAGGGGATATGCAGAGAGTTCCCACATATCCATGAACACAACTTAGGGACTGAACAACTGCATCGCTTCTCGCCAGATGCAAAGGACCGTGCATAAGAGGCTTTCTGGAGAGTAGCTCTGAGTCCTCTGTCCTTTTCATTTACTGACTTTTGACAGAGATTTAATGTCACATCCACCATTGTATTATCCTGTGGTGGTGGGTGGTTTAGTCCTGAGCTCACTTCCTATCCAACTCTTGCGACCCTATGGACTGTGTGTAGTCCACCAGGCTCCTCTGTCCATAGGATTTTCCAGGCAAGAAAACTGGAGTGAGTTGCCATTTCCTTCTTCAGGAGATCTTTCCAACCCAGGGATCCAACTCGGGTAGATTCTTTATTGACTGAGCCACCAGGGAAAGTCCCTTATTATCCTGTAGAATCCTTTTACTGCCCTACAGATCCTCTGTGTTCCACTCGTCTGTCTCTCCCAAGCCCCCAGCAGCCCCTGATCCTTTTACTCTCTCCATAGTTTTGTCTTCAACAGAGTGTCCTATGCGGAAACCAGAGTATGCAGCCATTTCACGCTGGCCTTTCACTTACTAATATGCATTTCATGTTGCTTTGGGTCTTTTCACGGCTTAATAGCTCATTTCTTTTCAGCACACAGTAACAGTCCATTATACATGGTTTAGCTGCCTTTTAGAAGTTCATTTATGGCTTTTTCATAGGAGCAAAAAATCAGAAGCAACTACACACATTCAGTGTGGAATCACTTAAGTTTATAGTTTATGGAGCCTGGTGGATTATAGTCCAGTCAGTGAGGTAAGTCGCTCAGTCGTGTCCGACTCTTTGTGACCCCATGGACTGCAGCCCACCAGGCTTCCCTGTCCATCACCAATTCCCGTAGCCTACTCAAACTCATGTCCATTGAGTCAGCGATGCCATCCAACATGTCATCCTCTGTCGTCCCCTTCTGCTTCCGCCTTCAGTCTTTCCCAGCATCAGGGTCTTTTCAAATGAGCCAGCTCTTCACATCAGGTGACCAGAGTATTGGAGTTTCAGTTTCGGCATCAGTGCTTCCAATGAATATTCAGGACTGATTTCCTTTAGGATGGACTGGTTGGATCTCCTTGCAGTCCAAGGAACTCTCAAGAGTCTTTTCCAACAGCACAGTTCAGAAGCATCAGTTCTTCGGCACTCAGCTTTCTTTATAGTCCAACTCTCACATCCATACATGACTACTTGAAAAACCATAGCTTTGATTAGATGGACTTCTGTTGGCAAAGTAATGTCTCTTCTTAATATGCTGTCTAGGTTGGTCATAGCTTTTCTTCCAAGGAGCAAATGTCTTTTAATTTCATGGCTGCAGTCACCATCTGCAGTGATTTTGGAGCCCCCCCAAAATAAAGTCTGTCACTTTTTCCATTGTTTCCCCATCTGTTTGCCATGAAGTGATGGGACCAGATGCCATGATCTTAGTTTTCTGAATGTTGAGCTTTAAGCCAACTTGTTCACTCTGCTCTTTCACTTCCATCAAGAGACTCTCTAGTTCCTCTTCACTCTCTGCCACCAGAGTGGTGTCATCTGCGTATCTGAGGTTATTGATATGTCTCCCGGCAGTCTTGATTATAGTCCACAGGGTTGCGAAAGAGTCGGATGTGACTTAGCGACCAAACAACAACAAAATTCCCATTAAAAGAACAAGAAAGATTACCATTAGTAAGAAGAAGAGAGTACTCAGAAGAGACTGCTAAATGAGAACAAGTGGAAACAAGGATATTTCATCATCCAACTTTGATTAATAAATAATATATTGGTGGGGATTCCACACTTTCATTGCCAAAGGTGTGGGTTCAATCCCTGGTTGGGGAACTAAGAACCCACAAGCTTCCTGGACAGAAAAAATACACGTATCACTAACTGCTTAGAAAGCAAGTCGGAAGTAATAATACCCCACAGGCTAAACACTGGATGAGATTTCCCGGCAGGTTGATAGTCTCTGTTTTATATGCTTGCATTCATGTAGACAGGAAACGAAAACCAAACCAAAGTAAGCTTTTCTATCCTTGTCAGGTATATGTACTGGACAGACTGGGGAGAGACACCTCGGATCGAGCGGGCAGGGATGGATGGCAGCACCCGGAAGATCATCGTGGACTCGGACATCTACTGGCCCAATGGGCTGACCATCGACTTGGAGGAGCAGAAGCTGTACTGGGCCGACGCCAAGCTTAGCTTCATCCACCGCGCCAACCTGGACGGCTCCTTCCGGTAAGTCCCGGCTCTGGGCCCTCCCTGTACTCTCCGGCCCATCAGTCGCAGCTGGGCATTGGTTGATCCTCCTCAACTCAGGTGGGTGGTCTCGCATCTGAAACCCTGGAGGCCTCAGGCACGCAGGCCTCCTCAGGACAGATATCAGTAATGGCACTCACACCATTTCTGAAATCCCACCCGAGTGGGGTCTGGGGGGGCACCTGTATTTATTTTATGGCAAAATGTTGACGGTTCATTCTAGGTGGGATGGAAAAAGCTGTATAGAGCCTCTCATCCACATCCAGGTTTTCCCACCAAAGCACCAAAATGCTTTCAAATTTCAGAGTTGTTTGATTTTCAGTATTGCAGATAAGCGATTGGGGACTCAGGCCCAGAAGTTGATGGGGCTGTGAAGACTTCTCTGCACACCTTCCTCCCCCAGCACTGAGCTTCTGGAGGCAGAAGCATGGCCAGAATTGTGTTCACTGCATTCCTGTCTGGCTTGAGGGCCTTAGGCATAGTAGGTGCTCAATAAAATAAGCTGACTGAATGAAAAGGGTGCTGTCTTTGTTGGTAGTCGCTGTTAGGGCTTGCTGGTCAACTGGTCAGCTTAGCAGCCCCCCTGCTCCATGGCATTTTACATGTAGGAAACCCCCCACCCACTCCCCGCCCGCCTGCCCGCCCTTACAGGTCAAGGGTGGTTTATTCATTGACTTTCTACCTGCTGGCTCTGTGCCAGGTCTTGGGGCTCCTCCCGCTTGAACAGACCCTGAACCTGCACTGGCGGGGCTCCTGGGCCAGACGGGCAGCGTGTGGGTGCCCAGGGCTGTGGTGGCACTGCACGGGGAGGATGCAGTGGCTGGACCTCTGCAGGCACCAGCTGGGGCAGACGTGAAGAGGTGGTAGCCTTGCCACATTTTATCCAGGCCACGTGCTGTGGTCATCTGCCGCTGTGTAACAAAGTACCCCAGACACTGGCAGCCTGAAATAGCAAACAGACTTTTGGGGGCATCTGAATTTAGGAGGGGTTTAGCTGGAGGGTTCTGGCTCAGAGTGTATTCCGAGGTTACAGCCAAGCTCCAGGCTGGGGCTTCAGTCACTGAAGGCTGGACTGTGGCTGGAAGACCCACCTCCAAGGTCACTCTCCTGGCTGTCGGCAGGAAGCCTCAGTGCCTCTTGGGCATCTCAGAGCTGAGCCGTGTGCCCCAGCTGATCTGAATCGTTCCCTCCCATTGTCCTTGGATCACAGCCTGGCCTGGGTCCTGGTTTGAGATTTGGTGGCCTGGGGAACCAAGGTCCTTGGAGAGCTGAGTGATCTGTGCAGTTATGAAGGGTGAGCATTAGAGTCTACCGAGGCTGCCAGTGGGAGTGCCCTGCACAAGGGCTTAGGATGAGGGGCAGTGAGGATGTGGTGGCATTTAAAGCATGGTAGTGGTGGCAGTAGTGATGTCCATGGTGATGGTGGTGGTGACGATGGTGATGTCAGTGGAGGTGGCAACAGGACGATGTGATGGTGATGAGGGTGGTGGTGATGATGTGATGGTTCTGAGGATGTGGTGGCAACGTGATGGTGTGACGGTGGCTGACCCTGGTATAACACTGGTGTTTTCCTGGACATCTGTCTGTTCGTTTCACCCTCATACCAACCCTGTGAAGTGTTTGCTATCTAGGGTGCCTGTGCTCAGTCGTGTCTGACTTTGCGACCCCATGAGCCCTAGCCCATCAGCCTCCTCCGTCCATGGAATTCTCCAGGCAAGAACACTGCAGTGGGTTGCCATTTCCTCCTCCAGGGGATCGTCCCAACCTAAGGTTCGAACTCTTGTCTCTTGCATCTACTGCGTTGGCAGGAGGGTTTTTTTTTTTTTTTTTTTTTTAACCACTGGCGCTACCTGGGAAGCCCTGTGTCTGCTGTTATGATCCCCTCTTATGACGGTGCACAGAGAGGTACATGAACTCGCTCAAGGCCGCACAGTCGGCAGAGCTAAGGCTGGAAGTGAGGCACTGTGACTCTGGGGCCCACTTCAGCCCCTCTTCTACCTACCTGATTTTTCTGGCTCTGCAGATGGTCAGTGCTTGTTGTGGATGTGCCCAGGGCTGTTCAGATGGCACGTGACCTGCTGGTAAAGAGGGTGACGCACTGCCAGGCGTCTCTCCTGGTCATGACTGTGTCTAGGTTGCTTCCCTGCTCTGAGCCTTGGTGCCTGGGATGGGCATTGGGATTGTGATGAGCACCTTCCCAGAGGTGCTCACGGCGTCTGATTTTATTGTGCACGATGTCCAGACGCAGTAAGCCTCAGTGAAGGCAGGTGTGCTCGGGCTGTTCCTGGGAGGCAGAGGGGGCGTGGGTGGAGTCGCATCCAGGGGCCCAGGGCATCCTGAAGGGAGCAGTGAGGGTGGATGAAGTGAGCTGAGTCTGGCACTGGCTTCTTGGGGGCCCTCCAGCTGAGGCAGGGCTCAGGGAGGAGAAACAGTCCTGAGAAGTGACAGGCCTCTGGCTTCTCAGTGACGTCATGGAAAGCAGTGTCCTGGTTCCCCGGGGTGTGAGCACTGAATTAGTGTAGGATCCAGCAATTCCACTCCTAGGCTTACGTTGCTGCAGAGCTGTGCCTCTGTGCTCAGTCATCTCCGGCTCTTTGAGACCCCATGGACTGTAGCCCACCAGGCTCCTCTGTCCGTGGGATGTCCCAGGCAAGAATACTGGAGCAGGTTGCCATCTCCTGCTCCAGGGGATCTTCCCGACCCAGAATTGAACCCACATCTCAAGTGTCTCCTACATTGGCAGGCGCGTTCTGTACCACTGAGCCACCTGGGAAGCCCTTCTAGGTCTATACCTGCAAAAGAATTGAAAATCGGTATTGAAATAAATGCGTGTACGTGAATATCCATAGCAGGACTATCTGCAATAGCTGAAAGGTGGAGACAACTCAGAGGCCCACCGACGGATGAACGCTAGATGGGTATGCAAGGTGTGTTACATCTGTGCAACAGAGCATCGCTCATCCACAACGCAGGAGTGACGCACAGAGAGACGCCACTCCGCGGATGGCCCCGAGAGCATGCTGCTCCCTGAAAGAGACTGGACACCGAAGGCCACGTATTGTGTGACTCTGTTTATTCAGAAAGTCCGGAGCAGGCCATTCCTTAGGGACAGAAGGCAGACTGGCGTCGGCAGGCGCTGTGGGGGCAGGGGAGATGAGGATGGATTGCTTGGTGTGTTTGGGGTTTTCCTATGGGTTTGGGAGTGTTTGGGAAGTAGCTGGAGGTGGTGGTTGCCCAGCATTGTGAACGTGCTAAGTGGCCGTGAATTGTCTGCTTTGAAATGGTTAGCTTGTGTTATGTGAATGTCACCTCAAGACATTTTTTTGTTTATTCGGTTTTGGTTTTTATTGAGATATAATTGGCTTATACAGTTATGTTCATTTTGACTGTATGACATTGTGATGGTGTAAAATGATGACCACAATAAGTTTAGTTGTCTAGTTGACATCTAGCCTTATCTCATAGTTATATTTACCCCGCCTTGTGTATCGCAAAATGATGACCACAATAAGATTGGTTGCTTAGTTTACGTCTATCCTTATCACATAGTTACTTTTTTCCCCCTTGTACATATATATTGCAAAATGATGACTGTAATAAGTTTAGTTAACATCTATCCCTATCAGTCAGTTCAGTTCAGTCGCTCAGTCATGTCCGACTTTTTGCGACCCCATGAACTGCAGCACACCAGGCCTCCCTGTCCATCACCAACTCCCGGAGTCCACCCAGACTCATGTCCATTGAGTCAGTGATGCCATCCAGCCATCTCATCCTCTGTTGTCCCCTTCTCCTCCTGCCTTCAATCTTTCCCAGCATCATGGTCTTTTCAGATGAGCCAGCTCTTCGCATCAGGTGACCAAAGTACTGGAGTTTCAGCTTCAACATCATTCCTTCCCGTGAACACCCAGAACTGATCTCCTTTAGGATGGGCTGGTTGGATCTCCTAGTCCAAGGGACTCTCAAGAGTCTTCCCCAACAGCACAGTTCAGAAGCATCAATTCTTCGGTGCTCAGCTTTCTTTACAGTCCAACTCTTACATCCATACATGACTACTGGAAAAACCAAAGCCGTGACTAGACGGACCTTTGTTGGCAAAGTAATGTCTCTGCTTTTTAATATGCTGTCTAGGTTGGTCATAACTTTCCTGTCAAGGAGTAGGCGTTTTTTAATTTCATGGCTGCAATCACCATCTGCAGTGATTTTGGAGCCCGAAAAAATAAAAGTCAGCCACTATTTCCACTGTTTCACCATCTATTCACCATGAAGTGATGGGACCGGGTGCCATGATCTTAGTTTTCTGACTGTTGAGTTTTAAGCCAACTTTTTCACTCTCCTCTTTCACTTTCATCAAGAGGCTCTTTAGTTCTTCACTTTCTGCCATAAGGGTGGTGTCATCTGCACATCTGAGGTTATTGATATTTCTCCCGGCAATCTTGATTCCAGCTTGTGCTTCTTCCAGCCCAGCGTTTCTCATGATATACTCTGCACATAAGTTAAATAAGCAGGGTGACAATAGACAGCCTTGACGTACTCCTTTTCCTATTTGGAACCAGTCTGTGGTTCCATGTCCAGTTCTATCCCTATACATAGTTACAGTTTTTTCCCTTGTGATGAGAACTTACACGATCCACTCTCTTGGCAACTTTTAAATTAATAATACAGTATCGTTACCTGTCGTCACCATGCTGTCCATCACACCCCCAGGACTGACTTACCTTAAATCTGGGAATTGGTATGTTTTGATCTCCTCCACTTATTTCACCCACTGTCCCACCCCAGGCCACCACCGCTAGTCTATTCTCTGTATCTATGAGTCTGGGCTTTTAATATTTTTTATTGAGTTATAATTAACATACAGTACTACTGTATTCGTTTCACGTGTAAAACATAGTGATTCAGTTATGAAACGATCACAGTAAGAACAGTTAACCATCGATCCCCAAGCGCACTCATTATGGTGTTATTGACCATATTCCTTATATGTACGTTACATAAATCCCCATGACTGGTTTATCTTGTAGCTGAAAGTTTGTACCTCTGATCTCTTCCATCTATTTTGCCTGGTTCCCCACCCCCTCCCCTGTAGCAACCACCTGTTCGTTCCCTATGAGTCTGTTTCTTTTTTGCCTTCTGGAATTCACATGTTAAGAAAATCATATGGTATTTGCTTTTCGCTCTCTGACCTTTTTTTACTTTGCATCATACTCTCCAGGTCCATTCATGGTGCCACAGATGACAAGATTGCGTTATTTTTGTGGCTGAGTAGTATTCCGCTGGGTTTTATTCACACACACACACCCCATGTTTGCTTTGTTCACTCAGTTCATCTGTTTATGGACACGGGTTGCTTCCATACGTTGGCTATTGTAATCACAGTTGCAGTGAACACAGGATTACTTATATCTTTTCAAGTTTGTGTTTTCATTTTCTTAGGGAAGTTATCCAGATATGGAATTGCTTGATTGTACGGTAGTTTTATTTTTAGTTTTTTTTTTTT
>ML664188.1:1153750-1232903 GCA_007570785.1 Antilocapra americana | reverse complement strand
TATAATTAACATACAGTACTACTGTATTCGTTTCACGTGTAAAACATAGTGATTCAGTTATGAAACGATCACAGTAAGAACAGTTAACCATCGATCCCCAAGCGCACTCATTATGGTGTTATTGACCATATTCCTTATATGTACGTTACATAAATCCCCATGACTGGTTTATCTTGTAGCTGAAAGTTTGTACCTCTGATCTCTTCCATCTATTTTGCCTGGTTCCCCACCCCCTCCCCTGTAGCAACCACCTGTTCGTTCCCTATGAGTCTGTTTCTTTTTTGCCTTCTGGAATTCATATGTTAAGAAAATCATATGGTATTTGCTTTTCGCTCTCTGACCTTTTTTCACTTTGCATCATACTCTCCAGGTCCATTCATGGTGCCACAGATGACAAGATTGCGTTATTTTTGTGGCTGAGTAGTATTCCGCTGGGTTTTATTCACACACACACACCCCGTGTTTGCTTTGTTCACTCAGTTCATCTGTTTATGGACACGGGTTGCTTCCATACGTTGGCTATTGTAATCACAGTTGCAGTGAACACAGGATTACTTATATCTTTTCAAGTTTGTGTTTTCATTTTCTTAGGGAAGTTATCCAGATATGGAATTGCTTGATTGTACGGTAGTTTTATTTTTAGTTTTTTTTTTTTTATTAGTTTTGCCATACAATGACATGATAGCGCCATGGGTTTACATATGCTCCCCCTCCAGAACCCCCCTCCAGAACTCCCCTCCCTCTTCCCTCCCCCCGGGAAATCTCGATGCACCAGCCCCGAGCATCAGTCCTGGGCTGGCGATTGATTAGACATATGATAATTAACATGTTTCAATGCCATTCTCCCATATCATCCCACCCTTACTCTCATCCACAGAGTCCACGAGTCTATTCTATACATCTGCGTTCCTTTTGCTGTCTCGCATACTAGGTTCTCGTTACCGTCTTTCTAAATTCCATATATATGCGTTAATATACTGTATTGTTGTTTTTGCTTCTGGCTTACTTCACTCTGGATAATGGGCTCCAGTTTCATCCATCTGAGTAGAACTGATTCAAATGATTTTTTTTTAATGCTGAGTAATATTCCATTGTGTATATGTACCACAGCTTTCTTATCCATTCGTCAGTTGATGGGCATCTAGGTTGCTTCCATGTCCTGGCTATTGTAAACAATGCAACGATGAACATTGGGGTACCTGTGGCTCTTTCAATTCTGGTTTCCTCGGTGTATATGCCCAGCAGTGGGATTGCTGGGTCATATGGCAGGTCTATTTGCAGTTTTTTAAGGAACCTCCACACTGTTTTCCATAGTGGCTGTACTAGCTTGCATTCCCACCAACAGTGTAAGAGAGTTCCCTTTTCTCCACATCCTCTCCAGCATTTATTGCTTGTAGATTTTTGGATTACAGCCATTCTGACTGGTATAAAGTGATACCTCCTTGTGGTTTTGATTTGCATTTCTCTGATAATGAGTGATGTATTTTTAGTTTTTTGAGGAAGCTCCATACTATTTTCCATACTGGCTGTACCAATTTACATCCCCACCAACAGTGCATGAGGGTTTCCTCTTTTCTCTACATCCCTGCCAACGTTGTGTCTTGTCTTTTTGGTGATAACTATTCTCTGCTTCCTCTTCTGTTTTTTGGACTAATTGGAGAGGGATAGGTATTAACTCTTCTTTAAAAAATTAGGTAGAATTCACCTATGAAACCCTCTGGATCTGGACTTTTGTTTTGGAGGAGTTTATTGATTACTGACTCAATGTGGTTACTAGTTATTGGTCTATTCAGATTTTCTGTTTCTTCATGATTCACTCTTAGAAGACTGCATGCTTCTAGGAATTTATCCATTTCTGCTAGGTTGTCTGATTTGTTGGTATAATATCCTCTTATGAGGGCTTCCCTGGTGGCTCAGTGATAAAGAGTCCACCTGCAATGCGGGAGCCGCAGGAGACTAGCATTTGATCCCTGGGTCAGGAAGATTCCTTGGAGAAGAAAATGGCAACCCACTCCAATATTCTTGCCTGGGAAATCCCATGGACAGAGGAACTTGGCAGGCTACAGTCCATGGGATGGTGAAAGAGTCGGACACGGCTTAATGACTGAACACATTCTCTAATGATCCTTTGTATTCAATAAATTGTTTTAAAAAGTGACATCAGGAAAACTGGGAAGGAAGTTCCCTGGCAATCCAGTGGTTAGGACTGTGCACTTCACTGCGGGGAGCTTGGGGTCGATTCCTGGTTGGGGAACAAAGATCTCACGTGCCGCGTGGCGTGGACAAAAAACAAACAGGGACGAGGCAATGTCGGGTCAGATCGACGCTGAGCACGAGTGTGCGGTCTTCAGTCAGGGATGCCTCTCAAGCATTACCCTCTCCTGGGTGCTGTACCTGGGGCTGAGCCCGTGCTGGTGACCACCACCCACAGCTCCTACCTCCTACCCTAGGGTGGGGGGAGAGTCATTCAACCAGGTAATTGCCTGCTACCAGCTGTGTAAATTACGGTTCTAATACTAGCATCCATAATTTCACTAAAAAACCAGTTGTTTGCTGGGTATTATTCTTCCCCGCCCTTTTAGGTGCTTCGTCGCTCAGTTGAGTCCGACTTTTTGCAACCCCATGGACTGTAGCCCGCCGGGCTCCTCTGTCCATGTGATTTCCCAGGCAAGAAAACTGGAGTGGGTTACCAGTTCCTTCTCCAGGGGATCTTCCTGAACCAGGGATCGAACCCAGGGATCATCTCCTACGTCTCCGGCATGGGCAGGCAGATTCTTTGTCACTGAGCCATGTGGGATGCCCTAAATATACAGTAGAGAATACCTTTTTTTCTTTTTTCACATTGATGCAAGTTTAATTTGTTTGGTAAATAAATTCTTGGTTTCAGAGGAAGGAGCAAGTTACTTTGGGTCTGGTTTGTATTAAGCTGTTAAAGCATCAGAGCAGGAAGGTGTGTTGGCGCCGGGTGTGGCTTCTTGCTCGCCACATCTCTTCCGTGTCTCTTCCTTGTGGGGTATTTTGCTGGCAGCCCATTCTAGAATCAGGTTGGATGGGGAACAATTGTGTGGGCAAGGCCTCCCATGTTACTGTCAGGGGTGGCGGGAGGTTGGCTGGGTCTGGAAGGTGCAACCTAATGGAGGGTTCCTAGGATGCTGTGGTCTCAGGCTGCTCCGTCACTGCTCCGTGATCCAGTGTGATGTGGATGGGTCAGCAGTGACGATGGAAGGCTTACACAAAAGGGGATGTAATGGGGACTCCCCTGATGGCTTCTCCACCCGCCCCTGCAGGCAGAAGGTTGTGGAGGGCAGTCTGACGCACCCCTTTGCCCTGACGCTCTCCGGAGACACTCTGTACTGGACAGACTGGCAGACCCGCTCCATCCACGCCTGTAACAAGAGGACTGGAGACAAGAGGAAGGAGATCCTTAGCGCTCTGTACTCGCCCATGGATATTCAAGTGCTCAGCCCGGAGCGGCAGCCTTACTGTAAGTTGGGCCAGGCCGGGGCTGAGCGAGGGAGGCTGGTGTCTTTTCCTGGGGAGGGGGCAGGCTGGGAGAGGTCCCTCTGCAGAGCTGGCACGGGGACTGCTTTGGGCAGGGCTGTCCTCAGGGTGGCAAAAGGATTTCCAAGGAAGGTTGCCTTGTTTTCAAGGCCCAGTGGAGGTTACGTAGTTACTCATGGAAAATCTGCTCCAGGTCTGAGTTCTTAGCCCGGGCTCCCCATGGTGTTGTGGAGGGGTCTCTGATGGTGAAAAGCCCCTATAACAGGCAGCCAGCAGGCCCAGGGCCTGGGGTCCACCCGCTCCCTCAAGGACCACCACCCGCTCCTGTGGGGACCTCCACCGGTTGCCATGGGGACCACAGAGGGTGGGGGTGGATTCTGGCCTTGACGCTATTGAAGGTCCCAGCTTTGAATTTGAGAGTGGGGTCCCAGCGGTGGGGCTCTCTGGAGTTGTTTTCTGGGGAGAGCTCCGTGGTCCTTAAATGCAAGCTGAGTTCAATCCTTGGGTTGGGAAGATACCCCTGAAGAAGGGAATGGCAGTCCACTCCACTGTTCTTGCCTGGAGAATCCCATGGATGGAGGAGCCTGGCAGGCTACGGTCCATGGGGCTGCAAAGAGTCGGACACAACTCAGCGACTTACCACTTTCAGCACTTCGTGTTTCCTGGGTACCACCCCATCCTGTCCTGGGCAGAGTGAGATCCCGGGAGTGTTTGCCAGTTCAGTTGCATGATGGTTGTGCCAGGGAGAGCAAAAAGCCTCGTCATCAGCCTCGAGAGGCTTGGCCCTGTGTGGCTGCCAAGCACCCGTGCAGAGCCCATGAGGTCTGAGGAGGTGGCAGAGACAAGACAGGCCTCCGCTCCAGGAACCCTCAACCAGGGCCTCACCACCGTCAGGCAGCAGGTCCTTGGGATCCTGCCAGGGAGGGCTGGGGGTGCCCTCCACGGGGGAGGTGTCCTTGGAGGGGCCCTGGTGTAGATGGGGTTTCTCGTTGTAGGAAATTGAGAGGAGGAGGGGCGGGGAGGAGGGGCGAGGCGGGAGTGGGGGTTGGGGGTCAGTCCGAACCGTGTCCCCCCCGCGTCCCGCAGACCACACTCGGTGTGAGGAGGGCAACGGCGGCTGCTCCCATCTGTGCCTGCTGTCCCCGAGGGAGCCATTCTACGCCTGTGCCTGCCCCACGGGCGTGCAGCTTCAGGACAACGGCCGGACGTGCAAGGCAGGTGAGCCGGGGCGGGGTGGCCGCTGCCTGGGTGCCCACCGTCTGCTTCCCTTGGCGAGGGGCTCACTCGGTCTGGGCTCTGCTGCCCGATGGGCACGCTGGGGTTCCCATGTGTAAGAGGAGGTCATGCCGGATGGCTGAGACCCCCAGTGCCGAGCACCCTGCCTGCTTGTGTGATCACACCCCGAAAGCGGCCGTTGTTAACTGTTAGGGTGAGGAAGGCGGTGTGCTAGGAACCGGGACAGACGTGTCATCCTCTCCGACTGCGGCGCTGCGGGCCCTCCCGAAAGCTCCTGTCTTTGCTTTTCTACTTTTTTCGTAAGCATTGCTGTGGAACTTATAATTCATTTAAAAAACATTTTATTTTTTATTATTGCTCTTTTTTTGGCTGCACTGTGTAGCACTGTGGGATCTTGGTTCCCTGAGCAAGGGTGGAACCTGTACCCCCTGTGTTGGCAGCCGAATCTTAACCCCTGGACCACTGGGGAAATCCTATAATTCATTTTGACCCTTGCATCCCATTCCTGTGGGATCTTCGTGCCCTAATCAGCCCCCTCTTTCCCGAACCCGCTGGAAGTGTAGGTCGTGAATACATCCTTAACCAGAGTTATCTTCTGGATGCATGAAGTTTACCTGATTTTCCGGCCCCCTCCCCCCCACCCCACATGAGGGATATTCTTTGCCTTTGATATTTTTCTGCCTCTTTATTCTCCCCCTTGCTTTTCGCATGCTTGCTGCTTCAAGCACTCGTGCTGTGATTATTTGTAATGAAATGTCACCCCTCTTGGGGCGCTGCCTGGGGGCCTTTACTGCCAGGTGTGGGGTTCAGGGTTTGTTCTGGAAATGATGTGTGTCCAGGATACAGCTTGTCCCTGGGGACGACATCCAGGGCCCAGCACAGCCGGGCAGCACCAGGGTGAGCTCGGGCCAGACCAGCGACGGGGGTAGTGAGAGGTGCCCGGAAGCAGCCACCCCTGGGCCAGCCCCACTTGAGGGAAACAAAGGGAAGGTGGGGGCTTCCCTGGTGGGCTGGGGGCAGAGGGAGGGGCAGCAGTAGAGCTTGGTCCTAGGTTTAAAACAAAAGTTCACGATGGCAAATCTGAAAACTGTGGCATCCGCTAGGTTCCGTATACCCCCAGGTCGTTCCCACGCGCCTGCTGTGTGCTGGGCTAAGGCAGGTACCAAGCTGGGCAGGCCTATTTGCCTGCCGCTCACAGAACACACACGCCAACTGGGTCAGGTTGACGGGGCACACACGTGAATAAAAGTTGTTAGTAGATTTGGATCAGAGTAGTGCAAGGCACACCAACGGGGCTGCCACAGAGAATATAGTAAGTCCCCTACATCTGAAGGCGTTCCCTTCTGGGAGTGCGTTGCTGAGTCCAGTTTGTTGATAAGGCTAACAGGGTCAGCTAAGGTAACGCAGCTGACACAGTCAGTATAGTACTGTTCTGTAACAGGCTTATAATACTTTTCATGCAAATAATACATACAAAGCAAACAGACATGAAAATTACAGCATTTCTTATCTTACAGTAGAGTACCTTGGGAAGTACAGTGGTACAATACAACAGCAGAAAGGGGCTGGGTCGAGAGAGCAGGCAAGAAGAGCTACTGACTGGGGGAAGGGGAGGAGGTGGGAGATGGTGGCGCTGAAGGATGGTCGGTGGTCGGAGGTGGAGGGTGAGCTGCGGTGTCAGGCACCCCTGGCATGGGGGCCTCAGGTTCTGATCCCCTGCCAGAGCCAGATGCACGTTGGCATCTGTAAAGTTCGCAGCTTGATGGTTTGTATGCAGGGGGCTTACTGCAATACACAGGGCAATGGGTAGGGGGCACCGGCCGCCTGAGGTGGGCAGCCAGAGAAGGGCCACCCCAGGAGGCGCCATTTAAGCTGACACTTAAGGTTTAGCAGGGAGGAGGGAGATGGTGCAGAGAGAAGGAACAGCCTGTATGGCTGCCCTGTGGCGGGAGCCAGTTGGTGTCAGCAACCTCACAGGTGTCTGATCTGTGCCGTCACATGGAGCCCCAAGTTCAGAAGAGCCCCATTTTGTGCTCTGCTGTCGACTCGAAAGGACCCTGCGTTTTCACTCTGCAGTGGTCCCTGCAAATTATGGAGCCATTTCTGCTTTGTGTATTGCAGAGACTAAAGGGAAATCTGGAAATAGTGGAGATATTTTGGTGTATCTTTCTCTGCTCTTTTGTCCATCTCTGTCTGTACATTTCCGTTGACAGTACTGCAGGAGTATTTGCAGTTATGTGAGCTATGTCCCCGGTGGTTCAGTGGTAATGAATCCGCCTGCTGGTGCAGGCGGCGCAGGAGATGTGAGTTTGATCCTTGGGTTGGGATGATCCCCTGGAGGAGGAAATGGCAACCCACCCCAGTATTACTGCTGGGAAAACCCCATGGACAGAGGGGCCTGGTAGGGTACGGTGCATGCGGTCACCGCACTCACGGTGCTTCAAGAGCACGTGTTTTACGGCCCGAAGAGTGTTTTGTCAAGTGTGTAGACCTTCAAGTCATCTTCCTCTGTTGGGCATTTCTGTTTATTTGTGTTTTTGCAATTTCCAAGTCTTGCTGTCGTAAGAGGGCTGGCTTGGGGCCTGGCCCTGGAGGTGGAAGGATCTGGATCTGCTGTCTGTTATCTGCCATCCATGGGTGCTATCTGCCTGAGCCCTGTGCTGGATCGGTTGGTGATGTCTGCCCTGGGAGAGGGAGGGGGATGCAGGTATGGTTGCCATCTCCGCCCACTCCAAGTATCTGGAACCACGCTGAACGTGGACATTTGGGGAAGGACCAGGGATGGGTATGTCGACTTTAAAAAAATACACAATATGAGAGTTGTGAGTTAGGTTTTATCTGGGGCAAAATGAGGACGATAGCCTGGAGATAGCATCTCAGATAGCTGAGAAAGTGCCCCGAAGAGGTAGGGGAAAAGGTCAGTATATATGTGATCTTGGTGAGGGAGAAGTACATGCAATCAAGCGCCTGTTTTTGCAGAAGGTTCCTGCTAGTCACAAGGAACAGACATCACGTCACATGAAGGGTTGTAGCGCTTTGCTAGATATGAGGAGATACAAGAATTGGGCTCATAAAAGTGGCGTCTGAAAATAGCTAACCATCTGAAGACCTGTCCTGCCAGTTTTTCCTGGAGCACAGATGCCTCTGTTTCTGCTCTCCACCCTGAGCTCCTCTCAGGACGTGTTGAGAGTCCGCAGCCGCAGCAGCACACGATTTAATCTTGGTAGAGGGGGGTGGCAAGGGCCTGTGCCACATGCCGATTTGTGGTCGACAGACACAACCCCCCCAAGCGGGTAGATCACGCAGTAGAGCCTGCCCCGGCGGGGGCCTTGTGCAGCTGGCTTGTGTTCAGGGGCCTGTGCAGCCCCTTCCTGCGTCAAAGTTCCAGGAGTGGGGTGTGGGCAGAAATGGGCTGTGACCCCTCATCAAAGCGCAGAGTCACGGCCCAGTGAAGTGGTACAGCCAGAGAAGCGTGGAGTTCCAGAGGGCTTGACCAGGCTGCCCTCGGGTATAGCCCTGGAGCCCTGTCTCTCTGTGCTTCCCTTCCTTATCTGTGAGATGGGGAGGGGGCGGGTCAAGACCACCCCCTGCCAGGGAAGCTGTGGAGAACGCAGGGCATCAACAGGAGTTGCAAACGCTGTATGAGACCCCCTGCGCATAGTGGGTCTACATATACAGTAGCCGTGGCCACCTTCCACACCGTTGACATCACGTCAGGCCCACGGAGCTGTTTGCCTCCATTGTCCAAGGGTCCTTACCCCTGGGGGAGGCCCAGATTCCTCTCCAACCGTAGGCTTCTTTCGGGTTTCCACCATTCCCAGTAATGGGCCTCTGAGCTCTGGGGCCGCTGCCTGGGGTCGAGTCCTTTGAAAGGATTGTGTGCCCTCTGCAGGCATCAACTGCAGGGAGAGGGGTGGGAGGTCTTCCAGGATGAGGCAGTACCCGGGGCTGGAAGCTCTGTGCTGGGGAGCTGACACCGATACCCTGATACCCCACAAGGGGAACTGGGGGTTAGCAGCAAAGCCTATCTTTCCTGTCCGAAGCAAGCCCTCGGGGGCGGGGTGTGCGGGGGTGTAGGCTGGGGTGGGGCTGGGGCTGGTCCAGTTCCCGCAGAGCCCCTGGGAGTCAGCCACTAAGACCACCTTCCCTGGTCTTGTCAGAACTGCCTCCTCCCCAGCTGTGAAGGACACTTTTTCAAATGACTCAGCTGGAGAATGCCAAGCTCGTGGAAGAAGAATGCTTTTGTTGTCATTCCGAGGGGCCCCTGCTTGGGTGGGAGCGAGGGACAGGGCCGGGGTCTGCATAGAGGCAGACAGGATGTCTTCACACTGAGGCTGCACCCACCTGCCTTGCTCCACATGCCCCCTCCAGGTCCAGGGTGTCGGGTCAGAAGGGGGAACAGCTCGGGGAGACAGAAGCCATCGTGGCTGGGGGTCTTGGTTCGCGTGAGAATGGGATGGCCAGGGCCCCGTTTTCATAAGGCTGGTTCGCACCCTCGTTGCTTCCCACTGACACACGGGTTCGGATGCGTTCTGGGGGGTCAAGGGCGGCCCATGTAGCTCCCATCTTGGAGCTTGTTAGAAGCTGAAGGGATCCGGGGGCAGCCAGGGTGGGAAAGGGTAAACAGAGTTTCCTAAATGTTTTAATTGAAGTCGAGAAGCAACCCAGAAGCTTCTTAGAGCATTTCAAGGGTTTGCCCCCAAGGTGGCTTTCTGGGCATTCGAGGTAGTCCTCAAACATCTCCCCGTGCCCTTCACCCAGAGGAGGGCGGGCGTGACTGAGAAGGCGTCTTGTCCCTGAGCGGGCCTCCTCGGCTGTCTGGGCGACAGGCACAGTGAGTCAGAGCCTTTTCTGTGAGCGAGGACCGAGTGGGGCTGAGGGTTTCAGATGTCACAAAAAGTGACGCCTCCCCTGGCAGACTGGGGGCTTTGGGACTCGGATCCCCCCGCGCCCAGTTTCTGTTCTTTGCCACAGAGTATTGTGTTAAAGGACAACATCTGATGAAAAGGATGCCCCCCCATCACCTGAGCGTGGTGGCTGCCTTCCCCGCTCAGCAGCGTCCCGAGCTGCCGCGTCCATTGGTGTGTGGTTCCGCGTCCCAGCGGACGTAAATCATGTGTGGAAGGCAGGTTTTGACTGCTGACGCCGTGCGGGGTATCAGATGCAAACACTGGAGACAGAGGCTGGCAATGCGAGGGTAACATGAAGAAAACGAGGTACTGAAGCCTGTTGAGTGTCACTGGCAGGTTTCTGAGGACCTGGCGCAGATGCCTTGCCGGCCGGAAGGCACTACTGCCCCTGGAGGGCCGCCAGGGTCTTCCGAGGCTCAGGGTGTCTGGTGGGGAGGATGGAATTCCGGGGCCAGCTAAGGAAGCCCTCGGATCACTCGGGGATCTCCTCTTGGCTGTGGTATCGGTGTGGTCCAGTGTCCCACGGAGGGTGAAGAGACAAAGCCACATGGTGGGGGCTCGGGAGGAGCACTGGGCTAGAGGGGTGGCCCCTGGGACAGAGGGAAATGGACACAGACTGTGCCTGTGCCACTTCGTCCAGGATAAGCTTTGTCGAAGGCGACATTCGCGACACGTAACGCGGCTTTGGTCTTTAGTTGAGAGCCTGCCGAAGACTTTTCGGGTAGCGAGGAAATGCTCTCTCGGGCAAACCCAGAATTTAGAGTGATTTTCCTGGTGGCTCAGATGGTAAAGAATCTGCCTATGATGCAGGAGACCCAGGTTTGATTCCTGGGTTGGGAAGATCCTCTGGAGCAGGAAATGGCAACCCAGTACTCGCGTATTCTTGTCTGGAGAATTCCATGGACAGAGGAGCCTGGCAGGCTATCATCCACGGGGTCACAAAGAGTTGGACACGACTAAGTGAGTAAGCACATTGTACCCGATTCATGGGGCTGTTGAGAGGAAGGCCTGGCTGCCTAACAAATAATGAGCTGTGCTTGAATTTGAACTTGAACTTGGAGCCAGGCAGGCAGGATGGCAGGAGAGCAGTTCTTCCCTGGACATTTGGAATCAGGAGTAGATGTGGATGCCAGGTGGTGCCCAGAGGAGCTGGGAGGAGGATCAGTATTTGGGGAGCCCTCTTCGCCTGGCCAGTGGAGAAGCCAGGCACGTGGCTCTCCTTTCTGGGGATGAAGGCCGATGTTGAGCTAGAAGGATTCTGGATCGGCTGGAAACTTCTCAGGGGGGGAAGCCAGGGTCTCAGCGTGACTTGCGGATTCCTGGCCCTCTCACCCCAGGTGCCTGAGCTTTTATGCTTGTGTGTGTGTTAGTCACTCAGTCGTGTCTGACTCTTTGTGACTCCATGGACTGTAGCCCACCAGGCTCCTCTGTCCATGGGATTCTCCAGGCAAGAATATTGGAGTGGGTTGCCGTTTCCTCCTCCAGGGGGTTTTCCCGACCCAGGGATCGAACCCAGGTCTGCATCGCAGGCGGATTCTTTACCAGCTGAGCTATCAGAGAAGCCCATGGAGTTGAATTTGAGACATTTGTGTGACGCGAGTGAATCCCATTTTTTTCCTGGTTTTGAGCCAGGGAGAGCCGGCCCTATGCAGGGGTCAGCGCCTTCCCCTGGGGCAAAGCTGAGATGGGATGACGCTTGGACCCCAGCAAATGGGAGCCTGCGACATCCTCAGGCGGGTGCAGGGGCCCCCCGGGAAGTGGAGGGTGGAGTGGGGGCTGGCTCTCTGGCTGCTGAATGTCCACAGAGCGGGGGTCCGGCCAGCGCTCTGAGCTGCGGCCTCCTCACTGGTGGTGTGGGGAGATTGGAGGACGCCCCTCAGCGGGGCTGGAGCGGGTGTCAGGGGAGAGGCAGAGCCTGCGGGGCGGGGGCATGCAGACAGGACAGGAGCCCCCGGACTCCCTGCCTGTGGGCCGAGGGGCGTCTCTTTCTCCACGGCCCCCTGGGCGGGGATGTGATACCCCCTGGCTCTGGGGGCCTGTGTTTCTGGAGACCCAGGGAGGTGCCCGTGGGTTCCGAGAATGGAGTGGATGTCCCAGCAAGTGGCCCTCCTCTGCCTTGGCCCTGCTGGGGGCCAAGTGAGGCCTGGGGGGGGGACCCAGTGACCCCGGTCCCCGAGATGGGCGGGCCAGCTGCCCGCCTGGGGCCAGACCGCGAGCCCCGGCGCCCTCCGCCCTCCAGCACCAGCCTCCCCGTCCCCTCCCTGGCAGCCATGCTGACGGAGGTGCCCAGCTGGCTTTGGTTTTCCCCATGTTTTTCCAATTATGTGGAATGGGCTAAAAACAGCAGTAGCGGGGCCTTATTTGGGAGTTACCACCACCGACCCCGGGCGCCCGCTCTTGCCGCTGCTCTCAGCCGCTCGGGGGCCTGCCCCTCTTGGGACCGGCCCTGTTCATCTGACTTCTGTTCTGTGCCTGGGCCTTCCTCACGCCTGTGGGGCACCCCCCTCCTCGGGGCCTGAGTGGCCTGGGCAGGTGACCTGCGGGCCCGTGTCTTGCCTCTGCTACCCGGGGCTGACCAGGCGGTGCTGGGGCGTCATCCTCTGGACCCCCAGCCCAGGCCTTTCCAGATGAGGCGGGGGCTCGCTGACTGACAGCCACACCTCTCCAGGAAGGAGTTTTAACAGATGTTCGTGGGGACAGGAGACAAAAGGGCAGCAGGGGTGTGGCCAGGCAGGGGCAGCGGGAGGGACAGAGGCGCCCGCTGTCTGGTCTGACGGGCGGGCTGACAGCTGGGCCCCTCACGTCCGTTCGTCTGTCCGGGAGGATTAGCCGAGGCTCAGGCCCGAGGCATAAGGGGTGCGTTTGTTCCCAGTCTGGCTGTCTTGTCACTTATCGGGGAAGTAGGTCGAAGGGAAAAGAAAGGAGGCCCTTGTGGCCCAGGCTGCCGCCGCCCGGACAGTCATTGGCGTCGACTCTGCAAACAGAAGGCCAGCTGCTGTTCTCAGCCACGGACCGTGAATTTTTAATAGCAAGAAAATCAGATTGCACCGTCCCAGGAAATGGTGTCACAAGCCCAAGCACTGACTTTTTTTTTTTTAAAGAAATTGAGGTATTTAATAGAACTTGCAGACAGTAAAGTGCACAGGTCCTAAGTGTAGATTTTGATTAGCTCTGACAGTTGTATACATCTACGTAACCACCACCCCACTCCAGATACAGAAGACTTCCACCACCCAGAAGGTTCCCCAGTGCCCTTGGCAGCCTCCCGTCGTCGTAAACCAGCCCCCCGCCCCCCACCCCCTCACTGAGGCAGCCGCTGTCCTGACTTCCATCACCACGGATCAGGTCTGCCCGTTCCGGAACGTCATAGAAATGGAACCACACAGCGTGTGTTCTGAGTCTGAAGACTAACTTTTTAAACTAATAAAGGAAGAGAGGGGAGCCTGCCATATTCTTCGAAAGAAAAAAATGTCATTGTGGGTCTGGGGCCTCGGACAAGCTGCGGTCAGGCGCCAGGACCGGGCCTCCTGGGTGCGGTCAGGCGCGTGGATGCTTGTGTCCACCGGCCGCAGTGAGACTGCCTTCCCTCCACGCGTAGCCCCCTCCCTCCCAGCCTGTCCGACATGCCCCTTGCTTCTCCAGTCGAGCCCAGCTCCAGCCTGGCCCTGGACGGACCCTGGGGCTGAGACGGCTCCCCTCAGGGACAAGTTCCATGCTCTCAAGGTCCAGGCCCTGGTGGACGGACGCCCCAGCCCGCAGCACCTCCTGGGGGCTAGGGGTGACGCTGTGTGGGCGAGGGTCTCTGGCTGGCCTGCGCTGTCCACACGCACCGTCAGAGCCACAGAAGGAGGGGCCGAGACGAGACCTGAGGTCTGTCCCAAGCCACCCCTGCCCAACCCGGGCCCCGGGGACGTCTGCCTGCAGCCACCAGAGTCGTCTAGGGGACACTTACGGTCTGCCTGGGCTCAGAGCGCCCCCCGTGTGGGCTTTGTAAAGAACGGAGCCACCTGCCTGAAAAGGTGGGACAGAGCCCTCCTCCTGCAAGTCACCGGCTCTTTGCCAGCCCCCACCCCTCATTCCTGCCTTCTCATTTGCCCGCCCAACCACACTCTGTTGGAACATGGCTCTCTCGTTCCCCGCCCACCTTCCCGAGATGGGTCCCTGGGTGCATGTTCACTGGCCCTCGAGGGGAACCTGCTCTGGGACTGTGGCCTCTAGCTCCAGGCGCACCGACTCTGTCCCGGGACCCTCCCAGCCTCGTGTGGGGGCCTTATCCACACCCGATTCCTACCCATGAGGAACGGCCAGCTTGCCTGCTCAGGGTCACTCAGGAGGGAAATGGGGCTGGGGGCTGAGGTCGGATGTGACCCCCGGGCGGCGCGGCCCGTGGAGGGCCACATGAGGGGCCTGGGGACAGGACCAGAGGTGACTGGCTTCTGGAGGTGGGGGGGTCAGAGGGCTGGCACTGACCCGGCCGCTGTCCAGTGACCCCAGGCCTCAGGGCGGGGGTGACCCCCGTCCCAGAGCCGTGTACACGGGCCCAGCCCCAGGCCAGGCGCCTACCCGGCCCTGCAGCCTCCCTGCAGCCTGGCTGGCAGGCCCGAGGTAGGCCGTGCGGGGGGACAGCTGCTCAGGCCTCAGGTTTCCAGCGGAGGCAGTGTCTGGCCCGGCCACTTCCTCTGTGCCTTGTGACCCTGTGGTCGCTCGGCGCGGTTTCCTGGGCCGGGGTGCTGGCCTGTGGTCTCTGTTTGTCCAACTGCTCACCCCCAGGGGGGCAGTGGAGAAAATCAATTGCTGAAACACAAAAACAAGCCGGCTGCCTGCCTGCTGTGAAGCTGTTTATGGCCTCAGAAGCTGCAGCGTGGACAGAGGCCTATGCCGGGCCTGGCTCTGCCCGTGTGGCTCTGGGCCCGGGGCATGGTCAAAGCTGGCTCTGCCTCCCATGGGGTCAGCGAGGGGAGATGGACGCGGGAGACCCGGGAGCCAAGACTGGGGCTGAGGACGAGTCAGGCAGGCAGAGAGGCATCTCCGGTAGGAGGAGCCGTCGGGGGTGGTGCGGCTGTGGGGGAACCTAGAGGTTTGAGCCTCGTCCTTCCCGTGGCGGGCCGAACGGCCTTGGAGCGGCAGGTGGCTCAGCGGGGGACAGGGTGCTGCCCACCCTGCCAGCTGGGTTGGGGGGCGGGACACTCACAGGCCCCGCCCCTTCCATGCGTGTTGATGGGGTCAGTCCAGGCCCTGGGATGCACTCCCATTTTGCCCATCATGAAAAGTCCATTTTCCGAGTTGGGGTGTGGAAGGGGTTAAGCACGAGGCCCTTTCAGGTGGCCCCCACACTGGGCGACCGCCACCAGCAGCGTCCTTCTGGTCTGCCAGGGCTGTGGGCTCTTCTTCCCCATCCCTCCCTTCTCCTGTTCTTCCAGCTCAAACAGCTCAGAACCTGGAGGCTGAATATATCTCCCCTCAACCCACCTACCCCTGTGGCAATTTAGTGGAGAGCTAGGGCACTTCCTGCCAGGTCACCCTGAGAAAGCTGTGGCGGGCCCCTGGAATTGAGACCATCGCCCCACCTAGTCTGTGAGATCCCCTCGGGATGAGCTCGCGCACTGTCTAAATTTTAAAGCCTTTGTTTTTCTTGTTCTGCTCGCGCACTGTCTAAATTTTAAAGCCTTTGTTTTTCTTGTTTTGAAGTAACATTTGTGTTCACTGTAGGAAGGAAAACTGGAGAAAATAAAAAACTCTCATAATTTTGCCAGCTAGAGATAGCTGCTGTTAATATTTTGAAGTGTGTTTCTTGTCCTTTTATTATTATTATTTTTTTGGCTGTTGCATGTGGGATCTTAGTTTCTTGGCCAGGGATCGAACCTGTGCCGCCTACAATGGAAACGAGGCATCTTAACCGCTGGACTGCCAGGGCAGAGGGACCACCCTGTCCTTTCTCCTGTGCATGCATTCACATTTTCTTGCGTGATTTGTTCGGATCATGTGTGTAGTAATATCACGCTGACTTTCCTGCCTACCGCCTCCCTGCCTGTCCTGCCCCCCACCCCCCCACCTTCTCCAGAGGGTGCCGCTGGGGCCTGTGTAATGACCGACCTGGACTCCAGCCCCTTCATATATGTAATGCTTTCCTGGTGGCTCAGAGGGTAAGGCGTCTGCCTGCAATGCGTGAGACCTGGGTTTGATCCCTGAGTCTGGAAGATACCCTGGAGAAGGAAAAGGCAACCCACTCCGGTACTCTTGCCTGGAAAATCCCATGGATGGAGAAGCCTGGTAGGCTACAGTCCACGGGGTCGCAAAGAGTCGGACATGACTGAGCAACTTCACTTTCACTTTTTCCTTTAGTGAGATCTCTAGGTTCTTTACAGGTTCTTTCTTTTGGGTTTGGATTTTGCTGTTTTCACGAAGCCTTGGGGACCCTCTGTGACAGAGAATCCGTGTACATTTCTAGCTGCTGTTTTGGGCTGGCTTCTCGGAGGGGAAATTGCCTGGTCAGAAGGTCCTAAGCCACACTGCCATCCAGGAAGCGTGCCCGGGACAGTCCCCTGGGAGGTGGGGACATACTAACCCAGCTGGGAGCAACAGGCCTCTCACTTCTACCTGCAAGAATCCGCTTGCAATGCAGGCAACCCGGGTTCGATCTCTGGGTCAGGAAAATCCCCTGGAGAATTCCATGGACAGAGGAGCCTGGCGGGCTACAGTCCATGACTTTGCAAAGTCAGACAAAACTGAGCAACTAATGCTTGGGCGTCCCTGGTGGCTCAGAGGGTCAAGTTACCAAGAAGTTACCCATTTCTCGTGTTTATTGATTGTGTTTTTTGTCTTCTGTTAGTTTGTGTTTGTGGTCTTTGCCTGTTTATCGTTGGGTCTGGGTAATTTTTTCATTGATCTATATGCCTTTTAACTTTCTTTAAAATACTTAACAGACTTTATTTTTCGGGCGGTTTTAGGTTTACAGGGGAGCAGAGTGGAGAGCACTTGGAGTCTCTCTGTGTCCCGCTCCCTCCTGACGTGGTTTCCCGCGTTTTCAGACTCTAGTTCTGATGCTGTTAAGAGTCACACATACTGCCCCATGCAAGGACTAGCAAATCCCCAGCCCCACCCGTGGGCCAGATGGCGCACAGCCTGTTCGGGGGCAGCTGTAGGCTGAGTTCGGTCTTCATACGACTGAACGAAGATCACGAGAGGGGTGTTTTGTGACCTGAGAAAGTGGTAGGGGTTTCGGCGCCCACGTAGGACACTTTGCTCACACGCCTTTGCTGACGTGTCCGCGCTGGTGGCTTCTTCATGGTGGTGCAGCCGAGGGACCTAGAGAGGCGGCCGTGGCCTTTGCCATCCAGCACCTGGGCGGAAGGCGCACAGAGCCCTGTGGGGACTGGAAGGCAGGCCGGAGGGTCCGGAGGTGATGCTGGTCACAGGGGCTTCCTCTGGCCTCTGTCCCAGGGGGACCCTTTGTGTCTCGTGGCCGGGCTCTGCTGCCCCACGGCCTGCCCTTTCTGTAAGGCTTCCTTGCAGACTGAGGTGGGCTCGGAGCTGCCCCGGCATTCAGCATGCAGAAGGTATTCAGGGTAGAGTCGTGGTCTGCTGGACCACCCTCGGCTGGTACCCAGCTTCCGAGCCCAGATCAGACCCCAGGGAAGGGGGCTGTGGAGGGCTGCCCGCACTCCTGCCTGCGGGTCTGGAGAGCCGCCTCCACAGCGCTCTGGAGTTCCTGCCCTTGAACCCTTCCTTCTGTGGAAAGTATCCCGCCTCCGCTGTGCTCCACAACTGTTGGGAAATGAATCATACCCCCTAAAAGACACAGTGAAGCCCCCAGCCCTAGGGCCTGTGGAAGTGACCTGACTAGGGAATGGGGTCTTTGCAGCGGGAACCAAGACAAGGCCGCGCTGTGTTCGGATGAGCCTGACGCCCAGGGGCCGGTCACCTTCTCAGAGGGAGGCTTAGATACAGACCCTGGGGGAGGGGGGCGCATTAAGACGCAAGCGGCCCCAGACCAGGGGACATCTGGGATTGCCGGCAGTGACCAGAAGCTGGAAGAGGCTGAGAATGGTCTTCCCAGAGCCTTCTGCGGGAGCCTGGCCCTGCCAGCACCTCGACTTTTAGTATTTAACTTATTTAGGTATTAAGGTTAATTGGTGGAGTGATACTTATTTTACTGATTTGTCTGTGCCAGGTCTCAGTTGCAGCGTCTGGGGTCTAGCTCCCCTACCAGGGGTCGAACCCGGGCCCCCTGCATTGGGAACGCAGAGTGTTGTTAGTTAGCCACTGGACCACCTTGACTTTTGACTTCTGGCCTCCAGGACTGTCAGAGAAGCAGCCTCTGCTGATAAGAGCTGCCCAGTTTGCGGGGGTATGACTGCAGCCCTCGGTTGTGGGGATGGGGGCTCGGTCTGGATGCTGTGTTGTCAGGGAGGGGGGCTTGAGCTGGACGTGTCCACGGCGTCGGGCTCTCCCTCCAGTCTGCATTTCCATTCTGAGGCGAACACTCTGCCTGGGAGGGCTATGTCCCGGGCCTGACGTTTGACCCCCAAGGCAGAGATGCACCCCTCTTTCCTGCGTGGGTAGGTGCAGGGGGCAGGGGAGGGCTCAGAAGTCTGGCCGAGGAGGCTCCAGGGCCCCGGCCCAGCCAGCAAGGGAGGGCTTCACTTTCTTTGGCAGTACCGTGGGGCAGGCTATTTGTTTAAACAACCCCAAAGAAAACCATTTGGCCAAACTGTTAAGTTTCTAAACAGTTTACTTCCCTGGTGTTTAAACAAAGTCCTCCCCAGGCCCTGTGTCTGGTCCCAGAGAGGGGGTTGGCCTCTTCCTGCTGGGCCAGCCCAGCGCCCTGCGCCCACCCCCCGGGGTCCAAGGCGGGGCTGCTTGCACCTCCCCGCAAACTACCCTGGAGGTCGCTCCCGTGAGCGTCTGCCAACCAAGGGGCCCAGGCGGGCGGTCTTCTCTCTGCAGCTGCCCCCGCCAACCTGGCCCGGGACGGCATGCCCCACGTCTCCTTGTTGGGCTTCGCCTGCTCAGACCTGCAGGCTGCCCATGGCTGGACCTTGGCTCTCTCCTGGGGGTCTTGGTCTCTGCATTTTTTTTTTTTTGCAAAGCTCAAAGGCTCCATGGCCCAAGGGAGTCAGTCAGCACCGACAGATTTATCCCAGCGTTTAACTACTGCTTCGGCCGCAGAGACTTGATTCTAAGAAACACTGGTGACGGGGCTCCCTGATGGTGGGGTGTGCTCGAGGCTTCGTACTGACCTGAGGGCTGGGTCTGGGCACACTTTGCCCCTGGTGGCTCCGTGCCCGTCGGGGACAGGCTGCTGGAATCTGTTGCATCTGTGGTCACAGCCCCGTGGGTCCCAGCGGCTCCAGCTGGACGCTGGACCCCTAGTCTCAGCCGGCCCCCTCCGCAGTGCCCATGACCCCCGCTTTCCTCCCAGCGCTGGTTCATTAACGGTCTTGCCCACTGAAGATCTGTGTCCTGCAACTGCAGGAGCACCATGCGGGCAATCCCCACATCTCTTCTGTCCACTCCCAACCCCAGCGCCTGGTTCGGGGCCTGGCCTGAAGCCACTGCCCACAAAACCACTGGTGGGGCCACCAGGCCTGCTGGGCCAGTGCACTGACCTTGGGCTTCCCTCCTGTGCCAGCTCCGGGGAGCAAAGTGTTCATGGTGCCTTATTTTCCTCCTTGCCGCTGTGTGTCCTTGGGTGAGGAGCTTAACCTCTCTGTGCATCAGGGTTCCTCTTCGGTAAAATGGAGCATGAACCCATCTCAGAGGTTGGTGTGAGGATGGTGCTATCTCGGATAACCGTCTGGAGGATCATGGGAAGAGAGACGGGTGAAACAGGCTCAAAACACGTTTGGGAACCGAGATTCTGGTTCCCTAAGGGACCACTTTTTCCTGGGTGCTCTCTCCAGTTCGTGTCGGGGCAGATTAAGGCAGAACCTGCCATAGAGCTTATGGTTTATGGTTCTCCTTGATGTCAGGGGCTAGATGGGGACTCCCATCAGGCCAGGCTGATTCTTCACTCTAAATGGGGAAACCAAGGCCCAGAGAGGGTTAGGGACCTGCCCCACATCACACAGCGGGAACAGGTCCAGGAAGTTTCTGCCATGAATTCTCCCTGCTTGTCCTGGAATACTGGCACCTTCTCTGGGCAGGGCCTTGTCCTGGGGGGCTGCAGAGAACAGAGCGGGGTATGGGCCAGCATCCCTGTGAGGCAGTGGGGGGGCGGGGTGCCTGTGTGTGGTTCCTCTGACCCCCCTGGAGGAGGAGGCAGCCCGTGACCTGGCCCTTGAAAAACAGGCCCGATGTCACTAGAACAGTTGGGAATGGAGCCTAGCAGAAAGAACTCTCCTCCTCTCTGTCTGCCGTACCCCGTCCGCCATACCCCAAACCAGAACTTGCATCAGCACCTCTAGCTAAATCTGAGTTTGGATCTCAGAGCTTTCCAACGAAGCCGGGTGCCTGGGCCCCTTCTCTAGCGCTCCCTGCACCTCCCGTCCCCCCCCACCTGCCTCAGTTTCCCCAGCCCTCGGTTGGTGAAGATGTTGCTGTCCGTGAGCACCCTCTAGTGGGGGAATGGGGTTACGAGCTCAGGGCCTGGAGCCATGGAGTCAGGATGAAGTTCCTGCCCTCACTGTAAATGCAGGGGGGCGGAGGGGGGACCCCAGAAACACTCTGTAAAGCACCAGCTTCCGAGGGCTCCACTCTTGAGGCAATAAGCTGATCGGTCGTTTGAGGCCTGTGGCTGGACCAGGCGTGAGGAGACCGGGCAGTCGAGTGCAGAGCCCGGTCCAGGGGGGCCTTGGCGTGAGGGGTGCTGGGTTGGTCTCCACCCTGTCTGCATCCCTCCATGCTGTGTGACTTCAGGCTCGTCCTTGCCCATTCTGGGCCTTTCGTCAGACCAGGCAAGGGGCCCCCCGAGTGCCAGAGGTGGCCTCTGAGCGTAATCCTTTTGCTTCGGTGGATCCTGGAGACCAGAGAGGGCTGGAGTGAGCGAACGGGTTGTGGAGGGGGGAGGGCCGCGTCCTGGCCCCAGCAGCCTGGGGGTGTCCGGGACAGGGCTGGCCAGCACCCCCGCGGCCCTACACGGGAGGCTTTGTGTAGTAGCTCGCGAGGCTGCCTCTGCTGGAAGTTCTGATGACTCCCTGGGAGGATCCAGGATGTGTTTTGTTCAGGGCAGATTCTGCTCAGAGACCGAGACTGTCTTTGCCAGTGGTTTATCTAACACAAGTTCACTATGACTTATACTATTAATAGTTCACAAGCCAATACCCTAAGGAATACTATCTCTTAATAAGTGAATAAAGAAATAACATTGTTGTTGTTTTGTTGCTAAGTCGTGTCTGACTCTGAAACCCCATGGACTGCAGCACACCAGGCTCCCCCGTCCTTCGCTGTTTCCTGGAGCTTGCTCAAACTCCTGTCCATTGAGTCGGTGATGCCATCCAACCATCTCATCCTCTGCTGCCCCCATCTCCTTTTGCCTTCAATCTCTCCCAGCATCAGGGTCTTTTCCAATGAGCCAGCTTTTCCCTTCATGTGGCCAAAGTTTTGGAGCTTCAGCTTCAGCATCAGTCCTTGCAATGAATATTCAGGGTTGATTAGGATTGACTGGTTTGATCTCCTTGCTGTCCAAGGGACTCTCAAGAATCTTCTCCAGCACCGCAATTCGAAAGCATCGGTTCTTTGGTGCTCAGCCTTCTTTATGGTCCAACTCTCGCATCCATGTACTCAAAACCAATTACATTATTGTTCCAGGCAAAGGGAAGGCAGGTGTAGTTAAGATGTGCTTTTCTACGAGTTGGTTCTCTGTAGAGTCAGGCCACCCAGTTAGAAGCCGGATATCGGCTGCCTGCTAGCGGGTGATAGCACCTGTCGGTCATCACTCCAGGGGCCCTTTCCTCCAGGGGCCCTTTCGTGGCTCTCCCTCTGTGTGGAGGAGGCTCCTCTGGGCAGGAACAGCTGTCCCCTCCCTTCCGAGATGGCCACACGCTTCCCCACCACTGCTGACCCAGAGTGGCCTGGCCACGGCTGGAGCTCCCGAGATCTTTGGAGAGCAGTGTAGGTCAGCCAAGAGTCTCCTTGCCCAGTACTCACAGACTCTCAGTATTTAGAGTGTAAATGTCCTTTGAGTCATTATCCCTTTCGAGAAGGCCCCCCAGCAGAGCCTGGAGTCCGTCACCAGCTGAACTTATCAGCCATGAAAGGTATTGATGCTTCACTTAAGTTGTAAACAAGCAGATTGGAAATCACAGCAAATCAGTAACAAAACAAAGCACAATACTGCCGGGATGACAGAGGGGAGGGTGGAGCGCCTGCCTCCCTGGCGCTCACCTGTCTTGGTGAGATGGCTGCCTGGGAAGGATGGACTCGTGATGATGTGCGTGGTTAAGGGACTTGAAGCTGCCTTGCTGGGTGGGTATAGGGAGGCAGGGTGGGCTTCAGGGAAGAGGTGGCATTTAGAGTCCAGTGGGAGCTTTGAGGCGTATGGTGGGCAAGCAGGGCCTGGAGCCCAGCACCTGGGCAGGACTGGTGACTGGGGCTGTTTGTGGCCAGGAGAGGGGCTCGCAGGGGAGAAGCGGGACCGAGCATGAAGCACCTGTCACAGTGGTCCAAGTCAGGTGGCTGTGTGGCTTTCGACTGGCTGCTCAACCTCCCTGTGTCTCTGCTGTCTTGTCTGTAAGATGGTGATAGAAACGGCGCCGGATGAACTAGGGATTGTGGAGGAAGATCTCGGGAATATTCCTAACCTTCCCCGCCCGGGCAAGGAAGCCCTGGGGACCTGGCCGAGCCCCTCCCCTGCCTCACCGCCCACCCCCACGCTGCAGGCCTGCTGTGCCACCTGCCTCTGACCCACTGCTCATGTGTGTCGGTCACAGGGGCGGAGGAGGTGCTGCTGCTGGCCCGGCGGACAGACCTGCGGAGGATCTCGCTGGACACGCCGGACTTCACGGACATCGTGCTGCAGGTGGATGACATCCGGCACGCCATCGCCATCGACTATGACCCGCTGGAGGGCTACGTCTACTGGACGGACGACGAAGTGCGGGCCATCCGCAGGGCATACCTGGACGGCTCGGGGGCACAGACGCTGGTCAACACCGAGATCAACGACCCCGATGGCATCGCGGTTGACTGGGTGGCCCGCAACCTCTATTGGACCGACACGGGTACTGACCGCATTGAGGTGACACGCCTCAACGGCACCTCCCGCAAGATCCTGGTGTCTGAGGACCTGGACGAGCCCCGCGCCATCGTGCTGCACCCCGTGATGGGGTAAGGCTGGGCGGGGGCCCGGGGAGCCAGGCCGAGGGGGGACGGGGGTCCCGGAGCTTTCTCTCCCCTTCAGGGGGAGGCAGATGTCTGGTTTAGGAGAGCTTGCCCTTCTAGCAGGCTCGCAGGTGATGGGCTGGTCTGGGAACCAGACTGAGAAGCTCTGACACAGAGCTTGGTTAGGTTTACAGAAAACCCCAGAGATCTTGGGTAAGTCATTTCCCACCCTGGACTGCGGTCTCCTCACCTGTGAAACAGAGCTGTCCACCGTGAAATTTCTGGGCCAGCAGTGGTGGCACGCGTGCCGGCTCCCTTCTGGGAGCATTTCCCACTTGCCCTCACCTTCTGGGGTAGGTCCATTGGAGGACGCTGAAGCCCGGAGAGGTTAAGCGACTTGCCCAAGGTCACACAGCTTTCCTATGGAGGATCCTGTGAGTCTTGTCCATCAGGGTAGGAGCCTTCCTGAGACCCCCCTCAGCGGATCAGAGGGTAGCAGCTGAGCACCTTCCTGCAGCTTCATGACCAAGAGCATGAAACTGGCAGACTCTAAATGGGGGGGGAGCCTTGAGAGCTCTTAAAGGCTGGGGTTAGGGCTGTAGGGAAGCCCCCTGCCCTCGGTGTGGGATGGGCCCCCTCAGTGGGCCCGAGTCCTGGGGACAGCCTGGAGGAGCTGGAGGGGCAGCCTCAGGGGCGATCAATGTTGGGGGGTGGTAACTGAGCTGTGCTGGCCGTAACCATGGTAACCAGAGCACCCAGGGGTCGGCAGGAGCTCTTCCTTTTTCCCCTGGGGCAGAGGCTCAGAGTGACCTGACCCCACAAGGGGTCTGCCCGGGGAGCCTGTGCTCTCGGCCCTGCTCCGTGTGGAGCTTCTTCTGTCTCTAGAGGCCCAGCGGCGCGGTCCTTCAGGTGGGTCACAGGGCTGAGGCTGAACAGGCCCAGGGCTCAAGCAGCACCTCGGAGCCTGGGGTGGGGCGGACTGGCGGGCAGATGCGGCTCCATATCATTTTCCGGGGAGCAGACCGTCTCTCGGGGAGGGCAGGTGGGCATGAGAGGCGAGTCCCCTGGGTCTGTGGGACAAGGAGGCAGGAGCTCGTCACCAGTGATGGGACCTGGGCTCTGGGCTGGGGCGATGGGACCTGCTATCCCCGGGGGCTGTCAGGTCATTGCCTCTGCCAGCCTCTCTCAGGGGCCTCGTCCCCCCCATGCAATGCGGTCAGGTCCCTCCCAGCGCTGGGTGTGCTCAGGGCACAGTTCTAGATGCTTCCCTGGACTGAAGCACACACACCGCCCCCGCCACCAGAAAGCCCACCCACCCCACACATTTCACTTTGTTTCTTGGGGCAACAGACAGCCTTGGCACGTGCGGCCCTTGAGCTACTTGAAGGAGGTTCCGCTCTGCCTCTCTCCCTCTGGGCACTCGTTCCCTGCAGCCCTAGGACCCTCGGCAGGGTGTCTGCTGGCTGCAGTCCCAGAGCCCCACCTGGTTAAGCCCCTGCTGTTCCCCGCGGAGCCCCTGGTGCTGCCCACGGGCTCGGGCGTGATGAGGGTGGGCTCCGTTCTCAGTCCCAGGGGTGGACCCAGGATGTGGTGGATGTGCAGCCTCACGGCCGTGTGCTCCTTCTCCAGCCTCATGTACTGGACAGACTGGGGGGAAAACCCCAAAATCGAGTGTGCCAGCCTGGACGGGCAGGAGCGGCGCGTTCTGGTCAATACCTCCCTGGGCTGGCCCAATGGCCTGGCACTCGACCTGCAGGAGGGCAAGCTCTACTGGGGAGACGCCAAGACGGACAAAATCGAGGTGAGCGTCCCCATTGGGGATCCCCAGCTGTTCCATGGAGGTGGGGACACAGCTCGTCAGCCCCTGGCCCTGGGGCTTTCCACCTTCTTGGGTCTTGCCTGGAGCACAGGGCAGACCCTTCTGGCATGCCTTTCAGTGGTAAAGTTCTACGGAGTGAGCTTTCTGGAGGTGGCCTGAGCGTTCCTGGGGTGCGCGTGGGTGCGGGCCTGCCTCCCTGCAGCCCCAGAGCTGCCTGTGGCGCCTGCCCTACTGTCTTGAGTCTGGAGTTCCCCTGTGGCTTCTCCTTAATTGGAAGTTCCTGCCACCGGTGCTCAGCCCTTCCTGTGACTCTGGCCGCACCCCGGGACCAGCCTCTTACCCCCTTCTTGCACCTTTTCCCTTCCCGCTCCCAGCCGGGCTCCCAGCCCCTACCCCTCCATCCTGTCCCTGCTCTCTTGCGCCACAAGATTCAACTTTATTTGTGAAAGTATCTGGGACTCGCTGGCTCCCTATTTAGTCTCAAATCGACGGCCCCTTTGGCCCAGCCTCTCGCTCCTTTCTCTCTGACCTGCTTCTTGGTAGACGCCAAGCCCATGGCAGCCTAGCGAGGGTTCTCCCCCAGGTGGATCCATCCATCCAGAGCTTGTTCTGGAGCCCGCATGCCCAGCTGCCCCGGCTTTCTCCCCCAGAAGCATCAGTTCTTCAGCACTCAGCCTTCTTAATGGTCCAGCTCTCACATCCGTATGTGATGTGAAACAGCCAGAGCTTTTGACTGTTTAATGAAATACACAGCTCCTTAATGGATCACAGCCTTGTTGTGGCAAAGGGATTTGCAGATTTCATTATATGTATCACAAGTGTAATAAGAATAGAAATAAAGTGCTCAATAAATGTAGCATGCTGGAGCCATCCCCTGACCCTGGTCTGTGAAAGGACTGTCTTCCACGAAATCCGTCCCTGGTGTCAAAAAGGCTGAGACCATTGAAGCAGAGCGGGGAGTCCCGCCCTTTATTAATCCTGCAATGGGCAAAGCGTTTACACAGCCCTGTGCGCACACCGTGATCAGGCAAGGTCCCTGGATGGCAGTTGGAGCCATTCCTGGATAAGAGGAAGGTCGAGTTTTGCCCTCTGTGCCCTTGCGGTATCTTCTAAAGCTTCTTCCCTAGGGGCTTCCCTGGTGCCTAAGACGGTAAAGAGTCTGCCTGCAATGTTGGAGACTGGCATTTGATCCCTGCATTGGGAAGATCCCCTGGAGAAGGGAATGGCAACCCACTCCAGTGCCTGGAGAATTCCATGACAGAGGAGCCTGTCGGGCTACAGTCCACGGACGGAGTCACAAAGAGTTGGACACGACTGAGTGAATAACCCTTTCAGTTTCGCTTTTCCCCAGGGTTGCTCTGACACCCGGGTGCAAGAAGCAGAAGTCTCATGGGCCGACCCCATAGACCTGTTTGGCCCATCTTTGAGGCAGGAAGTGTCACCTGTGTGTGGGTTACCTGGTACTTGCTGGAGGCCCTAGGGGTCAGCTGGGCTCCCTGCAGCTCCCCCCACCCCACCCCGATGTCTTACTCAGCCAGGACCCTGGGGAGCTGGTGTCCTTGCAGCTGACATCTGTGGGTGGTTGTCTGCTGTCCGGGTGGGTGCTCGTGGGAAGTCCCCGGTGGGGATCGACACACCCAGGGGGTCAGGCGGGCCGAGGATGAATCATAGACTAAGATGAAAATACATCCGTCCCCCTGCTCCTGACACTTCCTGAGTCGGTGGAGGCGACTTCCAGTGCACGTGGAATAAACCCTCATTGGAGGAGTGACGAATGGGCTGTGTGTCCAGGTCCACGAATCCTGGGGAAGAAGGGTTCAGGACCCCTGAGCAGTGGGGCCACAGGCTCTGTGGGCGTGCGTGGGTATGTGTGGAAGATCGCTTGAATTACGTGAATCAGAATAACCAGGGCAGTGTTAATTTGGGGTCTGTGTGAGTATAGTTATTCCATCAGAGAGTGGAGCTCTTCTTCCTCTGGTTTTTTTCAGTTTTTTTTTTTTTTAATGTGGGCTATTTCTTAAGTCTTTATCAAATTTGTTGCAACACTGCTTCCCTTTTTTTAATGTTTGGGCATTTTTTGGCCTCGAAGCATGTGGGGATCCCAGCTCCCTGACCAGAGATCGAATTCCCAGCCCCCGCATTGGAATTCCCACCCACTGGACTGCCAGGGAAGTCCCTCTTTTTCCTTTAAAAGTTGTGCTTTCAAAGTGTTGGTCCTGGGATCACACCTCTTTGAATGGCTAAGTGCTGCAAACAGGATTCAGTGTAAGGAAAATGCACTTCAGGTGACTTTTGGGGGTGCTCTGGCTTGTGGGTGGCCACGCAGACCCTGCAGCGGTGGGTCCTACCCCTTGGACAGGGCTGAGGGTGGGCTTCTCTGGGGTCTGCCCACCCTTCCTCCCATCGCACAGCCGTTGTTCTGCAGGTTGTGCAATGAGCTGGTCGGGGGACGGGTGTGTTCTTCCTGCCACCCCCCACTTCCCCTACCCCAGACCTGGGTCGGGTGTGGGGTCAGCTGAGCACAGGAGGCCGGAGGCCTAAAGGTCAGAGAGAGCACGCTGCGCTCGGGCCGCTTCCGCTCTTGCTTGGCCATTTGGACATAACTTCCTGGAGACATCTAGTTTCCTTTCCTGAAAATCAAGGGCAAGGGAACTTTCTGAGCAGGGGTTGAAAACTGGACCAGAGGCCAGACTGCCTAATTTGTGCCACTATCAAATGCTTGGTGGGTCCTACACTTATCTTTTTGCTGACCTGCATGGCTTGTGGGATCTTAGTTCCCCGACCAGGGATTGAACCTGGGCCCCAGCAATGAAAGTTCCGAGTCCTAACCACTGGACCATCAAGGAATTTCTTACACTTTTAAATGAAAACAGTCAAAGGGATAGTATCTTGTGGCATGTGAAATTTATATGAAATTCCAAATTTTTTTTGTTTTTTACACAAGTGAAGTGTTATTGGGACACATTCTATTCCATTCAGTCGCTCAGTCGTGTCTGACTCTGCGACCCCGTGGACTGCAGCACGCCATTGTCCATCACCAACTCCTGGAGCTTGCTCAAACTCATGTCCATCGAGTTGGTGATGCCATCCAACCATCTCATCCTCTGTTGTCCCTTCTCCACCTGCCTTCAATCTTTCCCAGCATCAGAGTCTTTTCCAGTGAGTCAGTTCTTGGCATCAGGTGGCCAAAGTATTGGAGTTTCAGCTTCAGCAACCAGTCCAGCATGAGACTGGTTGGATCTCCTTGCAGTCCAGGGGACTCTCAAGAGTCTTCCCCAACACCACTGTTCAAAAGTATCAATTCTTGGGGGCTCAGCCTTCTTTATGGTCCAACTCTCACATCCATACATGACCCCTGGAAAAACCATAGCCTTGACTAGACAGACGGTTGTTGGCAAAGTGATGTCTCTGCTTTTTAATATGCTGTCTAGGTTGGTCATAACTTTTCTTCCAAGGAGCAAGTGTCTTTTAATTTCATGGCTGCAGTCACCATCTGCGACGATCTTGGAGCCCCCAAAAGATAAAAGTCTGTCACTGTTTCCACTGTTTCCCCATCTATTTGCCCTGAAGTGATGGGACTGGCTGCCATGATCTTAGTTTTCTGAATGTGGAGTTTTAAGCCAACTTTTTCACTCTCCTCTTTCACTTTCATCAAGAGGCTCTTCCGTTCTTCTTTGCTTTCTGCCATAAGGTGGTGTCATCTGCGTATCTGAGAGACTGGGTCACACTCACTCTTATTTTAGGCTCCCTCCATGGTTCTTTCCCCATGACAAGAACCTTATGGTCTCAAAGCCGAAAATATTTACGATCCTTTTCAGACATTGCTTCCAGCCCCTGTCCTGGACGGTCCACCTCCCAGGCTCTCTCCTGGCTCCCATGTTGTCAATATCCCAGCTTCCGATCTGTTCTTTCTGGATTCTCTTCTGATGGATGGGTTCCCTGTGTCTGTCTCCTCGCCTCCTCTGTCTCCTTGTCAGAGGGCCCAGGGAAGGTGGGGGTCCCCGGGTTGGGCCCAGAGGGAGCCTAGGGGCCTGACATGTGTCTCCCTGTAGACAGGCCGCACTCACCTGCTCCAGGACTTGGCAGGGCCTGGGCCGGCAGAGTTGCTGTCACAGATGTGTCGGGTTTGCCCAAGGTGTGCTGAAAGCTGCCGTGAGAAAGGCTGCCGTGGGGTCACTTATTTGAGTGTGAGAGTCTTGATGTTCTTCCAAGCTGGAGGGCTTGCTGGGTGTTTCATGGGGTCTGTAATTGTGCAAAGAGGAAGCGGGCGAGGGCTTCCGAGGCAGAGGGAGGCCCTGCCAGCCCAGAGCCGCGGGTCTGTGCTAATGGTGGGAGCCCCCGGCCTGGCCCCAGGGAGCAGCTCACGGCCCCCCCGCCCCCCGACTTTGTTCTGGACAGCCGAGACGAGCAGGGGGCGGGCAGAAACTGGGAGGTGCTTCTGGGCAGTGTCCGCCCCCACCCAGTGTCTGTCCTGGGTCTTCCATGGGCTCACATTCATCATTCCTAAGCTGGGAAAATGTGCTTCCTCACCTCAGTCGATAGAACATGTGCTTACTTATGTCTGGAATGGAGTTATTAAAGGAAATGAAGAAAATGTGGACCTAGAGACGGAGGAGAAAAGTCTCTGAAGAGATACTGCCGACCCTTTGGTGTATAGCAGGTGGAGTCTTTATTTTCCAGACGTGGGTTGTTTTTGTCGTACTGATCTGTATCCACGGCCCCTGCTAGCCCTGGGTACTCAGTGTCAGAGAAGGAGTGGGCGTGTTGCCTGTGTGTGTGTGAGGGTGTGAGACGGGCCATGTGTTCTTGGAGACGCTCTTTCTCTTGCTGTGCACTTCCTCAGGTGAGACCCCTTCCCCAGGTCCAAGTTCTCTGCGAAGCATGTGGTCACCATCTTTATGTGCCTTCGTGTTGCGGGGCCAAAACCGGAACCAGCCTCTCAGACCAGCTTGGAGCGTTCCTGTACCCATCGCCCGATCCCTGGGGCTAATCCACGGGCCAGGAGTGGAGCCCAGAGCTCTGCACAGAAATCCTGCCGCCTGAGGTCTGCACGCCAGCTTGTGACACAGGAGATGGTCCCTCACCTGGGCTGTTCATCGGAGCCCCCATGGGGACCCATACCTGGCCTTCCAGTTTTTATGTAATTGCCCAGCCACAGTTATTTGGTTAAGTTCCCAGGGTGACTGAGCTGCTCCCCTTAATTACAGGTGGAGAGACTGAGGTCCATGGGATGCAGGGACTCGGCCGTGGGCAGAGCAGGGATGGGGTCTCCGGCTGCAGGGTCCAGAGCTGCCTGTTTTGCCCCCCGCCGTTTGACCCAGCGGTTTTGAGTTTTGTCCTGTGCTGTCCAACAGAGGACCAGAGTCTTTTCTGCTCAGCACACACCCGATCTGTTTTACGTGTGTGCCACCTGCACAACAGAAGGCTTGGATCCTCTCTGATGAGCTGGAAATGTAATCTGGCTGCAGGAGGCCTGTTGAGACTTGCCTTTGATTCATTGTGTCTCTTTGATCCTGGCCTGAGAGCCCAAGAGTTCGGATGTTATGTTTTTATAGTCTTCCTTTGCACATCAGCTGCTACTGGATCGTCTGTCATCACAAGCACGTCTTATCCTGTTGGTCTGTGTGTTTCGGTTGGTTAAGGCGGTCTTATGTTTGACAGTGCTTTTCTCATCTGTGGCTTTTGTGATTGATACTTGTAGTCAGCACTGACTCTTCAAGAAGGTTTAGCTTTTACATCTCAGAGTCAACGGCCACCAGTGTGTGTCTGGGAGGGCTTCCCTGGTGGCTCAGCAGTAAAGAAGCCACCTGCCAATGCAGGCGATGCAGGCTTGATCCCTGAGTTGGGAAGATCCCCTGGAGTAGGAAATGGCAACCCTCTTTAGTGTCGTGCCTGGGAAATCCTGTGGATAGAGGAGCATGGCGGCTGTAGTCCGTGAGGTCACAAAAGAGTTGCCCAGGACTTAGCAACTCAACAACAAGTATGTCTGGGGTTGGAAATTGTCTTAGCGCTCTCGACTTCAGACTTAGAACCAAAAGTGTCCTCAGACTTTACCTGGTCCTGACTGAGCAAGAAATTAGTCCACAGTCAAGAGGGAGGCCTTGTCTGGGGCCTGCAGTGCTTTTGTGGTCCAGCCTTTAGAAACTGGGGTATTGGGGTGGCGATCAGTGCCTCCCCCTGCTGAGTCTGGGCAGACGTTGCTAACCAATGAGCCTAGCCCCAGTCCGAGACCCCCACCTTGGTACTCCAGTCCATCCGCGGTGGTGAGGCAGAGGGTACCTGTTTGCCTTGCCTGCCCCTCAGCACAGCATGCACACCCAGATCGGGGAGGCAGTGGGGAAGAGCCCCTCAATGGCACCATCACTGAAGACATCATTCGTCCAGCTGCCCCAGTGAGCTGTGGTGCCCAGCCTGGCCAGGGGCGGACGCAGCTGGGGCCTGTCCCGTTCCAGGCCGCTCAGGCCCAAGGCTGGCTCAGCCCCATGTCTGCCATCCTGCAGGTGATCAATGTTGATGGGACCAAGCGGCGGACGCTCCTGGAGGACAAGCTCCCGCACATTTTCGGGTTCACGCTGCTGGGGGACTTCATCTACTGGACCGACTGGCAGCGGCGTAGCATCGAGCGTGTGCACAAGGTCAAGGCCAGCAGGGACGTCATCATCGACCAGCTGCCCGACCTGATGGGACTCAAGGCCGTGAACGTGGCCAAGGTCGTCGGTGAGTCTGGTCATTCTCCAGCCGCAGGTCAGTGCTGCCACAGGCTGGTGGCTGCCCTTTGGTCCATAGGCAGCCCAGCTGGAGGCTGAAGCTGGGGGTGTACATGCCTGGCTGGGGCACCTGCTCTGGGGTTGGACAGGGCAGGAGATGGTGAGAATACCAGGCCATGTGATGGGGTGGGGTATGGACCGGGCACAGTGAGTGGGCACGGCTGGCAGTAATTGCTCTCATGGTGGCTAACATTTGTTGAGCGCCTGCTGTGTGCCAGGCTCTGGCTAAGTGCCTTAGTGCGCAGAGCAGCCCTCTACACTAATGACAAGGTGGCCCCATTAGTGCTGGGGAGAGGGAGGCAAAGCCACATACAAATGGGTGGTTAAGCTCAGGACTGGTTCCCAGTGCAAGTCCACAAGTTACACTGGGGACAGTAGTGTCCAGCTCTGCCGGGGGACAGAAGCGGGGATGGGACCCTGCCCCCACCGGGCGCCCCAGTGCCTAGTCCTATGCCTTCTCATCGGAGACACTCAGTTAACCTTTGCCGGAGGGAGGGGGGACTGACCAGAGGGGCCTGGGGCTTGCCCTCAAGTTGCTTCTAGTCCAGTGGCTGAGACACCGCCTTGTCAGCTCTGCTGCCAGGCTGGTGACTAGAGCTGAGATGTGAAAGGGATGCCTGGCTTTAAAATGCAGGGGAGGGCGTTTGAGCGTGGAGTCTGGGGAGCAAGTGGGGGGCAGGGTCTGCCTGGCAGAAGGGACAGCTGAGCAGGGGCCTGGAGGCACCTCTGAGGGGCACCTGGGGGATGGGGCGGGGGCAGTACCCCCTGCCTCCAGGAGAGGCCTTTGGTCTCAGCCTGCCCTCCTGAGACCAGATGATGGGATCAACACACTTGGTTTACCAGCCGCCTTGGAAAACATGTTCATTATCTACGGCCGAGCAGGAGGCCCATCAGCGAATGGGTGTTTGAAAAGCAAAGAATAAAATCGCAGAGATAAGAAAAACGATGCCTCCATGGGGTGTGATTTAAAGTTGAGAAATTGGGTCCCTTCCTACCTTCTCTCTCACTGGTCGGGATTTACTGAGAAAGATGACAGAGAGGATTTCTTTTTTTAGCTGAAATATTTAACACGAAATTAAAGCCAATTTTAACAGCACTGCGGCAGAGTGAGTCTAACAGGCTGGCCCAAAATAAAATGTATGCTGACTACCGTCTGCTGTAATAAGAAACAGGCGCCTTGGGCCGTCCTGGGTGAATCTGAGATTTGGAGGGCGCTGAGAGTGTCAGGGACTCGGAGGAGGAACCATCCGGGTCACTGCACCCTCGGCTGCAGTCTGGTTGGTCAGCCCCCGGGGAGGCCAGGCCCGGTGGGGAAGGGGGAGCAGAGGGCGAGGTGTCCCCAAGTCGCCTTGAGGATGGAGGCATTCACGTGTGCAGGGAGGCCCCGGGCCCAGAGCCTTGCTCTGGCCTGTCCCTGAGCCGGGGGGACCTGGGTTTCCACCAACCCTACCTGCTGTCCCGGAGAGGCATCTGGAGGAAATGAAGCCACATACAGCCGGGGAGCCACTGCTCCCCGCTGCTGGGCGACTGGGGCCTAGAGCCTGTGTCTTTCCATCCAGGAACCAACCCGTGTGCAGACGGAAACGGGGGCTGTAGCCACCTGTGCTTCTTCACGCCCCGTGCCACGAAGTGCGGCTGCCCCATCGGCCTGGAGCTGCTGAGCGACATGAAGACCTGCATCGTGCCCGAGGCCTTCCTGGTGTTCACCAGCCGGGCCGCCATCCACCGGATCTCCCTGGACACCAACAACAACGACGTGGCCATCCCGCTCACCGGCGTCAAGGAGGCGTCTGCCCTGGACTTCGATGTGTCCAACAATCACATCTACTGGACCGACGTCAGCCTGAAGGTACGGCGGCGGGGTGTCCTGCTGGTCACCTCTCCTATGGACGCCTGCCAGCGCTGCTATCGCCTCAGAGGCTTGACAAAGGCTTTGGGGGCCATACCAGGCGGGATCTTAGCTGTCCGATCAGGAGAGAGCACGAGGCATGGTCCCCCTGCGTTGGGAGCGGAGTATTAACCCCTGGACCACTGGGAAGTCCCTTCATATATTTTTTTAATGGTTTATTTATTTGGCTGAGCCAGGTCTTAGTTGTGGCGCTTGGGATTGTCAGTCTTCGTTGTGCAAGCGGGATCTTTGGTCCCAGCATGAGGGATCTAGCTCCCTGACCAGGGATTGAACCCAGACCCCCTGCTTTGGGAGTGTGGAGTCTTAGCCCCTAGACCAACAGGGAAGGTCCAATAGTTTTGTTTTTTTAATTGGAATTTAGTTGCTGTACAATGTCAATAGCAAGAGCACAGTCTAGTGACTGGCCATTTTGAAAGCTTACACTCCATTTATAGCTGTTAAAAGCATTGGCTGTATGCCCCGTGTGGTCCAGTGTATCCTCGTGGCTCATTTTGTACCTAATAGTTTGTGCCTTTTGCTCTCCTACCCTGATATTGCCCCCCCCACCACTGGTAACCACTGTATCTGTGAGTCTGCTTCTTTTTTGTTATATTCACAGGTTTGTTACAGTTTTTAGATCCCAGATAAGTGATACGCTACAGCACTTGTTTTTCTGTGTCTGACTTATGACAAGGCGTAATACCCTCCAAGTCTGTGCGTGTTGTTACAGATGGCAAAATTTCATTCTTTTTTATGACTGAGTATAAAAAATTGAAAGAAAAAAACTATAGGGAGTTCCTTGGTGGTCCAGTGGTTAGGATTCTGTGCCTCCCCTGCGGGGGGGCACAGGTTCCATCCCTGGGTCAGGGAACTAAGATCCCGCAGGCTGCAGGGTGCAGCTAAAAATAAATATTTTTTTTTTAAATTAAAGCAAAAATGTAAAAAATATTTATTATGGCTTGACTCAAACCAATAGAACACTAGTGAACCCATGCAATACCTAAGCGTGAGTGATTACAGTGAGTGGATCCAGTGGGCACACAGGTCGCCCTCTCCAGAGTGGTTATGTATCCATGTGTGTTTTGATTCGCCCCCCTCACTCCCTCACAAGTGCCCACCTACTTAACAAACTTCCTTTGTTCTGAGTGCTAATGTAAATATCCTGGATAAACACAAGAGAGCCTTCTTTATCTTCTCAAGCAGAGTTTGGCAAACTGGTCCTTGGGCCAGCCTCCTCCTTCTGTCAGGACAGTTTTACTGGAACGGTGGTGCCCTTTTGCCTGTGCACCGGCCACACCTGCTCTTGCGCCGCTGTGCTTGCGTGCTAAGTCGCTTCAGTCGTGTTTGACTCTCTGCGACCCCATGGACCGTAGCCCGCCAGGCTCCTCTGTCCATCGGACTCTCCAGGCAAGAACACTGGAGTGGGTTGCCATGCCCTCCTCCAGGGGATCTTCCTGACCCAGGGATCGAACCTGCATCTCTTGTGTCTCCTGCATGGGCAGGTGGGTTCTTTCCCACTCGCACCACCAGGGAAGCCACAAGGTAGTGGCAAATCCATGGACCCTGTGATGCCTGAAATATTTACTGAAAAAACCCGCTAACCCCTGTTCTAAAGCATTGGACAACTGGAACTGTTTAATCATCTATCTTTTATTCTACCATTGGTATCACATGGTTCCTAAGACTTTTTTTCTGATTTTAAAAGTCATAGGGATCACTGTAGAATGAGAGAAAGATATACGGAAAAAGTATAAAAAAGAAAATGAAACACCCACATCTCCATCATCCCGAGTCAGCCACTGATGTCATTTTAGAGTATTTCCTTGGATTTTTTCCTATGTTAGTGTTTCTCATAATCAGTCATATGCTACATAGAATTCTGTATCCTGTTTCTTTTTTCAAGTCACATTATAACAGGTATTTTATCAAGCTATTACAAACTCTAACATAATTCTTTACATGTGTAAAATATGGCACCGCATGTGTATTTCTTAATCATTGCCTTATTTTAAATGGCCTTCTGGTTTTATCCCAACTCTAAACCATACCACAGTGACGTATCTCTGTGTGTAAAGTCTCTTGTATTTTCTTTTCTTTGAATAACGTTTCAGGAGGAAGATTACTGGGAGAAAGATTCAGTGTTTTTTTTTCAGGGTGTAACTATTTTGAAGGGTCCTGATACATGTATATATAACATAGCTTATATATTATTTTATAATCATGTACTATTATATAATATGTTTACATAGTTAAAGTATGTATCATATATATTGCCAAATTATTTCTTCTAAAACGGTTGTATTTTAGAAATTCCTTTAAAAACTCGAATGTTGAGGGGGAATAAATAAAAGAAACAAAAAGAAACTCAAATGTCGGCAATCTGGCCCCTCGTCAGTAGCCGGTCAGTTGTTGCTGGTAGTGGTTATGTTGGTCAGTAGTCACTCCAGCATCACCTGGTGAGACGTCTGCCGAAACTCCGGTTCCTAACCGGTGGTCCTCTCCTCCTCCCTGGCTCCCAGACCATCAGCCGGGCCTTCATGAATGGGAGCTCCGTGGAGCATGTGATCGAGTTCGGCCTCGACTACCCAGAGGGCATGGCCGTCGACTGGATGGGCAAGAATCTCTACTGGGCAGACACCGGGACCAACAGGATCGAAGTGGCCCGGCTGGACGGGCAGTTCCGGCAGGTCCTCGTGTGGAGGGATCTGGACAATCCGAGGTCGCTGGCCCTGGACCCCACCGAAGGGTAAGGGCCGCTTTGCTCAGCCTGTGTGTCCGTGACACCACCACCTTGCCGCACCAGCCAGTGCGGTGATGCCCCGAGGCAGAGGGCTGCCCGCTGCCCGTCTGTGCTGCAGTTGAGAGTAGTAATGACCGCCACTAGCTTGGAGGTGGCCGGGACCAGCAGGACTCGTGGGAGGTCATCTGGTTCATTTCACGGTCGGGACACTGAGGCCCAGAGCAGAAGCAGGAAGGAAGGGAAGCCCCCATATCAGGCACCACCTGGGCCCTCCCAGGGGAGCCTCTCGTCGGAGCACCCAGGGGCCCGTGCCAGGGTGGGTGTCTTTACACTTGATTTCACGGATGCAGAAACAGCCTCACAGAAGCTCAGTGACTGAAGGTCATGGAAGGTCATGTCAGTGGGCCAAGAAGTCCTCTCCAGACCTCTGTCCAGAGCTTCTCCTCCTGGCCTCTTGCAGCTGTTTGGCTGCAGATTAAAACCTGCCTCGCAGGGCACGTGCCTGGGGGCCCTGTCCTCGGGCCAGAGGGCCGGGCGGAGTCTTCCTCCGCCTGCAGTGCTCACCCCACAAAGCATCAGTGATGTGTAGGGAGCACCCCAAACCCTGCCTGCCGCGTGCTGTTAGGGAAGGGAGATTTCTGCAGAACGAAGGGAGAGGTCCAGATTTTGGTGAAAGAACCAGCAAACCCAAGTGTGGGATGGAGATTTCTTCCCCAGAGCTGCTGCTGAAGAGACAGGAAGGAGGACCTTTGGTGGAGGCAGTGGAGCCGAGTTCGAATCCCGAACCTGCAGTGCCCGTTTGTCTGGGGGTCTTGTTTTCTTCCTTCTTTGAGGAGAGGGCCTGTTCGCCCTGATTGGCCCACATTCTCCTGTCCAGCCTACTTAGCATTTGTCCCTGACATGGTGTCCCAGCCTGGATGTCCTGTCACATGGTCACCGCGTTTGTGGACCCGAACAAGAATATCAGGGCTTAGCTTGCAGGGGGGCTGCTGTGCGACCCCAGGAGCCAGGATGTGGCTCTGTGGCTGCTGCTGGAGGGACAGTGGGGTTGGGGTGGGGCTCCCAGGTCTCCCCTGGTCCCTGCTTCCTGGAAGATGCCTTCAGCACAGCCCAGGAGATGGCGGCAGGCAGGCTCCCTGCCCTGACTCAAGGGTGAGCATGCTGACCGCAGCCGCCCTGTGCCCGTGTCTTCCAGCTACATCTACTGGACCGAGTGGGGTGGCAGGCCCAGGATCGTGCGGGCCTTCATGGACGGGACCAACTGCATGACGCTGGTGGACAAGGTGGGCCGGGCCAACGACCTCACCATCGACTACGCTGACCAGCGTCTCTACTGGACGGACCTGGACACCAACATGATCGAGTCATCCAACATGCTGGGTGAGAGCTGGTGGGTCCTGCCGGGAGGGGGCACCCCTTCTTGGGTGTCAGCCACCCTCAGCCCCACAAGCACTGTGCCCTCGGGCCTGCAAGGTGTGGACGGGCCCCGAGTGCTGCCCCAGCCTTGCTCTGCCCCTGGTGCCCTTGTGTAGACGTGCCAGTGGAGGCCCTGGTGCTGAGATCTGGGTCCTGGCCAACCCCAGGCCAGGATGCTAATCTGACCCGACACCACAGAGCATAGGTTTTCAGTGACGGGGAAACTGAGGCCCAGGGAGGTTACGGGACCTGTGTCTGGTCACCGAGCACTGCTCAGCCCCCAGGGCCACTTGCTCCATCTCCGTCTGACCCTGAACTCTTCCTGGGTACCAGGCATCGTTCTGGGGCCACTCACACCCTGGGATTAGATTAAAAAGAAAACCTAGGACTTCCCTGGTGGGGCAGTGGTTGGGATTGTGCCTGCCAATGCAAGGACACAGGTTCAGTCCCTGGTCTGGGAAGATTCCACATGCCGGGGGGCGACCAAGCCCCTGCATCACAACTCCTGGAGCCCACGCCCGAGAGCCTGTGCTCCCAACAAGAGAGTGGAGTGCTCCCCGCACACGGCAACTAGAGAATGCCTGCAGGCAGCAACAAAGACCCAACGCAGTTAAAAACACATAAATAAATAATAATTTAAAAAGCCAAAAAAAAAAAAACAAACCCTCATTCCATATCACCCAGCAGTGAGGGCAGGATTTGAATCTAGAATACATGACTGGACTTCCTGGTGGTGGTGGTGGGGGGGTGGCTCTCTTGGGTGATAACCAGGTAGTGGAGCTGCCCTTTGCAACTCAGAGAATTTGGCTTCCTTCCTTATCGCTGCCGCTGCCACATGTGGTAGGCCCAGTTGTGCCATTTTACAGATGAGGAGACTGAGGCCTTGGTGGGCCGAACTACTTGTCCCAGGTACCGTGTGAACAGAGCCAGGGCCAGAAGCTCTGTGTTCTGGTTTCTGCTCACAGTGGGCTGCACCCCCCCTGCGCACTGACTGTCCCGGTTCATGGGGCCTGGAGCGACACTTGACTGCATCTTCGAGGCCACCACGCCAGCCCCGCAGGGAGTTATAAGAGGCTGGTGGCAGGTGGGAAACTTGTTGCATCACAGCTGTGGTTGCCCGAAACAATTAGGCCTCCTGATTACCCCAGAGTGATGACACACTCAGAGGAGAACCAGTGAAAGCCCTGGAAACCCGCCCAGGCCTGCAGGTCGAGGGCAGTCGGGTGCATCCGGCTGGGCTGTTCTCTGCCGGGGCAGGTTTCCCATTGAACGGCACAGACGTGTTTGGAGCGCTTGGTTAACAACAGGGGAGGCCCCAGTGGGAAGAGTGCCTGTGTGTAAGAGCTGAGCATGGATTGTGAGCCTGGGATTTTTTTTTCCCTTTTTAAAAATTATTTTCAAAACATTGTTTTAAATCGTGCCATAGATGATTTCCATTCTGCTTCCTCCTACTCCCCCATAGGAGGAGCATATCCACACGTCACTGATTTGTTTTCACAGGCTTCATTTTTAAAAAAATATTTAGTGGGCTGTGTGGGGTCTTACTTGTGGCATGAAGGATCTTCCTTCGGTCTTTAGTCGCAGCATGCAAACTCTTGGTTGCAGCATGTAGGATCTACTTCCCTGATCAGGGATTGAACCCGGGTCCCCTGCATTGGGAGCGTGGAGTCTTAGCCCCTGGACCACCAGGAAGTTTCCCATCATTGGCATCATTTTTACCGTGAAATAGAGCACGTGTGTATATGGGCTTCCGCAGTAACTCAGTGCAGTGCAGGAGACGCAGGCTCGATCCCTGGGTTGGTAGATCCCCTGGAGGAGGAAATGGCAACCCGCTCCAGTATTCTCGCCTGGAGAAAAATCCCACGGACAGAGGAGCCTGGCGGGCTACAGTCTATGGGGTCACAAGGAGCTGGATACAGCTGAGTGACTCTGCATGCACGCAGGGCACATGGAGGCGTTCACACAGGACACACTTGGACAAGGGAAGGCTTCGGAACCGACGCCGGTGTCGAGGTCGAGTGGCCCTGGGCCCTGCGTGCGCCCTCGCCCTCCTGCGGGGCTCAGCCCCCTCTGCGCCCTTTGCACCGTGCGCCAGCCCTCTCGGCCCGGAGCCTGCCTGTAGCCCCTGTAGCCCCCGCAGGTGCCCACAGGCGTGTGTGTCCCGCACGTGGCTGCTCGGTGGTCAGACCCGGGTGTATCTGACACGTCCTCTGCTGCTGGCGTTAGCCTGAGCAGCCGTATCCCCACATGGGGTCAGTGGGCTACCAGCAAGGTGTGGGCCTGGCCCCCTCCCTTCCGGAGGCTGCTGTCTGGGCCCAGCGCCTTTTCCGTTTTCTGGAAGCTGCCTGCTTCCTTGCCTCGGGGCCCCTTCCTTCAACTTCAAAGCTGGCCATGCAGTCGTGACCAGCCCCTCTCACGGTCCTGTTCTCTCTACCCTTGTGTTTACACAGGGTGTCCTGGGATAATCCAGGACAGAATCTTTAATTTAGTCACACCTGCAAAGCCCCCGGGCCATGTAAGGTACAATGTTCACAAATCCTGGAGATTAGATGTGGACCTCTTTGGAGAAGAGGAAGTGAGTAAAAGTCGCTCAATCGTGTCTGACTCTTTGCAACTCCATGGAGGAATTCTCCAGGCCAGGGTGGGTAGCCTTTCCCTTCTCCAGGGGGATCTTCCCAAGCCAGAGGTCAAACCTAGGTCTCCCACATTGCAGGTGGATTCTTTGCCAGCTGAGCCACCAGGGAAGTCCAAGAATACTGGAATGGGTAGCCCATTCCTTCTCCAGAGGATCTCCCCAACCCAGGAATCGAACCGGGGTCTCCCACATTGCGGGCAGATTCTTTACCAGCTGAGCTATGAGGGAAGCCCTAGAGAAGAGGGAGGAGAATGTTATTCTGCTCGTAACTTCTTCTTCTTGTTCAGTTGCTAAGTCGTGTCCGAATCTTTGAGACCCCATGGGTTGCAGCATTCCAGGCCTCCCTTTCCTTCTGTCTCCCAGAGTTTGCTCATATTCATGCCCATTGAGTAGGTGATGCTATCTAACGAGCTCAGCCTCTGCCACCCACTTCTCCTTTGGCCTTAAGTCTTTCCCAGCATCAGGGTCTTTTCCAATGAGTCCCACCCGGCTACTCTGTTCATGGAATTCTCCAGGCGAGAATACTGGAGTAGGGGCGCTTCCCGGGCTGCTCCATGGTAAAGAATCTGCCTGCCAATGCAGGAGACGCTGGTTCCAGCCCTGGTCTGGGAAGATCCCACATGCCTCGGAGCAGCTAAGCCCATGGGCCGTACTGAGCCCTCAGGCCTGTGCTCGGCAACAAGGGGAGCCACTGCAGTGAGAAACTCACTGCAGCTAGAGCATCGCCCCTGCTCGCCACAGCTAGAGAAGAGCCTGAGCCGCCGCGAAGGCCCAGCACAGCCAGAAGGAGATGAATAAATACAAGGAACACTGGAGTGGGGCGCAGTTCTCTCCTCCAGGGGATCCTCCCAACCCAGGGGCTGAACCCAGGTCTCCTGCGTCGCACATCACTTTTACCAAGCACTTATTTTGTACTGGCATTTTGACCATTCTACACGCATTCTACGTGACCTCACTGAGTGTTTGTCACAGTGATAATCACAGACCTCATTGATTTCTTATCATAATTTATTACATTTAAGTATCATGGGTACCCATGAAGATACACTTTTCGTTTTTCAATTTATTACACTGCACTAGATCTTTGTTGGCAGCACGAGGCATCTTTAGTTGCAGCTTCCCTGGTAGCTCGGCTGGTAAAGAATCCGCCTGCAATACGGGAGACCCCGGTTTGATTCCTGGGTCGGGAAGATCCTCTGGAGAAGGGAAAGGCTACCCACCCCTGCACTTACGGGCTTCCCTGGCGGCTCAAACCGTAAAGAATCTGCCCACAGTGGGGAAGACGCCGGTTCGATTCCTGGGTCTGGAAGATCCTCTGGCGAAGGGAAAGTCTACCCACTCCAGTATGCTGGCCTGGAGAATTCCACGGACTGTATAGTCCATGGGGTCACAAAGAGTCAGACCCAACTGAGCGACTTTGACTCTCACTCTGTGACAGCCAGTTCTCTGACCAGGGATTGAACCCAGGCCCCCTGCATTGGGAGTGCAGAGTCTTAACCACTGGACCACCAGGGAAGTCCTGAGGGCACTCTGAAGAATACTCACTTTGCAGATGGGAAGCCTGAGGGTCAAGGAGCTTCCACAGATTGCCCAAGGTCACATGATCAGGGCAGGAGCGAGGGGACCCAGGCTGACTCCAGAGCCTGGTTCCCATCCCTGTGGTAGACTGCTAGGCAGAAGGTTTAATTTAAAAATTCTTATTGACATGCAAGGAACTGAGGTTCTGCAAGCCTCGTGATGTGGCCAAAATAAAATGAAATATTTTCTGACATACAGTAAAGTACAAAAAAGTGGTTGTGCTGGAGAATTTTTACATACCCGTACTTGTACATCCACAGAAGCGTCGACATCGCCTGTGCAGCTTCCACGCAGACCAAAGCAAGGACATTTCCAGCCCCTGGAAGGCTCTTAGTCAATCTCACCGGCCTCCTCAGGGCTCACTGCTGCACTGTCGACATGCTCTAGTTTTGCCATTCTAGAACTTTCCATCACTGACCGTATGGCGGGCGTGCTTCAACATCTGGCTCCTTTCAGTCTAAGGACTGAGATTCAGCCACGTTGTTATTCTGTTTAACCGCTGCGTCATGTCCATGGCATGAAGACTGTACCATTCTTTTCAAACCTGTGCTACTGCTGACGGACGTTTGGGCTGTTGCTCACAGTTGCTGCTGTGCCCTGCCGCACCTGTGTCGTTTGGGGGGACGCTCTGGGCACGTCTCTTGTGCGCAGGAGGGGAGTTGCTGCCCTCAGGGTAGGTGCGCATCCAGGCTCTGTGGGCCCTGCCAGTTTCCCAATGCGCTCGCACGCTTTACCAGCCTGATGTAGGTGGCCAGGCTGTGGGTTCGCGAGTGTGCAGCGCCCTGGCTGAAGCCTCGCCCCCGTCTCTCCGCGCAGGTCAGGAGCGGGTCGTGATTGCGGATGACCTCCCGCACCCTTTCGGTCTGACCCAGTACAGCGATTACATCTACTGGACGGACTGGAACCTGCACAGCATTGAGCGGGCCGACAAGACCAGCGGCCGGAACCGCACCCTCATCCAGGGCCACCTGGACTTCGTGATGGACATCCTGGTGTTCCACTCCTCCCGCCAGGACGGCCTCAACGACTGCATGCACAACAACGGACAGTGTGGCCAGCTGTGCCTCGCCGTCCCCAGCGGCCACCGCTGCAGCTGCGCCTCGCACTATACCCTGGACCCCAGCAGCCGCAACTGCAGCCGTAAGTGCCTCGCTGTCCCCCTGCCCCTCACTCCCACATGAGATCAGCCTGCCTCTGACAGATAAGGCAGAAAGAAGCGTCTTACCGGGGGTGCACATGGGCAATTGGGCAGGTTGTACACGGCACATATTTGTTACCTGGAGGCCCGGGCCAGGTGGAAGACCTGTTGCTTCATCAAGATATGATTAGATGGGCCCAGCCCTCACCTGACGCATCCCATGGGAGGCTCTTTGGCTGTGAAAAATAGTCTCTGTCCCTTATAGATTTGGTCAGTGTTCCAAATGCTTTTTACGGCACTTAGTCCTCCAGTGCTGGAGAAGGAAATGGCAACCCACTCCAGTGTTCTTGCCTGGAGAATCTCAGGGACGGCGGAGCCTGGTGGGCTGCCGTCCATGGGGTCGCACAGAGTCAGACACGACTGAAGCGACTTAGCAGCGGCAGCAGCAGTCCTCCAGGCAACATCACTGTGCCCACTTCACAGACAAGGACCCTGGGCACAGAGACACGGAGGTAGCCACCCAAGGCTACACGGCAATGAGACTTGGAACTAGCTCTGAATCCAGGCAGGCTGGCTGCAGAGTCCCCGCCCCAGCCCCTTACTGTCAGCCTCACGTCCACTGGTGTGATCCTCACACTGACCCTCTAAACGAGGCCGGCCTTTTTTCTTTCGTTTCGGTACTCAGAAAAGCGAGGTTCAGAGAGCTGGAGCATGACTTCCCCACAGCCCGCAGGGAGAACAGACGTGTCCTGTTGGCAGGCTTTTCTCCTGGGACGTCGGCGGGGCGCTAGTTAGAGCTGGGCCTTTGCGCAGCTGTAGACAGTTTAAAGCTCTTTGTCACCCGGGGCCTTGTGTGAGCCTCTCGTGGCCCTGGGCTCTGGGAGGGCTGGGCGTCCGCAGCCCGATCCTGTGGATGAGGGACCCACAGCCCCGAAGGGCGGAGGGGCTTGGGCGCAGTCCTCGGCTGGTGTGGGATGGGCCTGGGGCCACAGCCTGGGACTCCCCACTCCTGGGCTCCCTTTGGTCCTGCTGTCCCGTTTCCGGGGGGCGGGGCATAGCCTCAAAGAGTCAAGCGGAGGCGCAGGTCATCCACCCCCCAGCGGGGATGGGACCTGGGTGCTGGCTCCCATGGCTGCGGGCCCAGGGCCATGATTGGATTCCCGAGGCGCAGCCGTAGCTCTGACCGCGGCCTCTGCGCGTTCTGGGTCCTGGCTGCCCCCAGGAGCGCCCCCTCCTGGTCTCACTGTTCACATGGTTTTCGGCCGTTCCTGGAGCTCACAGAAGCACCTGGAGAGTCCCAGTCAGTCATCAGAGCATCTCACACACGTGTCAGCCAGAGTCTGGGGTTCACTGCCTTCCTTCCTTCTGACTTAAGTCTTGATAACCTGAAAAGAAATGGGGGCCTTCCCCGGAGGTTCACTGGCTAAGACTTTGCCTTCCAGTGCAGGGGTGTGAGTTGGTTGGGGGGATAGGATCCCACGTGCCTCTCGGCCCAGAAAACCAAACGTGAAACAGAAGCAGTATTGTAACATTTAATAAAGACTTTTAAAATGGTCCACATCAAAAAAAGGTGTTTTTTTTTTTCTTTTTTAAATGAGGGGCTTCCCTGGTGGTCCAGTGGCTAAGACTTTGCTTTCCTGATGCTTGGGGCCTGGGTTCGACCCTGGTCAGGGCCCTAGTCCCACATGCGTCAACTCAGAGCATGCAAGCTGCAGCTTAAGGTCCCGCGGGCCTCAGCGAAGGTCCTGTGTGCTGCAACTGAGACCAAGCGCAGCCAGATAAATGTCTTTCAAAAAGAAATAGGTATCTAGGTTTAAAATAACACATACATACTGAAACGGCAGAGACACATGTAACACGGAAAGTCAAATTCCTCGCCGTCCCCCCACCCCCACGAATCACCTGTGCCCTCCCAGCGGTCTCGCAGGTGCACACATGGACCTACTTCTTACCATAGGCTGTGATGCCATCCTCCCCGCCCCCTCCCTCTTCGGCTCCGACACTGACTGGCGGCCACTCCTCTGTCTGCCCCCCTCCAGCGCCCACCACCTTCCTGCTGTTCAGCCAGAAGTGTGCCATCAGCCGGATGATTCCTGACGACCAGCACAGCCCGGACCTCATCCTGCCGCTGCACGGCCTGCGCAACGTCAAGGCCATCGACTACGACCCGCTGGACAAGTTCATCTACTGGGTGGACGGACGCCAGAACATCAAACGAGCCAAGGATGACGGGACCCAGGCAAGTGTGCCTGTTGGGAGCACCGGAGCATGGAGGAGTGGGGTGGGGGGTGGGGCTTCCAGCCACTGCCACCCCCTTTTCTTAGCAGAGGCAATGCCAGGGGAGCACGGTGGGCGGTAGGTGATAATCTGGACCCCAGTTATGCCCTTGTAGGGTGTCAGACTGAGTCGTGCAAAACCCTGAGATGATGACTCTGTGGAAACTGGATTTTGCATTTGTTTACCAAGTGGTGGTGGATGTCAAACCCTGTGGGGTTTTTTTCCCCCTTTCCACAGTGGTTTTGTACAAGGACAGTTGGTATTGGTTATTCTAGATTTATTGTTTAGTTCAGAGGAGTTGTGTACAGTCAGTTCTGCTGTGATGCAGTATGTGTGTTTCTGAAAATCACTGCACTCTGCAAAACGGTGCAGAACAGACCCCAGGGCTGATGGGCCGGGAGTAGGGAGCGGCAGGGACTAGGAACACAGCTCTCAAAACTCCACCAGTGACAAACTAAGCAAAAGAGAGGAACCTGGTGATGCAGGGGCCCTACCCTGCACCTTAAATGGTCCAGTACGTAAATGCCACAGCAGATATGGCCCTTGACCTCTCAGAGACCCGAAGTTACTGAGAACGTGGGAGTCGGAGGTTTGAGGCTCATGGGTTTTTGGTGGAACTGTGGAGGGAGGGTTGCCTGAGATGGGATGTAACATTGAAACCGCAGCATGGATGATGTGGCTCCCAGTGCACGGAGTCTGAGGGGCGCTGGAGGCGTGTGTTCACGCACCCCTGCTTGGCGCGGTGCCAGCTGCGGGCTCTGCAGCTACCAGTGTTTCTCCTGGATGGAGTCCTGCAAACTCGAAAACCACGCCCTGCTGAAGTTGTCCCTGATACATCCCAGCGTGGGAGCAGACGCACGTTTTTCCAGACCTGAGTCTAGCAGAACCCACTGCTTTTCTGTGTTAGGCGTTCGTGACCCAGGCCAGGAAGGGCATTGTCGCTGCAGCCTCCAGGCTTATCCGGCCTATCCAGTCGTGTGACAGGGAACTGTGGCCAGAATCCCAGTAGGACACGCCTGCCTGGTCATGCCAGTGTCGAAATGCTTCTTTCACAAAAGCTACAGAACCCAACTGTCTCTTTCTCAATAAAGTAGTCACTGTGATAGCTTATGTCATCGTGGGGGAGTCTTGGCACTGTCGTGAAAGCAAGGCTGTTTTGTGTCAGGAGGGATTTTTCAGAAGATTTTCCTGTCTGTAACGTTAAGTGTTTCTGTTCCCTGTCCCGAACTGGGTACCAGTGCTGCCTGTACAGCTGGGCGTCACGAAATACTTCATCCAGCAACATAGTCAAGTTAACTGTCCTTTGACATGTGTGTCCTTGGTGGACGGCAGAAGCCCCAGCTGTGCCCATGGGAGCAGAGCCTGGGGAAGACGGTGGGAATAGATTTCTTTCATCTCTCTATGGGCTCAGGTGACTTTGAGTCCTTTGGAGAACGTGAAGTGTTAATTGATGGACTGTGGTTTCCCTGCTGAGAAAGTTGCCGGGTGCAAATTGCCTCCAAGTCCCACAGAGAGACGTTCTCTTGCATTCTTTTCTGGTGTCTGCAAAGGCGGGGAGGACTTTGAGGAATAAGCCCGTTTTAATCTAGACAACGTTCATTACCCTCCCTGCTGAACTCGTTGGTTCTCCCATGGCTTTGATTATTTGGAGCACCGCCCCCACCCCAGGGATGGTGTTCTTCATTATTCGTTGCCTGCTCAGCAGGCTCCAGGGTCCATTGACTCCTCTGGGCAAGGATGCTGGAGTGGGTGGCCATTCCCTTCTCCAAGGGATCTTCCTGACCCCGAGGACTGCACCTGCGTCTCTTGCGTCTCCTGCACGGACAGGCGGATTCTTTCACCACAGGTGCCACCTGGGAAATTCATTCTTATCTGCTCGACTGTTGTTTTTCTCTTTAATTTTTTGTTCTTTCATTGTGGTAAACGTACATTACATGAAGTGTACCATTTTAGCCATTTTTAAGTGTACAGCTCTGTGGCATTAAGTACATTCATGCTGCTGAACAGCCGCCGCCGCCACTGTCCGTCTCTGATGACAGCCTGTCCCCCTTAAACACTAACTCTCCACCCGCCTCCTCCTCCCCCAGCCCCTGGCACCCCCCACCCTGTTATTCTGTCTCTGTGACTCTGACAACGCTAAGTCCTGCATACAGGTGGAACCACGCGGTGTCTGTCCTTTTGTGACTGGCTGATTTCACTGAGCACAGTGACCTCATCATGGCAGATATCAGAATTTTCTTCCTCTTTAAGACTGAATAGCATCCCACTGCGTGTACAGACCATGCTTTGCTTATCCGTTGTCCACCCACCAGCGGACACGGGTTGCATCCGCTTTGGGGCCACTTGGTTAAGGACCACTCTGTACTGTGAGGGGGCGGGCTGTTTTTGGCGATGCGGAGTTGGCTTGTTAAGACGTTCTGCGCTGGCATTGAGGGAGCTGGGCACTGTGTCATTACACCGTGCACTTTTCTCCGCTGGATGTTCCGATGAGTGTGTGCCCGGCTCCCACATACCACCCTCCACGGGGAGCCCGACTCTGGCCAGGGCTGGCATGAACCTTGCTTTACTCCCAGGCCGTCGGCTGCACTGGTCTGTGGTCTTTGGCCAGAGAGCTCCGTGCCTCTTGAGAAAGGAAGGTGCTGGTTGGAGTTGACGCTTGCCTCCTAGGGCCCACGGCTCCCAGGATGTAGATCTTGTTACCTGCAGAGATGCGAGTGGCACTCTTCTAGTTGCCCAGCAGGGCTGGACCAGAGGCTGCTGGGTGTAGGGGGGTGGGACGGTGTGGGGGGTTCCTCTCCAGCTGGGTCCTAGAGGTTGGGCCTGGGGAAGGGGGCTTTCTTTTGCCTGTAACTGCCTCTTCCCCCCCAGGTGACTTGTGGTTTTATTAACTCCTGAAAAGAGGCAGATAAAGAGGGTCTGCAATGAGCTGTGGTCAGAGCATCATTAGAAGATGATGCCATTCTCAGGAGATGGGGCTTTTCATCCAGACCATTGGCAGCCGCATCCCAGGAGCTTGGGAAGCCCCTTTGCATCAGGTCAAGTCACCTGAGCACCCAGGGGGACCAGATCCACCAGGGAGTCGGGCTCTGGCCTGGGAGGGAGATGAGGGCTGCTTCTCCTCTGTCATCAGTTCATGAAGCGAGGTCCCCCATTGAAAGGATTCTCTGTTGGTGACTCTGAGAGCCAGGCTCATCCCTGAGATGCAGCCGATGGCATGAAGTCAGGCAGAGCTCCCAGGAGAGGCTTGGGGTGGAGACCCAGAGGGATAACAGCCTCTGAGAGGGGCCTGCACTGCCCCTGGGCTCCCAGGATACACTGCGGGGTGTCCCTGTACCCTCACCTGCCCTTGAACCCCCACCCCCACCTCAGCCTCTGTCCCTCAGGGAAGAGACTGGGAGGTGGACCTCCAAGCTGGACACCTATTGTCCCGGCTCCCTAAATTTTTGTTGTTGGTGTCCAGTGGCTCAGTCGTGTCCGACTCTCTGCGACCCCATGGTCTGCAGCTCGCCAGGCTTCCCTGTCCTTCACCAACTCCTGGAGCTCGCTCAAACTCATGTCCATTGAGTCAGTGATGCCATCCAGCGGTCTCATCCTCTGCCGCCCCCTTCTCCTCCTGCCTTTGATCTTTGCCAGCATCAGGGTCTTTTCCAGTGAGTCAACACTTCACATCAGGTGGCCAGAGTATCAGAGCTTCAACCTCAGCATCAGTCCCTGAGGACTTGAAAAGACAGTAAGACTTGAGAGTCTTAATCCAAAAGCCTGGGCCTAAGGAAACGAGAAGGGAGGAGATGCCTTGAGCTGGGGCCTGCGATCCTGGCTGACCACTTGGCCACCTGGTGGTCCCCCTCTCTGCAAGCAGGCCCGGGCCGGCCAGCCGGGGTGGGCCGGCTACCATCTGGGTCCCGTGCTGTCACCAGTGGCCGGGCCTGGCCCAGAGCTCATGGCGAGAACGCCCCTGGAGGCTGTCAGGGGAGCCCCTTCACTCTGAGGTGGACGTGTGGGCAAGATCTGGTTAGAAAGGAAAGGTTCCAAACAAGGTTGAGATTTCGACGCTTGCTACGGACTGGGGCGGAGGCCTCCACCCTCCTTGCTGCGTCTCCAGCGGCTGCTCGTTTCTCTACCGTCTTACAGCCCTTCGTTCTGACCTCTCCGGGCCAAAGCCAGAACCCGGACAGGCAGCCGCATGACCTCAGCATCGACGTCTACAGCCGGACGCTGTTCTGGACGTGCGAGGCCACCAACACCATCAACGTCCACCGGCTCAGCGGCGACGCCATGGGCGTGGTGCTGCGGGGGGACCGCGACAAGCCGAGGGCCATCGTCGTCAACGCCGAGCGCGGGTGCGGGGGCGCCGCGGGGGGGGCTGCTGTACCTGCTGGGGTGCGCCGGGCTCCCTTCCCGTGAATGCTGGCCTCTCGGGCCGGGAGGGATCTTCCACCCCCAGCATGCCCATCCATCAGGAGCTCCCCAGGGTCCCCACCACCACAGCCAGGGGTCAGTGGGGCGAGGAAACCAGCTCATTCCCAGTCGTGGGGAGGAGGCAGGGACACCCAGGGACAACCTGGACTGAAAGCCTCTGCAGGGGTGGGGGCTTTGCTGAGAGACTCAGGCAGGAGGTGAGCGCTAGCTCATAGGTGTCGGACCATCCCATCAAATTTGAGCCCTTTCAGCCGTCCTTTCCATGGCATCCCAGGTGGTTGCAGCTTATTCACTTGCATAGGTCCCACCACGGGGAGATCACTACCTGACCGGGAGCGTCTTCCTTCCGTGAAGCTCCCTGACGCTCTGACCATCAGCCCTCAGGTTCTCTGTAGGCTGAGAACGTGCAGACAGATGTGGAGGGTCCCAGAGGAAAGGACCAGGGCAGGGGTGCCCAAAGCCGCATGACATGAGGTTAGGGACCTTTGGAGGTGGGAGGCAGAAGCATGGTGGTTATCCCAGGCACCCACAGGGCTGGCCATTCAGAGCCAGAGTCAGACCTGGCCAGCACTGTGTGCTGGACCTCCTGCCCAGGGGCTGCCGTGCAGACCCACGTCCAAATCCCGATGCCTTCGCTTACTGCCTGTGTGACGGGACCTCCCAGGGACTCAGTTTCCGGTGAAGAGAGTGGGGAGTACCAGCCGCGCAGCAATCGGGGGCTCAGTTATTGCTGGTGGTTCTTCAGGAACCAGTGGAGGGGCCACCTCAAGTGACCGCAGACTGGGGGCTTCAAACACGGAGGCCTGTTCTCCTGCGGGTCTAGGGGCCAGAGTCAAGGGCAGCCAGGCTGCTCCCGCTGGAGTCTTCAGGGGAGGCTGCTTCCTGCCTCCCAGCTTCTGGGGCCGTGGGTGCTCCTCGACTTGTGACCGTGTCCCTCTGCTCTGCCCCGGTCATCACGTGGGCTTCTCTCTGTGTCCCGTGGCCTCTTCTCTCTCTCCCTTAAGGCCACTCTCACTGGTTGAGGGCCCTTGCACAGCATGCGGGATCTTAGTTCCCTGACCAGGGATTGAACCTGTGCCCCTCTGCAGTGAAAGCTCAGAGCCTTAACCAACCGGGACCGCCAGGGAAGCCCCAAGGGTAGCCTCATTTTGATCCGTAGTTACATCTGCACACACCTTGTTTCCCAGTAAGGTCACATTCCAAGGTTCCAGGTAGTGTGAGGTCCTGGGGGACATTCTCCAGCCTCACCAGGGTGTGACCTTTTGGCTCCGGGGGCTACCCCCTCGAGGCTGGGGTCATGTGACCGCCCACCTGCTGGACGACCGCAGGGAAGGGGCCAGTCTCTCTGGGGCTTTGCCAAGGACGGGGCAGGACACAGCAGGTCCTCACTGCCGCCCCCCGCAGGTACCTGTACTTCACCAACATGCAAGACCGTGCCGCCAAGATCGAGCGCGCGGCCCTGGACGGCACGGAGCGCGAGGTGCTCTTCACCACGGGCCTCATCCGCCCCGTGGCCCTCGTGGTGGACAACGTGCTGGGCAAGCTCTTCTGGGTGGACGCGGACCTGAAGCGCATCGAGAGCTGTGACCTGTCAGGTACGCGCCCTGGGGCCTCCCTGGGGATGGTCTCTCGACAGCCACCCTGTCTGACCCGCCGGGAACGCCCACCTTCCTGGTCATCAGTCACATGCCAGAGTCTGGCAGGGGCCTGTTGCAAGGGGACGCGGAGTCTCCCAGCCACATTCCAGGATGTGGGACCCGAATGATTCCTCATTGGTAGAGTCCAGTGAGGCTCAGAGAGGGTGAGCCAGCTGCCCGGGGCCCCCAGCGTGGGGTGGAGCAGGAATCCTGTGCCCTTTGCCTCCAGTGCCCGCACTCACAGCTGCTCAGCCATGGCTGCCTTAGTCTGGAGGCCCCTGGGTTGGAGAGGAATAAGAATGAGAGCTTGGAGGGGCTTTTCTGCCAGAAGTTGAGGTGGGCTGGGGGAAGGGGAGGCACCATGCTTTCAGGGGATCAGCTGGCTGTGGTCACAGGGCCAACCCGGGGGGAAGCAGCGCTGTCTGAGGGGAGGTCTCAGGTCTGCCTGCTTCCAGGGAGCGTGCCCAGCCTGAGCCCGGTGTCCCCCAAGCTCCCGGCAGCCCTCCATTCTCCCAGAACGAGTGTGGGCTGAGCTCTTGGGGGCAGCCGCCACTCAGGGGGCACTTATCCCTCTCACAGGGGCCAACCGCCTGACCCTAGAGGACGCCAACATCGTGCAGCCCGTGGGCCTGACCGTGCTGGGCAAGCACCTCTACTGGATTGACCGCCAGCAGCAGATGATCGAGCGTGTGGACAAGACCACGGGGGACGCAAGGACGCGAGTCCAGGGCCGTGTTGCACACCTGACCGGCATTCATGCTGTGGAGGACATCAGCCTGGAGGAGTTCTGTATGTGGGGGGCGGGCAGAGGGGTGTGCGGGGGCCCCCGAGGGGAGGGAGCACCTCTGCACAGAGCACAACAACCCCTGGACTGGGCCCCCTGGAGAAAGGGAGGAGGGCGGACCAAGGCGAGAGTAGGGCTAAGGCCGTTTTCTTTCTAGCTGTTGGCTGGGACCAGTCTCGGTGTCCAGAGGCCACCCTCAGGCCCTCACCCCATCCCCTTCTCCATCAGCAGATCTGACCACTCTGACTTCCGTTTCTAGCTCTTGAACCCACTCTGCTTTCCAAGTGCCTGTGATGAGATTTGTTTGGCCCAGCTTTAGATGAAAATCAGCCTTTAGATTGACTCCAAATCAACTCGTTAGTAACCTTAATTACACTTGTACGTCCCTCTGCCAAGTAAGGTGGTAAAACCATGGGCATGATAGCTCATCACATCCTCCCCAGCTGGGGAGCAGGGTGGGGAGTTTGGGGGCACTTTAGGATTCTGCCTACCACAGCCTTGGTGTGTCCAGGGGCCTGGGAGAGGGATGTCTGTAATCAGGACCTCTGGTTCCTCCACCCAGTCCTTGGCTATATGGAGAGTGTGTGTGTGTGTGTGTGTGTGTGGAGGGTGTGTGTGTGTGTGTGTGTGTGTGTGTGTGTGTGTCTTGGCTATATGGAAGGTGTGTGTGTGTGTGTCTAAGTGTCTACCTGTCTCTGTCTTCTTGCTTTTCTCTCTTTATTCAGTATGTACACCTGGGCTGCCAGCTGAGTGAGCAGGGCCTTCACTGTCCTTGTCTCGTGATGCCCACCGTCTGGCTGCCTTCAAGGCCCTGGGGCTGCCCAGCCTCACCCCAGCCTATCCTTATCAGCCTCTTGCCTTGGCCACACTGCATTTTGACTGTTTTGCACCCCAGCCCTGTTTCCAGTATATTATTACAGTATATGTTATTTCACTATAATTTCAAATGAAATTATATTTTACAGCTTAAAAAAGTAGAACTCAGTAAGGGTATTACTTCCCCTGTCACCCAGCCAATAAACACAAGAGGGCTTTAATTCGCAACCAGAGCCCACACTTTAGCCACTGGGATATTTTCTGTTGGATTCGCTGCTCAGAATCAGGGGCATGACCTCCAAATCGGTCACTTCTTTGCTGACTGCTAGGTGGTAGTTTCTCTGGTAATCAGCTGGGTCCCAGATAAGTGAAGTCACCAGGAAACTAGCTTCTAGATAATCAGGTGCCCCATACCTATGGGTTGGCATGCTTGTGTTCATCTGGCCCCTTAGACCACGCTCAGCTGAGTCACAGGTTCCTGGGTGTCACTGGCAGGTGGTCAGAGCGGTGAATGCTCAGCCCACAAAGGTCAAGACCCACTGCCTGCTGGCGCTGGCAGAAGGCCAGGCGCACTGACCAGCGGCTCCTTGCAGCTGGGGCCGGGAGGGCCAGGAAATGTTCAGAGAGCAGACTTGAGGTTGGAAACCAGGGACATGTCTGTGAGCACCATTGTGCGGGGTCTGGGGAGACATGGAGAGGCTCCTCGTTTTGGGTGAGCACGGGAAGTCCTTCGGAGGGCTCTGCCTCGTTGATTTGGGACGTGGGCCACCCATCCTGCTTCTGCACAAGATCCCACAGCTAACCTCCAAGCCAGGGGTGGCACTCTGTGGCCTGTGGGTCCCTGTTGTCCTGGCTGCCTTTGCCCTGCAGCTGGCTGACCGGGAGTCGTGACCGGTGGCCTGGCCTGTGAAGCCAAAATTATTTACTTTCTCATTTTTTATGGAAAAAGTTGGCTGACCTTGCTCTCAACCATGACTCTGCCATTTTAAAAACACCTAATCCTTGAAATTGAGGAGGAAAAAGCCATGACTTGTCTTTGGGGGTAGGGGTGAGGAGCCGAGTGCTCTTTGCCATTTCCTCTCACCTAGGGGAGGTCAGCCACCCTCCCAGGCTCCTAACTGTTGTCCAGAGATTGAGCACAGGATGTTAATGGAATCGAAATATTCAAGGCGCAGCACCTTTACTATGTTAATTCCCATGTGTGTTCGTTTACTGCGGCTACTGTAACATGTGACCACAAACTGGGTGACTCAGAGCAGCAGAAATGGCCTCCTCACAGTTCTGGAGGCCAGGAGTTCAAAATCAAGGTGCCTGCAAGGCTGTGCTGTCTCTGGAGGCTGGGAATGAGGGGATGGGGACCAGGGGGATAACGAAGACGGTTCATGGCTGCGGGTGTTCTTGTGGCCGCATCATCGCACCCTCTACCATCACATGGCCTTCTCCCCTGTCTTTACCTCGTGCGTGCTTGCATGCTAAGTCGCTTCAGTCGTGTCTGACTCTGTGCGGCCCCATGGACTGTAGCCCGCCAGGCTCCTCTGTCCCTGGGACTCTCCAGGCAAGAACACTGGAGTAGTTGCCATGCCTTTCTCCAGGGGGCCTTCCTGACCTAGGGATTGAACCTGCATCTCTTATGTCTCCTGCATTGGCAGGCAGGTTCTTTACCACTAGCACCACCTGGGAAGCCCTCACCTCTTAAGCAGTCTCTTATAAGGCTATTTAGTAGATTTAATCCCCACTCAGATAATTCAGAATATCCCCATCTCAAAATCTTTAATGTGATCACATCATTTGCAGAGACCCTTTTCCCTAGTAAGATCACCTTCTCAGATTCCAGGCATTAGGATGTGGACATATCTTTTGGGGGACCCACTACTAGCCCACTACACCATGAGAGACAGACACATAGGCGGGCAGTGTGGCATGATGGTTGTGGGCATGGTGGGAGCTGGTGCAGAAGGCTGGTGTGTGATGTCGGGAAAGTTCTAGAAATGCTTTTGGCCTCCACTTCCTCATTGGCAAAATGCAGCGTCCACAGAAACAGACTCGCCTGGCTGCCCTGGGAATGAAGTGAGAGGGTTGACTGCACTCGTGTAGGAGTGCCAGTTATTGTGAGGTCTTGCCTGGCCCTCACCCCCTCCCTCCTCTAGGCTGATGTCCTGAGATTGGAGGCAGAGTCCGACCCCCTCCTTCTTCTCTCTCCACAGCAGCCCACCCTTGTGCCCGCGACAACGGAGGCTGTTCTCACATCTGCATCGCCAAGGGTGACGGGACGCCACGATGCTCATGCCCCGTCCACCTCGTGCTCCTGCAGAACCTGCTGACTTGTGGTGGTGGGTATGATCATGGCGCTTTCTGGTGGGACACTGACCGGAGACCTCGTTCTCTGCCTGCCGGGCTGTTGCCTGGCATATTTTTAAGTCCATAGTCACTACTGCATCCAGTGTTCAAAGCAGACTGTCTTGTTATCTGTCCTCTTTTCTAACATATGCATTCCAAGGCTTTGAATTTCCCTCTAAGCACTGCTTTAGCTGTATCCCACAAATTTTGATGTTGGATGGCATCACCAACTTGATGGACATGGGTTTGAGCAAGCTCCAGGCATTGGTGATGGACAGGGGAGCCTGGCTTGCTGCAGTCTGTGGGGTCACAAAGAGTGGAACATGACTGAGCGACTGAACTGAACTGAACAGACTTTGATAAATTATATTTTCATTTTCAGTTGGTTCAAATATTTTTAAATTGTTCTCAATAATTCTTTGACCCTTGTGTTATTTAGAAGTGTGTTGTGTAATTTCCAAATAGTTGGGACTTTTCTAGCTATTTTTCTGTTATTGATTTCTAGTTTAATGCCATTGGGTCTAAGCATACACATATGATGTCTATTCTTTTAACTTTATTCAGGTACATTTTCTTCCCCAGCATGTGACCTATCCTTGGTGAATACTCCTTATGAGCCTGAGATGCTGTGTCATCTGCTATGGTTGGGTAGCGTTTCGATAAACGTCGGTTGGATCCGGTTGAGGGACGTGTTGTTCAGCTTGTCTGTAACCTTCCTGTTTGTGCTGTCAGTTACTGATGGAGGCGTTGAAATCCCCAATAATGGATTGTCTAATGTTTTCAGTAGCTCTCTGTCTTTTCCCCTCCTTCTACCCTTGACCCTCTTCTTTCCAAAGGCTGCATGGGGAGTGGTTAAGAATGTAAACTTTAGGGTCAGCCAGACCTGGCTTCAGATGCCAGCTTGGCCACTTCCCCGCTGGGTGACCCTGGGCTGCTCACTTCCCTCTCTTTTCCTCCGCTTCCTTTTCTGTGAAATAGAGACACAGGCAGCATTTATCTGACGGGCTGTCATTAGTAACCGAGGGCCTTGCATGGTCGCTGACATGGCACATGGGAATGCCAGCTGCTCCTAGTCGTGAGGATGGCAGTAGTAACAGAAAGGCTGAACGGTCATTGTCACCGTGATGAGACTCAGGCCCCAGGGCACCCTCTTCTCTTCCTGCAGGTCCTCCAGGCGACCTCGGGTGTATTGCTCCTGCACTCCTTTCCTCTCCTGTCCTCCTCTGAGCTCCAGGGGGCTGGTCTTTGCCCTGCCCCTTTACTTCTCACTCTCACCCCCATCATCCCCATGCCTTGTCCCACACATGGCACATTTCAGGGAGCAGGACCACGGGCCTGTCTTTCTGGAGCTTTCTCCTGCCCCACCTCATCACTGTAAACCCCAGAGACCCTGGCCAAGAAGAGAGGGGCCGTTTGACTGTCCGCCGGCGGGGACACCTCACCTCTCCGGAGCTTCCCGGTGGCCTTTCTCTGAGTTCCGGCCCCAGGTCCCACATGGCTTTGTGGCCCGAGAGTGGCTTTGCAGCTCACACAGACATCCAGACTGCCCTGGAGGAGACGGGGCCTGGGGAGAGAGCTGTGCCAAGCGCTCAGCTCTCCCTGGGACCCCAGCCCTTGGATTCCCCATGGGGGGATGCACCCCTCTGTCACCCTTCCTCAGGGCCTAAGAGGCTTGTGTTCACTGTGTCCCCATCTCCTTTCTTCCCTGGCCTCTTCTCTGGGGGCTCTCAGAAGGTCAGGGGCTCACGGAGGTCCCCAGGAGGTGCCACGGAGCCTCGTGCCTCATGCAGTGACTGAGATGGGCAGGACGCAGCCCGCGATGCTAGGCTGTGGTCCACAGCTCCCCTGTGCGCATGCTTGCCCCACTTTACTTCTGGGAGGAACCGGTGATCCAGGCGGGCTGCTTCTGTTTTAGGGACAAGGAAACGGAGGCCCTGGGAGGTTGAAGATTCCTCAGGTTGCCCAGCTGCTGAGAGGAGCCTGGGTTCAACCCTATGTCCGTGCACACACATGCGCACACACATACACGCGCACACACGCACACACACGCACACACACACACCCTGTCAGGTCCTGGCTCTCCAGGGACAGCTGCCAGGAGTAGGGCCCCTTTGGGAAATCAGAGCCTGCCCCACATGGACCCTCTTCCTCCTGGCTGGGCTGTGAGGTGGGCGGGCAGTGGAAACAACAAAGGCACCGGGCCTTTGGTTGGAGTTCAGGAGTGGGGCGTGGGCCGCTGTCCACACTCAGCTCTCCGCGGCCAGCGTCCCTGTGTCCCTCAGCACCTCACTGCGCACACATCCGTCTTTGGCTCCTTTGTCCCGGCTGTGTCCTCTGTGGCCAAACGCAGTGGGAACAGCGGGATTGTGTTCATTTTTGCTCACATTTCTTCTCCCATCTCCCATCCCCATTCAGTCCAGTGTGGGCCCCGCAGTTATGGGGGAGGCATGTGGGTTCCAAATGGTGAAAGGCTTAGTACATCATGAAATCAATACTTTTGTGAAATTGATGTCTTTTTTTTTTGGCCATGCTCTATGGCCTATGCATCTTAGTTCTCCCCAGGGATTGAACCTTGGCTACAGCAGTGAAAGGGCCCAAGTCCTAACTGCTGGACAACCAGGGAACTCCCAACACGTTTTCCCTTAATCAGATTTTATGGATATTGATGACTGTTCTTAAACTTGAAATGGAGTTTGGGCTGATTTCCCGGCCTCCAGTTTTCTGTGATTTTCCAGCAGAGGAGGGAGAGATGATGACAGGACCCTGGGGAAGGGGGGCAGCCCAGGGACCAGGGGGCTCCTCCTGAGTGTCTCTGCTGGTGCCCTGGCATTCATCATGCCCGTCTGTGTCCAGGCCTCCAGGACAATGCCCCTCCCTGAGCACTACTGTCCACACTTGGCCTGCACTAGAGAAGTGGACCGTGAAGGGGGAATGACTTACCATGGCCGCTGGTAGGAGGTGGCCCTATCTCCTGTCCTTCACCCTCTCAGCTCACCACCCTCCCATGACTCCCTCCACCAGAGAACCTTCGAACCCCCTCCCCATCCACTCTGCTCCCCCTCGGTACCCTTACCACCTGCCTCTCCTCAGCCCACCCCTCAGTGAAGGGCCTGGGTGCCCCACCAGCCCCCACACCATGCTTGTGGGCTCCCTGGGCACTCAGTGTTCTGGCCCCATTGCCGCAAATGTGTAATGGGTGTGGGTGCCGACCAGTGGCTTTCCGCCCCGTCTCCCTCCAGCGGGGGTGCAGTGGACACTCCAGTGTAACCAGGCCCTGCCCACACACCCTGTGCTTTGGGTCAACAGCTTCATGGCCTACTTGGGGCTGGAGGTGGGAAGGCAGACAGGACGCAGGGCAGTGGAGACGAGGTGGATACAGCATGTATGAACCGAGCGTGTTCCCGGCTCTGAAACCCAGACGTGCCTCGCCCAGCTTTCGCCCCCAAAGCGGGCGCCCCTGACGGCCTTCCTCTGCTCCGCAGAGCCTCCCACGTGCTCCCCCGACCAGTTCGCCTGCGCTACTGGGGAGATCGACTGCATCCCCGGGGCCTGGCGCTGTGACGGCTTCCCCGAGTGTGACGACCAGAGCGACGAGGAGGGCTGCCCGGTGTGCTCGGCCGCGCAGTTCCCCTGTGCGCGGGGCCAGTGCGTGGACCTGCGGCTGCGCTGTGATGGCGAGGCCGACTGCCAGGACCGCTCGGATGAGGCGGACTGCGACGGTGAGGCCCCGCCCCGCCCCTGCACGGCCCGCCCCGCCCCTCCAGGCCCCGCCCCTGCATGGCCCTGCCCATCCCCGAGGGCACCCCCTTGCCCTCCTGGAGCTTGGGCTTTATCCGGTGGCACATCAGTAGGATCACTGTAAAACCTTTGCCAAGACTCCTCAGCTTGGGAAGGAAAAAACGTTAGTTTTAGGCCCCCTGAAGCCTCCTGCCATCTGCCCTACCAGTCTGGCTTGAAGGTGGGCTATGAGAGTCTATCTTGTCTTCTCTCATTCAGTCAAGAATTTTACAGAAATGCAACACAAATGCATTCGTCAGCTGGCTTGCCATGGCTTACACCCTGGTTAGTCCCCATCCCCAAAGGCAGTGCTGTCCTCCACCAACAAGTCTGTGGGTTAATGCCTACTTCTGGGTGATTTCTAGCATCCCGCTGAGCCAGGAATTACAGAGAGATTTGTCTGATCAGCCTGGGTCCACTCTGACCAGCAGGATTTTTCTATAGACCGTGACAGTGAAACACACACACGTCTGTGCTCCCTCTGAGATTTTTCTTCTATAAATGACCTTCTCGGTTGGTTCCTGCCACATATTGTCAGCCCCGCGGCCCCATGTTGACTGCTCCTGAGCTGGCTGCTGATAGATCTTTACAGCTGCAACCCCCGTAGCCACTGGGTCCTGTGCTTGGATAACTCAGGTTTTATCTGTTTCCCATCCACTCATGATAAGCGGCCATTCTATGGAAGATGAAGGCCTGGGGGGTCATTCTATAAGGCTAGTCCTAATGTCTTTCCAGCTCACTGGCCGTTTGAGAACTTGATGGAGACTAGATCAGGGATTAGCACACTGTGGCCTAAGGGTTAAATCCGGTCCACCACCTATTTTGGTAAATAAAGTTTTGGGTGCATGCTAAGTCACCTCAGTCATGTTCGACTCTTTGGGATCCCGTGAACTGTAGCCCACCAGGCTCCTCCGTCCGTTCGATTCTTCAGGCAAGAATACTGGAGTGGGTTGCCATGCCCTTCTCCAGGGGATCTTCCTGACCCTGGGATCGAACTCCTGTCTCTTATGTCTCCTGCATTGCAGGCGGATTCTTTACCATCTGGGCCACCAGGGTAAGTTGGTATTCTGTACCAACTTAGCCACATAAGTTTTACTGGGACACAGTTAGGCTCATTCATTTACATATTGTCTCGCCTGAAAACAGATGAGTAGTTACTGTAGAGACCTCTCTGTCTCTTTACAGAAGAGTTTTCTGAGCCCTGCCTTACACTGCTGGCCCCAGCATCGGCAGGTGGCGGGAGCCCTGATTAGGAACCATTCCCTACCCCACCCACCACTGTGAGAGCTTCTCTTGGTGGAAGGGAGCCCTGGAAGAGCAGCAGGCCCTGGTGCAGGCTCTGAGTTCCACCCTCCGTTTCAGAAGCTTCCTCTCCTGCCCGGTGACCAGGAGCTCTGCCCACTCGTTGCACAGACAGGGTTGCTAATCTCCGGTTTTGAGCGGGGGTTGGGGGGGGCCACCTGGGCCAGGGCAGGTGGGGAGCGTAGACAGGAAGTACTGGGGACAGGTGACCGGCGAGCCCCCAGGCAGCTCCCTTCCTCTTGGGGCGGGGGCCCTTTCCAGGTCAGCGGGGAAGCAGCGGCAGCTGCAGTAGCCGGCCTTCCTTTTCTTCTTACTCTTCCCCCGAAAGCCTGAGAGCCGCACCAGTTGCTTGCGTGGCCGGCCTCTCCTTTCCGGTTGAGCTCTGCCCCCGCTTCCCGACCCCCAGAGGTCTGCGGGCGTGTCAGCTGTCCCCTGCCCCACCTGGTTAGGAGCCTGGCTCTGTGGGCCCGTCCACTGATTGACTCTCACCTCCGCATGACCCGGGAGAGAGCCTGGGCTCAGGGCCTGTGGGAGGTCTGGTGCTTTGCAAGCTGGACCCATGGTAGGATCCTGATGAATAAACACCTCCCTGGGTTGTTGAGGTCTCTTCCCTGCCAGCCCACCCCCAGCATTTCACAGGCCTTAAAAGGGGGGGTCATCAAGGGGAGGATGAAGACTGGTTTGGCTGGGACTGTGCCCGACTTGGTTCTCAAGGGGGTCCCTTTGTCTGCTCTGCATTTGGATCCCAGACCTCTGCTACTGGGTCTGGGGTCGCTGGGCTGGGGGTACCTCTTGGTGGTCATCTGCTTAGTGCTCCTGGCTGCGTCATGCCCTCCAGCCTCTCTGAACGCAAGGCCCCTCCTTGCAGCCGTCTGCCTGCCCAACCAGTTCCGCTGTGCCAGCGGCCAGTGCGTCCTCATCAAACAGCAGTGCGATTCCTTTCCGGACTGCGTCGACGGCTCCGATGAACTCATGTGCGGTGAGCTGGCTTCCTGCAGAGGGTGGGGTCTGGGTGGGGGGTCACCCTGTGCTGGGCTTCTGTTCCAGGACTGTGGGGTCCAGAGGGAGGAAATGGTGAGCACTAAAGAGGCTGGGAGGTCGGGAGTATCAGGCCTTGGTGGGGGAGTCAGGGAAGCCTTCCTGGAGGTGGAGGCAGCTGTGAGGAGGGAGAGACGGAGCTAAGGGATATTTTAGCTGAGACAGAGGCACAGAAGCAGGCCCGCTTTGGAGAAGGCAGAGGTAGGTGGGGCTGACTGTGGCAGGCTGGTCCTGAATGGCAGGCAGAGGGAGCATGTTTCTGCCCAGAGACCCCACTCAGCAGCATCTGCCGGACAAGATCACCTGATGGAGTGGGGGCTGGGTCCCTGCCCTGGCAGCCTGCTGTCTGGCTGAGGAGGAGCCGTGTGTGGCTGTGTGCAGAAACACACATGCACACGCACGCACACACACATACATACACACACGTGCTACATGCCGCTTGAATGACATGGTCTGTACAGTCAGGAGTACAGAGGCCAGCAGATGGGAAATGAGGGCAGTCAGAGAAGACTTCCTGGAGGCAGTGGCTCTTGAAAGGCTGTCGAATTCAGACAGGAAAGGAGCTGGATTCCCAGAAAGTGGTGGATGTGTCCATACATCTGGGGTTGTGGCCCCTTCATTCACGGCAGAAGGACCAGGGTTTAGAGCTCTGACTGCAGGATAGAGATGACTTATGAATGAGAGAGAAAGAGGTACTCCCAGAGGACTCACCGAGCACTTTCGTACTGTCCCATCAACCCAGGTCAGGCCCCTCAGCTACCACCTCAGGGGTGAGGTCTGGGGTCAGCAGTGGGGGTCTGAGCCCTGCGCCTCTGCTGGGCAGGTGTCCACGCTGACCTCCCGTGTGACTGTGGCCTCAGTCATTGGGGTGATTTTTATCCACAGTCAGCCCTCCTTGCTGGCACCAGCAGCTTTCCTCCCTTTCTTTGGGGAGTTTGGCCAGCTGGAGGGGACAGGGTTGATTGTCCCTAGAACTGTTGTGCCAACCTGATGGGGAAGTGAGTGTTCTTTGGACAACGTTGAGTCTAGAGCCCAGACCTGGAAGCTTTGGGTCAAGGGCATGAATAGGAGGCTGCTTGGGAGGAGTCGCTGGTGAGGGGCTGGAGGCGGTGCGGGAGCTCAGTCCGGCTGAGGGGGGCAGGAGGCCGCTCCGGGCAGGCTGGAGGGGGCAAGCCCTTCAGTGGTGCTGCCCCAGCCCCCCAGCAGCTCCATCAGTGGGTGCTCCGCTGGGTGGGTACGAGCCCTCCAGGGCACACAGCGCCTGCCCCCCGCAGGAGACCCACTCCGTTTGGGTTGACATCCACCATCTCTCCCTGCCCGGCGTCCGGCAGAAATCACCAAGCTGCCCTCGGACGACGGTCCTGCCCACAGCAGCGCCATCGGGCCGGTCATTGGCATCATCCTATCGCTCTTCATCATGGGCGGGGTCTACTTCGTGTGCCAGCGCGTGGTGTGCCAGCGCTACACCGGCGCCAATGGGCCCTTCCCACACGAGTACGTCAGCGGGACCCCCCACGTGCCCCTCAACTTCATCGCCCCCGGCGGCTCCCAGCACGGTCCCTTCACAGGTGAGGAGCCTGAGCCCCAGAGGGCCCGGGAGGAGGCGGGGAGGGCAGGCGGGCCGGGCTGCGGGCGAGAGGTCGGAAACGCTCTTTGGGCTTGACCTGAGCTGTCTCATGGGCGTGTCCTGAGTTGCCCACCGGGACACCCGTCACGTGGGCCTTCCTTTCCTGAGCCTGGGTCTCCTGGGCAGAGAGGCTGGAGAAAGTGCGCTGTGTCGGTGGGGCGCCCTGGCCTCTGACCCGCCCCCGGCCCCCCCTCCCACAGGCATTTCTTGCGGCAAGTCCATGATGAGCTCTGTGAGCCTGATGGGGGGCCGGGCCGGGGTGCCCCTCTACGACCGGAACCACGTCACCGGGGCCTCGTCCAGCAGCTCGTCCAGCACCAAGGCTACACTGTACCCGCCGGTGAGTGGGGGCAGGAGGAAGCCCGGCCGGCTCGGGGTTCCCCCCCAACCATGACATCAGGATTTCTAGAGTTACTAGCCAGCCGTTCCATCACTCAGGATGGTGGATGCATTCACTCAGCTCCCCGTCCCGACCTGTGGTTTTTCTCCTTTCTCTTCCTTTACTGGAGTGGAGTTGCTTTACCGTGCTGTGCTCGTTTCTGCCCTACAACGAAGTGAGTCATCTGTGCGTGAACACATTCCCTCCTTCCTGGACTTCCCTCCCACCCCCTGGGTTTTCTGTTTAGAAAAGAGCGCTCCCTGCTCCTTGGGGATAATGCGGAAGTCACATGTGAAGTCTAAAAAGTGGAAGTCGCACCATAACCCCACCTCCCAGGGTTGCTGTTGAGCATCTTTGGGTCGGGCGGCAGTCTGTATTCCGAGGGCCTCCCTCATCAGCAGGGCCTGCCTGGGTGGACTTGAGCGTCCCTTCAGTGTCCCCACCAGAAACACCCTAAAAGCCTTGCTGGTTCCCAGAAAGTAGCTGGGTTGTTGTCTAAGGACAGGCACTCACGGGGTGACTTTTGTGCTGACTTTTGCCCCCTGGAGCTTCCTGAAGCCCAAGTCCGGTGTAGGGCTGGCTCTAGGCCACACCCTAGAAGGAAATGACTATAGAGGGTGGCACTCTGGAGCCCTTAGTGTCCAGATCCCACTGTAGGATCCCCAGGGGGACCTTCTCCTCCATGCTGGCTGGGAAAGCCCCCCATTGCCAGGAGCGTGGCCCAGGGTAACCAGGTGAGCTTGAGGCATGGACGTGAATCTGGGGGTATGTGTCAGGTTCTGACTTTACCTGGTTTTGTGCTTCTTAATTCTTCAAAACCTGACTTCCTGTGATTGAATACCCTTCTGAGGTGAAGATGGCTGCTTGAACTTTCTCGGGGGGGGGGGGTCCCAGCGAGCGCCACCCCCCAGGACTGGGCCCTGCCCGCCCTTCTGAGTGTCCCCCATATCCAGGGTGTTGCCCTTCCTTATCGCACCTGATCCTGACAGGGTCTCGGAAGGAGGTGGCAGCGTCAGTTATTATCTTGGGTCTGCAGGATTTGGTCCGAGTCTCCTGGAGGCTACAGGGCTGGGCTGTTTAGCGGTGGGGGAAGCAAGGAGTCAGGAGACTGGAACTGAGGGACCCCCTCCCCCACTGTTCTTGCCCTTCCTGCTGCTATCGTCACCTGACCTTTGGATGTCCCATGTAGCCAGCTAGAAGCCCTAGGAACCCGTGTGAGACTGAGCTGACTCCAGGACAGGACCCTGCCCACCCCCTGCCCCCCCCAACATGGACACCAGGATGCTCCCAGCCTCTGGGGGAGCTGGGAGCTGGGGGGATCGTACTTGGCAGCAAGAGACGGCACTGACCACCAGCAGTTTTTTACAACGGCTTTATTGAGATATAATTCACATACCATACACTCCACCCCCTAAAGTGTACACTTCTGTGGTTTTTAGTGTATTCACAGAGTTGTGCGGTCATCACCATGGTTAAATTTAGAACATTTCATCATCCCCAAAAGAAACCCTGTGTGGAGCCAGCTGTTTAAAAATTAACTACGTTGCTTTGAATCAGTAATGTACGTACATGGTACAGAATTCAAAGGGCACAGTGAAAAGAGGGCCTGGCCTTTACCGTGACCAGGAATTCATCCCTCCCCAAAGGCACAGCCTGTGCGGGGTTGATCGTGTGTCCTCCCAGAGGAAATCTGTGCGTAAGCACGTATACGAGAATACGGACTTTATCTTCCCAGCACAGAGAGTAATTTTTTTCTTTAATTTTGGAGATAATTGTAGATTTATCCGTAGTTGTAAAATATAATACAGAGCGGTCCCATCTCCCTCTCACCGGTTTTCCCCATTGGTAAAAACATCTTATGTAACTATGGTTGTCATAGCACATGCGTGCTGCTGTGACAAAAATACCACAGACCGGGCAGCTTAAACTACACGCATTTATTTCTCACAGTTCTTGAGGCTGGGATGTTAAAGATCAAGGTCCTGGTTTCTCACTGTTGAAAGCCCAATTCTTGGTTCATAGTGGCTGTCTTGTCCATGTATGGTAGAAGGCACGAGGGAGCTCTCTGGGGTCTTTTTTTTTGGCCTTCCCTTGTGGATCTTAGTTCCCTGACCAGGGATCGAAACTGTAACCTCCTGCAGTGGAAGCATGGAGTCTCAACTACTGGGCCACCAGGGAAGCCCCCAGGGTCTCTTTCTTAAGGACACTTACTCCATCCCTGAGGGCTCTACCCTTGCGGCTTAAGCATCTCCAGAAGGCCCCACTCTTAAACCATCATGTTGGAGATTAGGTTTCAGTATATGAATTTGGGGGAGACCCAGACATTAAGTCTACAACAGTAATACAGTATCATAACCAGTGCATTGATATAATTCCTTTTGACTTTATTTAGAGTTCACCAATTTTACATATGCAGTTTTTAAAGACAACTTTTAAAAAATCTATTTTTATTTGCTTGTTTACTTGGCTGCTCTGGGTCTTAGCTATGACATATAGGATCTTTAGGCACAGCATGCGAACCTTTAATTGGGGCACGTGTATCTAGTTCCCTGATCAGGGATCGAACCTGGGCCCCCTGCATTGGGAGCGTGGGGTCTTAGCCACAGGACCACCAGGGAGGTCCCAAAGACAACTTTTTATTTTTAGAGCAATTTTAGATCCACAGCAAAATTGAGAGGAAAGTAGGGAGACTTCCCAAATCCCCCCTCTACCTGCAGGATCAACCTCCCGCACCAGAGTGGGACACTGGTTACAGCCCACGAGCCTGCACCCAGCGGCCACAGTTTATGTCTGAGCTCACTCTTGGAGGTTTGGATTCTTGGTAGAATTCTGTGGGTTCAGACGAATGTGTAAGGACATGTATCCACCATTAGCATCTCGTACAGTGTAGTTTCGTATGTACTTTTTAAAACCCGCGTGATAGCATCTGAAGGAAATGGTAGTTCCTCTCTCAGCCTTTCTTTTTTTTCTTTTTTAATGAATTTATCTATTATAATTGGAGGCTAACTACTTTACAGTATTGTGGTGGTTTTGCCATACATTGACATGAACCAGCCACGGGTGCACATGTGTCCCTCGTCCCCAGCCCCCCTCCCACCCCCCTCCCCATCTCATCCCTCTGGGTTGCCCCAGAGCACCAGCCCTGAGCGCCCTGTCTCATGCATCGAACCTGGACTGGTGATCTGTTTCACATACGGTAACATACATGTTTCAGTGCTGTTCTCTCACATCATCCCACCCTTGCCTTCTCCCACAGAGTCCAAAAGTCTGTTCTCTATACCTGCATCTCTTTTGCTGTCTCACATATAGGGTCGTCGCTACCATCTTTCTAAATTCCGTATCTATGCGTTACTATACTGTATTGGTGTTCCTCCCTCTGACTTACTTCACTCTGTATAACAGGGGGCAGTTTCCTCCACCTCCCCTGACTCAGCCTCCCCTTTTGCTGCTGAGGCTCGCAGAAGGAATGCCTTCTCTGTGTGCTACAGCGCCCCGACTCCGGAGGGGGGCGCTACCCCCACCTCTTTCGCAACGAGGAGCCGCGGGCCTGAGTGCTCACTACCCGCCCGCCCGGTCCTCCCCCGGGGCCCTTCCGCCAGAGCGGACCGCTCCCCGCCCGGTCTCTCCTGCACCCTGAAGTCTGTTTTCCTTCTCGGGCAGAGCAAGCCCCCTTCTTGGTGGCTGGACAGCGCCCTTTGTTGGGGTCTGGCTGGGCCACACCAGGGGGTGTCTAGTCACCCCAGCATCTTGCTATCCCAACAGCAATGCTCAGAGCTCCTGCATTTTCCTCCTGTAGGGGAGACGCCAGGAAGATGCCCTGTAGCTAAGGCTGAAGGTCATCTTGACCTTTCTTGCCGAGCGGGTCCTCGAGAGATGACAGGCCCTCCTCCCACCAGCAGAGGGCAACACCGGCGTGCCTGTCCCTCTCCCTCTCCTCGGATCCCATGTAGGGTAAAAATGGTATCCTATAGTGTAGTGTGTATTTCTCTTATTACAAATGACGTCAAACATCTTTTTGTAGGGTTAATAACCTTTGTAGTTTTATTTTCTCAGAAAGGTGTGTTTATGTCCTTTTTCTATTGGGTTGCTGGTTTTAGGGTTTTAAAAAATCCATTTGTAAGGGGTCTCTGGGTTTCCCAGGTGGCCCTAGAGGTAAGGAACTCTACTGCCAATGCAGGAGATGCAAGAGATGTGGGTTTGATCCCTGGGTTGGGAAGATCCCCTGGAGCAGGAAATGGCAACCGGCTCCAGTATTCTTGTCTGGAAAAATTCAATGGACAGAGGAGCCTGGTGGGTTCCAGTCCCTGAGACTGCAAAGAGTCGGACGTGACTGAATGACTGAGCACAACACAAGGGCTGTTTATGTAGAGGTATAGATACATTAAAAGCATTAGCCTGGGATGTGGGTTGAAACTATCTTTCCTAGCTTTTCATCTTTTGATTTGGTTTATGTTGTGTTTTGCCATTTATACCATGAAGTTAAGTTTGGAGGGGTTTTGGTCATGCCCAGAAAGGCTTTCCCTCCTCATAAAAAAAGTTTCTTTCCATGTTCTCTTAATGTTCTCAAGGTTTCATGTTTGTATTTAAAACGCCCATTAGAAGGTCTGAGCGACTGTTTCTACGCTGATGGCTTCCAGGCAGCTTGTATGAGTTGAGGTCCAATCAGGAGACAGAAACCATGTGGCGATTTGAACAGGGAAGGTTCAATGCTTTATTAAAAGGGATTGGGATTCCAGGGTGTTGGCCAGTGAGAGGTAGAGAGGACTCTTTAGAGCACAGGAAAAGCAGATTATTTGGGAGGGAGTGATGGGCTGAGGTGCTGCACTGATAGAACTTGCTAGAGATCTGCCTACTGGGAAGACTTCCCCACAACCCTTCCTTGACCTTAACCTCCCTGGTGCCCTGGGGGAGGTAGCTCTGACAGCCAGCAGGGAGTGGGTAATGGGCAGGATCCCAGAGCTCCTTGGAGACAGAAGTGAAGGGGAGCCAGGTCTGGTCAAGTTCAAGGGCAGATGCAGAAAAAGGCCCCCCCCCCCCCCCCCTCCGCAACCTGGGGGGAAGGGCAGCGGGGGAGGGGGGGGCAGGCCCTTTCTGCTGGTGGTGCTCCCTGCCTGGTTTCTGCTCCCCTCTTCCCCAGCTGTACCTCCCAGCTTTGGGGTCAAATCCTGAGCATCCCCAGGCTGGCTGTTTGGGCTGAAGAGGACCCTTCCCCCAGAATAAGGAGAGGGGTCCATGTGGTTCCCAAAGGGCAGGGGAAGGGCCGGGAAAGGGCCTGGGCTTTTCCTGTAGATTATTCACCAAGTGTCAGGACCGCTTTAGGAAGCAAGTCTTCTTAATTTTTTTGTTTCTTTTTAAAATTTTTCTTTCTTTCTTGGCCTCGCTCTGAGGCATGTGGGATCTTAGTTCCTTGATCAGGGATTGAACCTAACACCTCCTGCATTGGAAGTGCAGAGTCCTAACCACTGGACCAGGGAAGTCCCTAGCCCCATTTTAGAGATGAAGGTACTGAGGGCTCGGAAGGGGAAGTCCCTCACCAGGGAGCCTGCTGCAGCTGGGAGGTGCTACAAAGGACTCAGTCCACCTCTTCCCTGGGATAGGCTGTGCCCTGTCCACCACCCCAGGGACCCAGGGAGAGTCTGTCCTTCAGGGCACACATGCAGTGATAGCCCTCTGCCCGCTGTGCCCCCTGCAGGGACAGCTAGCAGGAGGTGGGTGGAGCGGGGCGGGGAAGTGCAGACCTGGCCAGTGTCTGGGCCCCTGGGATCCCATGGCCCCTCTTGTGGGGCCAGCTGTGTACTGCCTAGCTCTGGAGGACGCATGTTTGGGGGGAAGAGTTGTGTCTTTAGCACCACAGTTTGGGGGCAGTGTAGTCCCTTGAGAAAGGGGCACCCTCTCCTGGTTTGTTGAGACGCTGGCCAGGCAGGCAGCTAGTCTGTAGCCCCTCCCTGGTGGGTGGACCCCCGCTGCATCCTCAGGGTTCCCCCAGGAGTGTTTGGAATAAGGAGTGAATTATAGAGATTAGACTTTTCACCACGTGGAAGGAGTTGGGGAAGTGAAAGTCCCAAAGGAACCTCGCCAGGCGCCCCGGGGCCCAGCGACACACCCAGGCCTGCAGGGACACCTCTCCGCTGGTGACCGGGATGCAGGACCCGTCGGGGAACCGAACGCGATGGCCTGGGGTCACCGCTGGTCAGCGGGGCGGCCCGGCGGCCACCCTACTCTGCCTCCACGTGCAGGGGTCGCGGGAGGAGGCCAGGCGGGCGGGGGTGGCGGGGACCGCGGGCTCCGGGGCGCGTGTGACCTCTCTTGGCCTCCCCTCAGATCTTGAACCCGCCGCCGTCCCCCGCCACGGATCCCTCCCTGTACAACGTGGACGTGTTCTACCCTCCCAACATTCCCGCCGCCGCCAGGCCGTACAGGTACGGAGCCCCCGCGGTCCCGCGCCTGGCCCCCTTTCCCGGGAGAGACAGCGGGGAGGGGTCGGCGAAGCTCGGGGCTCGCTGCGGTCAGGAAGCACCCGGACCCCGCGGGTGGGAGCCCTGGGGGGGTCTTTGGAAGCCACCGGGGGTCCCCACCGCGGCTGGCCGGGTCCCCGATGTGCTGGAATCCGCTCGGGGACGGCGGCCCCGCGGTGCCTCCCCCGGGAAGGAGCAAACACATCCGCGGGAGAGCGGGCGAGGCCGGCCCTCGATGGGGCGACCCTTCCTCCCTTCTCCCGGCGCAGGCCTGCTCCAGAGGGCGTTGGGTCCGGCTCCGCTGGCCCGTGTCCGGGGGCGGGTCCGAGCCAGGCTGGGCGAGCAGAACCTGCTGAGCTTCAGCCACCCGGTGGTCTCAGCCCACGGGGCCCACCCCCGCCCCCGCGTAGGGAGCCGGGGTCTGGGGGCGCTGCGGGAGGCGCCTCGGTGGTCCTGGAGCCGCGGAGCCTCGGAGAGCGGCGCCGCCCGCCCTCTGGTGGCCGTTTGGGGGACTCCCGGGCCTGGAAGGGACGCCGGCCGATTCCGGGAGGCACAGCTCTCAGCCGGGTGGTCACGACCCTGGTCTGGAGCCCGCAGTGGCCCCCCAGCGCCTCGGCCTCCCAGCCTGTCCCCAGAGCTGTCACGTCCACTCCAGCGGGCCAGCCCCTCAGCCTCCCGTCTGCTTTGCTCGCTTGTCCTCATTTGGGGCCCGCCTCCAGTACCTTTCCCCTCCGCACTGTCTGTTGGGGGCCCCGCTGGTTCCCAGGGCCCCACGTGGGGTGTCCTCCTGCTGCGCCTTCCTCAGCGGCGGGTCCTTCCTGCCCCCTGTGAGCCCCAGCCCAGGTCACAGGGCCATGTCACCGGGGGCATCAGGAGACGGGCCCCTCCCAGGCCGGCTGGTCTCCACTGCTCACAGTAGTGACACAAGGGGGCAGAGTCGTGGAGCGCTTCCTGCCGTCCAGCACTGTTTCTAGCACGTTCCATGCAGAACCTCACTTTAATCCTCACAAACCGCTTTTGAAATGGACACCGTTTCGTCCTTGCCACTTTGTCAAGGAGAAACGGAAGCTCAGCGAGGCTAAGTAAGTTTAGTCCCAAGGTAGCTCTGGGGACCTCATTCTCCATAAAGGTGACCCTGGCCCAGGGCTGCAGTCCGTGCCAGGGCCCGGACTTGGCAACCTGCAAGGTAAGTGCAGGCGCGCCCACTTTAGAGCTGGCCATGTGGAGGCTCCGAGGGGCCCGGGGCGGGCCCCTCCGAATGCGGTTCCCTCTCCCTGCGTCCCCCCCAGGCCCTACGTCATCCGCGGCGTGGCGCCCCCCACCACACCCTGCAGCACGGATGTGTGTGATAGCGACTGCACCGACAGCCGCTGGAAGGCCGGCAAGTACTACCTGGACCTGAACTCGGACTCAGACCCCTACCCGCCTCCGCCCACACCCCACAGCCAGTACCTGTCGGCGGAGGAGAGCTGCCCGCCGTCGCCCGCCACGGAGAGAAGCTACTTCCACCTCTTCCCGCCCCCGCCGTCCCCCTGCACGGACTCCTCCTGACCTTGGCCGGGCCACGCCGGCCTTTCAGCGCCCCTGTACATAGTTTTAAATATGAACAAAGAAAAAAATATATTTTATGATTTAAAAAAGTAAATATAGTTGGGATTTTAAAAGCAGGAGAAATGTGAACAGTGATGGGGTGGGCAGGACAGGGAAAAACTTTGTACAATGGAGAAAATATTTATAAACCTAATTTTTTTAAAACATCATTGCCATTCTTTCATGCCGTGTGAGTGCGTGGGAGCTCCGTGTCCCTGAGGAGTGAACGGCCCACCCTGGACCGCTGTCGGAGTCCTGTCCTTATCCTCCTGGGCTCCGAGGTGTGGGCATTTCACCTTCAGGCTCCCACAGGGAGGGGTGGGGCCTCTGGGAAGAGGCCGTGGGTGGGCCAGCTTCCTGGATGCCTGAGGCCCTGCATTTTCATTTGGCATTGGGCTCTGCAGGTTATATACCTGGACTTTGGGCTAGTCCCTGGCTGGTCCCTCCTACCATCTGACCTGTGTGTGCCAGCTCAGGGCTGCTACTGCCCATCAAGGCAACCCTCCCCACCCTGTGGTCCAGTGGTTAGGACTCAGCGCTTTTACTGCCAAGGGCCCCGGTCCAATCCCTGATTGGGAAACTAAAATCCTGCAAGCTGCGTGGTGTGGCCAAAAAAAAAAAGCGCTGGCCGCCCTGCCATCCGTGTTGATTCGGTGGATGCTGCTGCCAAGCCACACTTGCCCTGGGTCGCGGAGGGAGACCCCAGCCCTCCTGCTCTCCCCGGCCCCCTCCATGCCCATCTCTGCAGACGGACAGCCCAGGCCTCACCAAGATGGTCCATACACGCTACTTGAGGCCTTCCCTGTGCCCACGCAGGTGGTACTGGAGAAGACATGGGTCAGCCTGGTCCCTGCCCCGGGGGCCCCCAGGCTGCAAGAGTCACGGTATGTTGTGAGCAGGCTAGGCTGTTCTGGGGCCAGGTAGGAAGAACCACCTTTGCAGGGTTGGGAGGAAGGAAAATGCAACAGCCAGGAAGGGCCTGAACCTCGGGGAGGTGGACAGGAGGTCAGGGGAGAATCGGGGCAGCGCTGGTCTGCCCTCCACTGGCGAATCAAAGCACAAAGACTTGGAAGAAAACTGCCCTCCTGACTCCCAAGGCCTGGAGTGTGGGGTGACAGCCGGCGGAGGGGGGTCTGGTGGGGTGAGGGTGGCGTGGGCATGATGGCTCCAACTGTGGGCCCAGGGGTCACAGCTGGGATGGGCCTGGCTTCTTGGGACAGATGTTTTTTTTTTCCTTAAATTTTTGGCTCTGCTGGGTCTTTGTTGCTGCGAGGGCTTTTTTCTAGTTGCGATGCGCAGGCTCCTCATCGCAGTGGCTTCTCTTGTGGAGCACAGGCTCCAGCACAGACTCAGTAGTTGTGGCACACGGGCTTAGTTGCTCCGCAGCGTGTGGGATCTTCCTGGACCAGGGATCAAACCTGTGTCTCCAGCATTGGCAGGTGGATTCTTTACCACCGAGCCACCAGGGAAGCCCTGGGACAGAAAGTGAGGAAATTCCCCCGAGCCCTGATTGCCTGGGAGTCCCCCAAGGTCATGGATCATCAACCTTGCCGGCGGTAGACACAGGGGGGCCTGCTGATGCCACCACTGCTGGGACCTCAAGAACAGATGCTAGGGACAGGTGACCAGCTGTTGGTGCAACGAACCGAGAGTGGGCAGCCCGTGCTGAGTGCTGATCGGGGGTGGGGTCCACGCTCAAGGCCCCTTTGAAATTTATTTTTATTTACAGGAAATGGCAACCCACTCCAGTATTCCTGCCTGGAGAATCCCATGGACAAAGGAGCCTGGGGGGCTACAGTTCATGGGGTCCCAAAGGGTCGAGCTCGACTGAAGCGACTTAGCACGCATGTTTATCTGACCATGTTGGATCTTAGTCGCAGCACGTGGGATCTGTTTAATCGTTCCTGATCAGGGATTGAACCCAGGCTCCCCACATTGGGAGTGCGGAGTCTTAGCCACTGAACCAACGGGAGGTCCCAAGGCTGCTTTGCAGACCATAGGGGTCGGAGCTGCCTCTGCCGGAAAAGCTTCCTCTCTTATCCACTCTGTCCAGCTGCCCCATCTGTCAAGGAAGGGTGCGGTCGCCTGCCCCCTGGGACTACATACAGTAAGGCTTCTGTGAGATAAGCCTCGCCCAGTTGGGGCCTGGAGTGGCAGGTCCTTGGTAATGCGAGAGGTGACATACTTGCTCAAGGTCACAGCACCAAGGACCAGCAGGACTAGGGTGCACTCTGCTCCCAGGCCCAAGTTGGGATCTCCAGCCCACAGACCTGCCTGCGGAGGCTCAGGGCTCCTGACACTCAGCCTCGCGCCCTGAGGTGCTCATTAAAGCACCTGTCTCCATGCAGGCGGGGCTTCTCAGGTGGTGCTAGTGGTAAAGAACCCGCCTGCCAATGCAGGAGACTTAAGAGATGTGTGTTTGACCCCTGGGTCAGGAAGATCCCCCGGAGGAGGGCATGGCAACCCACTCCATTATTCTTTCCTGGAGAATCCCTTGGATGGAGGAGCCCGGCAGGCTACGGTCCATGGGGTCGCACAGAGTGGGACATGTCTGAAGTGACTTAGCAAGCACGGCAATGCAGGCGGCCAGTGGGGGAGGGGGGAGCGGCTGCATCATGGGGGAGACCCCCCTCTCCTGCCCTCCCTCTCCCTTGGGCAGCCAGGGATCTGGCGGGGGGGTTGGGGGCGGGGGGAGTGGCTGGGCTGTGTGCACTGACAGAAGGGTTGAACCACACTCTGAGGTCCTCCCCTCCCTCTGCAGGCCCCCCCCCATAGAGCCGTTGCGTGGCCTGGGGTGCCCGAGGGTGCATGCTGCCGGATCCATTCCTGCCATGCGAGGTCAGCTGGTGAAATGGGGTCAACCCCCTGGCTTCCTACCATGTGCCAAGTAAATCTGTCAGCCTTCAGTCAGCAGCTATTGTGTGCAGAGCTCTGCATGTCAGCCTCACACTGGAGGACCCAGACAGTAGCCTGATGGGTCCCTTCCCTTAAAGGTGCTCAAAATTAGTAACAGAGGCAGCTTCCTAAGTTGTGGAAAGCATAATTTTGAGATATCCCTGGGCCTATATGCAGGAAGGCACAGAGGGCTTCCTGGAGGAGGTGATATCTAATCTGTGTCTTCAGCGAGGGGATGAAGTTAACTGACTTATTTCATTTAAACTTCACAACATCCCAGTGAGGTAAACGATATCCCTGACTTGTCATTGAGGAAACCAAGGCTTGGGGAAAAAGAAGTAAAGACAGAACTTTTTCCATTCATTCCTTGAACTCTTCCTTTATCGAGCACATGTCACCAACTGGCTCTTGGGTGCTGCTCAATGTGGCCAGAAGGGTATCCATCTCTCCTTTAAACCCTCTCCCTCTGCACTGTCACCCAATACTTCCCAAGGCTCTGTCATCCCTTACAGAGCCCTGTGGGGTCTCCCTCAGGTAATGAGCTCCCTCCCCACCAACCCCATCAGAGGGGATCCATTTGTTCAGCTCAGCCTGCCTCCAACCCCAGGATGGGTGTGGGAGCCCTTCCAGGCCTGGGGCCAGTGCCCCCTTGGGTCTACAGCTGCCCTGGGCAGTTGAACAAAAGCTATGTGCCCAGATCTTGGGCACATCCACTGTCAGGCACATGCTGGGGAACCAGGATATGGGCAGCAGAGGGGGTTCTGTCCCTGAGAAGCCCGGGTGGTTGCTAAGTTGGGTGGGCCTGGATCCCACTTGGCCCCTGCAGTGTTCCTTCTCTGGTGCTTCCAGCACTGGGACCCCCTTGTTGGACTGTACCCTCCGATAATGCAGCTGGGGTTCCACCAGGGAACCCCCATACTGGCTCCTCTCCCAGACTTCCACTTCTGGGCCTCTCCCCTCTTTACTCAAAGGCCATCTTCTCTTTTCTTTCCCGGCAGGTTCATTGGTGACCCTCATTAGCAATCCTGGTGGTTCTCCTTCCTACCAAGTCCTGTGATGGGAAGGGAACTACTTAAACCCCGACCCCTCCCCCACCAACCCAGACTGAATCTTAATCTTAATGCATGAAGAAAGGGAAAAGAAACAAGTTAAATTTCCGTGTGAAAGTGGGCACACCTTCACATCCTGCTAGAGTTCCCTATTTGCCCCCTTTTCTCCAGACGCCTGACGACCGAGCACCCCTCAGCCCTGGCTCGGGCCCTCCCAGGCCTGTCCTCTGCCAGGACAGCCCCATTCCACCCCTCGGATCAGGACTGAGCCCTGGTGACACAACAGAAGGAAAGACAATGTGGATCTTTGTTCTCAAGGCAAGCTCATTCCATTTCAAGCCTTTTCTTTATCCTGAGCTGGTCTTTTCTGGGTGTATTAAAATGTCCCTTCTTTCTTTTTATTTATTTACTTTCCAGTTGCCTTGGGTCTTGGTTGCTGCCCATGGGCCTTCTCCAGTTGCAGTGAGTGGGGGCCACTCTCTAGCTGCAGTGCACGGGCTTCTCATTGCAGTGGCTTCTCTAGCTGCGGAGCACGTGGTCTGCAGTTTCTGCGTGCAGCTCTTAGGGCACATGGGCTTCGGTGGTGGCAGTCCACAGGCTCAGTATTTGCCGTGCCTAGGCTCAGTGGCTCCGCCGCACGTGGAATCGTCCTGGATCGAACCTACGTCTCCTGCACTGGCAGGCGAATTCCTATCCACTATGCCACCAGGGAAGTCCGAAAAGTCCTTTCTTTTATAAAAATCACAATAATAATAATATTTTTAAAAAATCGTCAGTTGATAGAATTAAAAGTTGGCAGCTCTGCGTCTGTTCCCCAAAGTTAAGGAGTCATAGCTGGGTGATGGGCCCATGTGTGTTCACTATACTTTTCTCTCTTCTGTCGAGTATGTGTGAAATTTTTCATAAATTTGTTTTACAAGTCGAGACGGGTTGAAAATTGAAGTATGAAAAATCAAATTACAAAAGGATTAGGGAGAAAAAGGGGAAGGTGGTGATCTGAGAAATCTAGAAGTTTTATGATGGTGAGGCCAGTGCAGAACTTTTAAATCACTGTCCTCTGTGAAGCCTGTCAATGGCTCCCCACGGTCCTCAGGAGATAGGCTGAACTCAGATGCCTCCTCTTCCAGGAAGTTCTCCCTGACTTCAACCCTTCTAGTTAGGTTAGGAGCTCATCATAAATGGAGACTTTGGATGCCCACTTATGTTGGGTGAGGGACTGCATTATTTCATTTAATTATAGTGCATATGGTTCTGTGATCCACCTGAGTCTGGGATGGAGGAGTCCGAAGCAGGTACCAGCAAATCCTTTGGTGATGAATAAGTAAAAGGATTCAGGTATCAGTGGGTGGCTGAGCCAGCTCCTCCACAGGTGAGCAGTCCCAGCCCTGGTTGCCCCCTCCTGCCCACACACTCAGAGGTGTCACTCTGAAGCACCAACCCCTGTCAAAAACAACACAGACTTGTGCCAGAAGACTGGAATAGGGACATGCATATGCAAGAAACAGACCAGACTGAATAGGATGAAGGCTTTGTGCTGGATTATTTGGAAAGGAAAAGCAGGAGATAAACAGGCTTAAGACTTCCTCACCAGATGGAAGGTAACATTGGAAGAAGGAGGTGGTCCCAGCTGCAGAGAAGGGTCACACCAAGGACAATTCTCAGAAAACCGATTAATCAGAAAGGTCAGGAGGTCTTTAAAAAGTTATTTATTTTATTTAAAAAATTTTTGGCCACCCTGAGCAGCATGTAGGAGGACCTTAGTTCCCTGACCAGGGATTGAACCCACTAACCCTGCATTGGAAGGTGGAGTCTTAACCACTGGACTACCAGGGAACTCTCTAAAAAGAGTTTTTTTAATGAAATTAGCAAGTATTTCCTGAGCATCTACTGAGCTGGTAAAGAATCCTCTTGCAACGTGGACAACCTGGGTTCGATCCCTGGGTTGGGAAGATCCCCTGGAGAAGGAAACGGCTACCCATTCCAGTATTCTGGCCTGGAGAATTCCATGTATAGTCCATAGGGTTTCGAAGAGACAGACATGACTGAGCAACTTTCAATTCAATTCACTGTGTGCTAAGTACTAGGTACTGGGGTGAACAGAGAGTGAAAGTGTTACTCACTCATCCATGTCTGACTCTTTGCAACCTCATGGACTGTAGCCCACCAGGCCCCTCTGTCCATGGAATTCTCCCAACAAGAAAACTGGAGTGGGTAGCTATTCCCTTCTCCAGGGGATCTTCTCAACCCAGGGATCAAGCCCACATCTCCGATGTTGCAGGCAGATCCTTTACCATCTGAGCCCTCAGGGAAGCCTCTGTGGTATAGCAGCAAATAAAGGAAAGGCTAACCTCATGAAGCTTCTGCTCCAGTGGCTCTAGAAACAGAAAGCTTCTCTCAAGAGCACAGGGTCCAGCTTACACTTAACGTTATTGGAAGCATCACATTGTATGGAGAGTGCTTTTACTGCTCTGGGGTTGCCTGCAGCCTCTCCTGTGCTCCAGGGCAAGCCTCTCTGGTCCCCACTACTCAAGGGGCACAGCCTTGCTGCTCTTAATTCCAAACCAGCCTCTCTAAAGTATGGCCAGCCCTGAATTTGCCCTCTGTTGCTCTGAAGTTTTTCCTTTGCTTATCCTCCAAAGCTGCCATGAGTCTCTCCCTCCCATTCTTTCCCCACAGACTCACTTCTGCAGTTCCCTGCTTCTCCCCCGCCCATCCAGGTTATCTGCATATAGATCCCTCTCCCTAACCCTCTGCATATTTTTTGAACTTGTTGCAATCTTTAGTGCGAGATCTTAGTTCCCTGATTAGAGATTGAACCTGTGCCCTCCATAGACAAAATGCAGAATCCTAACCACCGAACTGCCAGGGAATTTCCCTGGCTTCAGTCTTGAAATGAATTCTTCACTAGCTGCAGGGCTCTGGGCAAGGCTCCGAGCCTCTCCCAACAGTAGGATCAGGCATGTAATATCCATCCTTGGTTGCTGCCACTCTAGAGGCCCAATACCCTTCAGGGAATGGACACGGGCGGTGTCATGATTATCTATTATCACTGGTACTTTACAGATAAGATCTGGAGACTTAGCTGTTGTTCAGTTGCTCAGTCCTGTCCGACTCTTTGTGACACCATGGACTGCAGCATGCCAGGCTTCCCTGTCCTTCACCATCTCCCAGAGCTTACTCAAACTCATGTCCGTTGAGTCAGTGATGCCGTCCAACCATCTCATCCTCTGTCGTCCCCTTCTCCCCCTGCCCTCAATCTTTCTGAACATCAGGGTCTTCTTTGAGTCGGCTCTTCGCATCAGGGTGGCCAAAGTATCGGAGCTTCAGCTTCCTGGAGACTTAGAGGGCTTAGATTAGGCAGCCAAGGTTGTTCAGCCAATATGAGTGTGTAAATTCCTTCTGGGCCTCAGTTAATTAACGGGTAAAATGGGGATGATGCTTCACCAGCAGTGAAGTCTTTCTGAGTCGGCTTCCAGCTGCAGGTTTGCCGAAGGGGTGCGCCAGGGGACGGGCTCCCCAGGTAGGAAGCGTGTGTGTGAAGTCGCTTAGGTAGTGTCTGCCTCCTCGTGCCCCTATGGATGGCAACCCACTAGGGCCGACCCAGTTCAGGCTGGGCTCTCTTCTCCCCGCCGTTTGGCTCGGGGTCCGCGTCAGGGGTGAGGGGCCAGCTGGGGCCGAGGCCAGGGGGTGCGGAGCCCGGGGGCCGAGCCCGCCGCCCCGCTCAGGCCTGGGCTCTGGGGGCAGCTGCGGGAAGCCCCCAGCGAGCGCCCGCCCGCCTGCGCTCCCGGAGCCGGGGGTCGCCCCCGACCACGCTGCCCCCAGACACTCGCCGCAGTCCCCCCGGAGCCGGGGGTCGCCCCCCGACCACGCCGCCCCCGGACAC
>ML664188.1:1132573-1152440 GCA_007570785.1 Antilocapra americana | reverse complement strand
CGCCGGCCCGCCCGCCCCGCGCGCGCGCCGCCCGGCCCGCGGGCCCCGGGCAAGTTCTCTGGGCGCGGGCCCCGGAGCGTGTCAAGTTGGGGCGGCGGCGGCGGCCCGCCGGGGACTCGCGGAGAGGCCATTGTCGGACTCGGCTCTCCGGGAAACAAGTTCTGTGGGTTTCTGCTGCTTCGCCGCGAGTCAGCGGGATGCGCCGGCGCCCGGCTCCGAGTGTTCGAAGCCTCCTTCGAGTGGTTTGCTAAACTCCAGGGCTGCGCCCCCGGCGCAGACCCGGTCGCGAAAGCCTCCCTGGCGGATACGCGCTGGGGTCGGGGGGTGGTCCTTCTCTCGGCCGCAAGTACCTGCCTCTTAAAGAAGCCCTCTCGCCGCTCCCTGGGAGGGCTTTCCTGCGGTCCGGCTGGCTCTGACCACAGCTTGGACTCCTGGCTGGAGGCGGACGGCGTGAGTCCCTGGATGCACCTGTGTGTCTTGGCGTCTCACCCTCCGAGCTCCGTGTAATCTCTGCACTTAGCCCATTTTCTCTGTGGGACGGATCGAGCTTTTCTGTTTTGCTTTTCTGGAAGAGGCGCTTGGGGGTGGTTTCCTCTATCGTCACAGCACTTGTGAATGTGGCTGTGTTGTTAACGTGGAATTGACTGCGATTTGGTCCTCAAGGTCACGTTGTAGGTAGGAAGCAAGTGGGAAAGAGGCTCCAGAGTTCCAGCCGCTGGAAAATCCACTTAAGGGGTGGTGTTGGAGCTTCCTTTGCTGTCGAGTTAGACGGCGTGGTTTCCAAATCTTGGCTTCACCACTTTCTGGCGCTGTGACCTTGGGCAAGTCCCTCAGCCTCTGCTTCTGTAATACGGGAATAACAGCAGTGTCTGCCTCAGAAGTCTTTCGGGAGGAAATGAGTTAATATGTGTAAAGCAGCTAGGAACGGTGCCTGGCGTGAGGAATCCGCTTAGTAGTTAGTGGCTATTATTAATTTGGATTTGGTTTTTAAATGTTTAGCTACTATTGGGAAGTAACATGAGTGTCTAAGTCCTGGCTTTTGGTGATCGTCTTTAGAAAGCTCTGTGTTTTTAAGAGCCTTTCGGGCCGAGAACCACCCAGGAGAGGGTGGCTGCGGATTGATTACGGTACAGACGTTTTCTGGAGTGATTAGTGTGATGCCTTAGGATGGCTTGTTGAAGAGATGGTTATATAAAAGTCCATCAGGAGCTCACATCAGATTCTGTTCCTTCTGTACTTTTGAATACCACTTATTGTGTATGATTGACCCCCAAATCGGTAGTAACTCCAGAGTTTCTTAGTGTACTCTTGGGTTCTTCTTGAGGTTTGAACGGTTACTGTGTATTGAGATACTCTTCAGTGATATAGTTTGGGAAATACTGTTGTCCTGGGTGGATGCTTTCGAAGTTATTTTGCATTTCAGTTATGTTTGATAAGGGAGACTAGAATATCTAACAGAATGCCATCCGCTCATGCATCTAGTCAGAATCTGTTGATTCCTGCCCTGTGCTCTTCTCCCTGCTGCTTGAAACCAGGCTTGTCCTTCCCCTGGAATTACCTGCTTGGGACCTGGCTTGCTTTGTTGCCCTGGGAAATGTTATTTTGATAGACTCCGTCTTAAGTAGAGATGAACATCTTGCTGGTGTAACTTACTGAAGAACAGGAAGAAGATTGTTTTAGATTAGAAAACTAGCTTTTGTGTAAAGTATAGCAGAACAAAACTTGCTGGTTTCAATTAACTGCCTGGCAATTTGAGAATCAGACCATAACTGGACAGAAAATGAATAGTGATGAAATTAAGGCCTGACAGGGTGAGGTTTGCTTAGTCTCTTTGAAATAAATTTTGGCACTGATATGGTACAGAGATAATGTGCTTATTCCAGATAAGATCTCGTCCTTAAAACAGTATTTGTTAGGATTGGCATTTAGTTTGTTTCTTTGATAAACTTGTATCTTGTGGTTTTATATTTTGAACATTTGAGAGGCAGCCTGAGTATATATTCGTCTAAACTTTTACAATGCTTTCTTACTGATATAGAATGGTTAAGAATGGTAGTGACAGTGAAGTTCTTGTAACCATCTGCTCAATTAAAACTCAGCACTGAGTTTATTTATGTATAAAGCACAAGAGGTTGTGGTTGGTTCTTATAAGTCAAGATCCGAGCCCTGGTGTGGCCGAGTGGAGTTGACGAGTTTTTCTTAGGTGAGCTGGATGGAGAAAATAGACCCCCATCTCTTGGCTTTAGGAAGTTTTCTTATTTTTTTCCTTTCTTAAGGGAGCCTCTGATGACTGGTTTTTTATTCACTCTAGAGCAGTAGTTCTCAATTGAGGGGGGCGAATTTTGCCCCATTTTGTCATCTAGTGACGTCTGGAGAAATAAATTTTGCTTGTCACATCTGTGGGGTTGGACAGTGGCTTCTAGAGGGTAGAGACCAGGGATGTAAGTGAACACCCTATGATGCACAAGATGGCAGCCTCTCCCCTCAACAGAAGGTCAACCAGCCCCCAGATGTTAGTAGTGCTGAGGGCGAGAAACTGCTCTAGACAGATGCTGATCTGACCTGCTTTGGGATCATTTGGAATACTTTTCAAGACCGTGGGTGATGGACTCTACTTTTGTAAGTGTGTGGTGAGAGTGAGAATGTTTTTAAAAGCTCCCAAGAAATACTGATGTGCAACCAGGTTTTGGAACCACCAGACCACAGATTTTAGGAACTACGTGTAGGTCAAGGAATTCTGTTACCTGTGAGCTCTGTCTGCACCTTGATCCCACTTGGACTTGACTTAATAATGGGGAAAAATGGTATACATATATTATTTTCAGGTGCCTGAAGATTGAACTTTAAAAAAAATTTTTTTTAAGTGAATCTATCTTGTAATTGAGAAACTTTTTTTTTTTTCTATTGCTTCATGAAAATCCATCAACATACTGTGCTGAAACCTGCTGCTCTCCGGTGTTCAGGGCTCCTAATGGCTGTGCTAAACAACCTTATCCTGCTGCGGTTTTTGAGTTTTGTCTTTTTTGCCCTCATCCTGTCAGTCAGCTGTCAGTTCTGTTTTTAGATGCCAGCTTCATCATTATTATTTTAAATGAAGGCTTGTTTTCAGAGCGTTAGCCCTGGGTTGGTTTGCCAGACCTGCCCTTGGCGAGGCAAGAGAGCGGCTTGTGTTTCAACATGGTGACCCTTGTTTGCTACCACAGGGGGCTTGCCTGAGCCCTGAACTCTGACCTGAGTGGGCAAGTGTTTTTCCTTCTGGGGAGATGAAGTGCAGTGAAAGAGAAATCTTTTTCTCTCACATCCTTAGAATACGGATGATCCTAGTGTATTGAGTGGGAATAATGTTACTATAAAACTAGAGATTTTTGCTAACTGAATGTTAAAGTCTGAACATATAAAAGGGAGATCCGGGAGATCTAATCCTTCGTCCTGAAATTTGGCTTATGGCTATGTGTCCATGGATTCGCAGAGAGTTGGGCACAACTGAGCGACTTTCACTGAGATGCTGAGAATGACCGGTGACCACTCCACCGTCTATTTCTTCTGTGTGTGTAGTTGCGAAATCGTATCCGGCTCTGAGACCCCGTGGACTGTCACCTGCCAGGCTTCCTTGTCCATGGGGTTCTCCAGGCAGGAATACTAGCGTGTTTGCCGTTTCCTTCTTCAGGGGATCGTCCTGGCCCAGCATCAAACCCACACCTCCTGCATTGGCGGGCAGGTTCTTAATCAGTGAGCCACCAGTGAAGCCCCTAAACCTGAGTTTGTTTTTGTTTTGCATGTATATTCATCTGAATTGTTTTTAAATTGCACAAAAGAGATATCATACAGTGTCATACAGGTCTCCTCCACCCTTGGCTGCCCTAAACCCAGTGCAGTGCTGTGGCATGGAGGTGGTGGGAACAGAGCGTTACTAGGTAGATAATGGGATCATTCACACGAAAGCTCTCTGATCTTCATTTATTTGATCAGCAGATATATTGAATCCTTACTCTGTGTCAGGAACAGTCTCAGGGATTCACTCATGAACAGGCACTTAAGGACTTTCAGTCTTCAGGGGAGGCAGCACTGCCAAGAGACGTCCTTTGTGCGGAGGCCAGGTAACTCAGTGTGTGAACTGAGTAATGTGGTGTAAGGAAGCAGACTTTTAGTGAGAGGCTCTAGAGGCTTCAGAGGAAAGAGCTTGTGATTGTTGGTTGGGTGGCTTGAGATTGCCATAAGTCTGTTGCCAAAGAATGAAGTAGCTACACCTTTGTTTCTCATAGGTATTAAATGGTGTGGTGTGTCTTAAAGAGCAGTGCTATCATTCTTCCTGTGCTGGTGAAGCTGTTTTGTAATGACAAATAGGATTGACCTGTATTTTCTTTTGCTCCGTTGATTTTGGCTGTCATTTGATCAAACTTGAAAAGCTCATTTTCCCTACTGATCAGAGGCTTGGTGTAGATTCGTGCTAAACGTCTTTAGTGTCCTGGAAATCCACGGTGCTTTCAGTGGGAATGGGATTTTTTCCCTGCTGCAGCCTCGATTGAGGTAACTGGAGATTTGTTTTTGTGGCCTTTTGACTTTGGCTTAGATTTAGTTGCCACAGAAACCCCTTTTCTTTCTCTCTCCCCCTTTATTTTTCTTTATTGGGAGGAGAGAGAGGTACTAGTTGGATCAATGCCCAGTTTGTTTCACGTTTTGGATGTTTATGAACTGACATCTGGATATCAGGTAGATTGGCTAGGTGGTAAAGATGCAAGTGAAAGGGAACCTTGGTGGTACTTGAAAGGCTTCTTACCTTAACTGGGACGTTTTTGTGTCGCAGACTCACAAAGATCTGAGTAGAGGCCATTTACTACTTCTCACTTCTGCTGGCTAGTGTTGACTTGTATTATTATTAAGTATTAGTGAATAAGACTCCACAGTGTACTGATTTTATATAAGTAAATTTGAATAGATTATGAACATCTTTCCTGATACAAAGAGACTCTGATTTTGTACTTCTCAGCAAATTTGGAAAAAGCTAGAGTATTATTAGTTCCAAAATTTCTTACAAAGGGAGTGTGTATGGATGTGGAAAGGTTTGTGTGCCCCAGAGGCTGACTGCCATGAAATCTGGGGGCCCAAAGGAAAGGTAATGAGATTGGTTTATTTATTTATTTTTTTGAAACAGTAGGAAGCAGCACTGAAAAGGTTGCAGAAAAGTAAAAGGACTGCAGAAGTAAAAGTATGACTGAATGTTGAGTCAGACTTGGAGAAAGCTATGTGGATCGCTAGTGAGAGCCTAAAGTTCCCTGTACTTGTGTGTAAATCTAAACAGTAATGCTGGTGTGAACAATAATGCAGTGTGTCAGAGACGCTGATGAGAAGGGGAGCTTGCCTGAGAATGCATGGCCCCCTGAGACCCTAACTGGGACAAATGAGGCAAGCGTGCTGGCCACTAAGGCACATTCCGGGGTGGCTTGCACTATCCAGTGAGGCTTGGTTGGGAGACACTGGCTGGATCTCGGTGAAGCCTGGCCTTTGATTCTCCAGATGAGGCAGTGGTGGGAGGAACATTGACAAGTATTGACTCCGTTGGCTGTTTGGGGCTTCCTTTCATGAGAATCATGGATTTGGAGGTCATTGATATTAGAGAACAATTTAGGTCATGCTGGAGAAAGGGCCTGTAGGCAGCAGAGAAATCTCAGTTCCTGGGTGAGGCCGTAGGGTTTTGGTGGCCCCACTAGAACTAATTTTAAGGGTCAGTTGTTCCAGCAGTACCATAGCTGGAACTTACTGAGAGTTAAGAATAAATATAACATGGTAATCAATCAGCTATACATCACTAAAAATTAAAAACAAAGAATGAATGTTTAAGTTCTGAATTGGTGTTTTCGTCTGTGTCTGTCATTGTCGTAGATGAGGGGTAGTACCTCCTGGTCTACTTGTCAACAGAGGTACACAGGGTTTCTGTTGCCTCTGGGCAGTGGGCAGTTCACATCTGCTTCAGCTGCCCTCCATTGAGACCCAGTCCCTTCTGATCAAGCAACGCTCTTTGAATCACTAACCCCCTTCCGCTGTGGACCTTGTGTCCTCGATTTATTACTGTACTCGTAGATGATAGAGCAGCTGTGCGTTTGGCACCTGTCATAGGCGTAGTGTATTAAACTGAGGGAGTTTTCACAGATTCATACCTGTTCTCTGTTCTCTGTTCTCTGTTCTCCGGTCAGAGTATCTTGCGGAGGGCAAGAGAGCAAGGGGTCTAAAACAGCTGACTTTGAGTTCTGGCTCCCGGTCTTCCAGCTGTGTAATGGTGATATTAGATGGCATCTTTGTTCTTTAGTTTCCTTATCTGTGAAATGAATATTACATGTAAACTAATTAGTACAATGCCTAGCACACAGTAATATTTGTTTGGGTATTATTACTGTTATCAGTGTTTTTCCTAGTAACAGTAGAAATAAGGTCAAAAATGACTAACAGAAGTTGCAATGAAACCCCCTGAAGAAGTGGAGTGGACTGTATGACAGACGGCCTTGGAGAGCTAGCTAGCTGCTCTGAGAAGTATAGGGTGACCGTAAAGTGGCTCAGGGCAGGTTGTAGAGTTAGGTGGTGGTGGTGTCCCTCTCACCCCCCCAAATTTGGATTATTTTATATAGGTTTTACTTACTAAAATGTGACTTTTTTTTTTTTTTTTTTTTTTTTACTGTGGTGAGAGTAGAGATCATAAATTTGAGGTTTTGCTGAGTCGGACACAACTGAGCATGCTAGCACGTTCTGAAATATTCATCTTTAAAATCTCTTTCTGGTGCTTGAAGACTATAAAAAACTTCGCTTTGGAGTCCCTCATGTTATATAGAACCATATTTTCTCAATGTTCTGTGCTGTGAGATAATCACACATGTCTTGAAGGATCAATTTTTTTTTTCCTTTTTTCTTTTTGAACTTTTTATTTATTTATGTACTCAGCTGTGTTGCATGTGTGATCCTAGTACGCAGCCGGGGATCAAACCTGAGCCTCCTGCAGTGGAACTGTGGAGTCTTAACCACTGGACGGCCAGGGACGTCCTTGAAGGATTGGTGATTGGCTCTTTTAAATGTTGCTCTTAATTTGTTTTCAAATTGCACATTATAAGCAGGCACCTGTGTTCTGTAAAGGGACAGTTAATGAGCACGTTAGGCTTTGTGGGCTCTGTAACCCCTCAGTTCTGCTGCTGTGGTGTGAAAGGAGCCATAGTCAACACGTAAACAAATGAAGCTTCTAATAGAGTTTTATGTACAAAAAGAGGTGGTGGGCTGGATTTGACCTGTCTTGTTCTAACCTATTTTTTTATTTTAATTTTCAATGGGATCATACATTCCAAGAGTGTATCGGCATGTGTACAGATATTAGATGTTAAGACCACCAGTTTAAGTGACAGTGTTGCCTCGTCACCTCTGGGCTCCTGTGTGGACCACCCCCATCCCTCCGTCGTCTCGTCTCCCTTCAGCAGGGCTGCCCTGCATGTGTCATTTTGTTGATTTACCTTACCGTGTTAGCACCTGTGAATGTGCCCTTTTATCCTTACAGAATGTAAGTTAGTTTTTGCACGTCTTTGTATAAGTTGAATCATTTTGTTGTGTAACTCTCTCTCCTCTGACTGTTTTTTGAGATTCATTTATATGTTTGAATACTTACGTCTTACGCACTCAGACATATGTTGTGATGCTGGCTGTATTAGTAGTGACCAAAGAAGATCTTGTCCCTGTCCTCTGGAAGTTACAGTTTAGTGGAGAAAGACTGTTAACAGGTGAGTCAGATGCTGCAGTCATGGGTGACACAGCTGGGAGCAAAGTCAGGTGGGAGTGGCTGAGTGGGGGCTGTTTGCAGATTGAATAAGGCTGCCAGGATGGGCCTTCCTGAGACCTCTGAGCAGCAGCAGGTGAGGGAGGGAGCCCCGTGGCCACAGGTGGGAGTGAGGATGGGGCGAGTCTTACAGGCAGAGTCCAGTGTGTGCGCAGTGCTGAGAAAGGCTGTACCTGGAGTCTTGGGGAGACAGAGGTCAGCCTGGCAGGGTAGAGTATGGCAGGGGAGGGGGTCAGAGGGGGAGGGGGAAGCCAGTCATGCAGGCCACGGTTAGGATTTTGCCTTTTTCTGTGAGTGAGATGGGAAGTCATGGAAGTGTTTTGAGTAGTGGTGTGACATGAGATCTGATACATTGTTTTTAAAAGGTCCCTTGAAACTGTGTTAAGAATAGCTGTCCTCCTGGTGCTGAGGACCCCCCAGAACAATAACGGCAGCTTGGAGTGAAGGGGTGCAGGGGTGGCAGTGAGAGGCAGGTGGATGCTGGGTGCGTGTGGACGATCGAGCCGACAGGATGTGCTGACAGACTGACCGTGGCTGAGAGCAGAGGTTTTTGCTTGTGGTCGAGATTGTGGGCGGTGCAGGTTGTTGAAGTAAGGCCAAGAGTTGGGGTCCGGACCCGCTGCTCTTGTGAAACTCCAGAGAGCCGACTGGAGCCACGTGGGGTGAAGGTGTTGGGAGTGGAGGGGAGAGGTCTGAAGACAGAGTGTTCAGTGTTGTCTGACACTTAGGAGTCCTTGATGCTGAGTGAGTGCAGGGTGAGGGCCGAGGCAGCAAGGAAAATGGGGCCAGGTGGTTTCCGAGGTGGAGGAGAAGCAGGCAGGCCTTGAATCTTAGAAGTCAGGGGAGCTGTCTTCGAGGGGGAGGGAGTGAGAACCCCCGCACGGGGCCCTCCAGCGACATGAGGGCCCGGACTTGTCCTGTGGCTTCAGTGGCACAGAGGTGTGGGGAGGGCCTGGAAGAGAGGCTTCCCGAGGGCTTGAGAGCAGAGGGCGCAGAGGAAAGCCCTTTTGTAAGCACTTGCCACAGGGCTAAAGGGAGAGCTGGACCCGAGAAGGCTTTGTTGAGATGGTGAAGTTACAGTGTTTTTGTACTGTTTGTTGGTGGGAAATGATATCTGTACAGCATGCACACCCCACTGACGTGCATTTGCTGGAAAGGAGACAGGGAATGGACCCACGGGGAGTGTCCACTGGCTCTCGCTTGGTGAGAGGATGGGGAGCAGAGCAGACTTGGGGAGCTAGCATGGTGGGAGCAGGACTGTTTTCTTTTTTTTTTTTAATTGATTTTGTTTGTTTTGGCCGTTCTGGGTCTTTGTTGCTGTTCGGACTTTTCTCTAGTTGGGGCTGGGGGTCTACTCTTTGTGGTACACAGGCTGCCCATTGCAGAGCCCAGGCTCTAGGATCTGCGGGTGCAGTAGTTGGGGTGCCCAGGCGCAGTAGTTGGGGTGCCCAGGCGCAGTAGTTGTGGCGCACCGGCCGAGTTGATCTTCCTAGACCAGGGAGCGAACCTGTGTCTCCTGTGTTGGCAGATAGATCCTTTACCACTGAGCCACCAGGGAAGCCCAGGATGGGTTTTCTTCTCAATGAGACAGGAAGGAGTTATCAGTCAGTGAAAATGAGAGTGAGTAGGGGCGGGTGGTCTGTGAGGAGAGAGAAGGTGCAGAGTATTCTATGGAAAGAAAGAACGTGAGTGGATCTGCAGCGTGGAATGGGCTCCTCAGGGGAGCCATCCTAGTTTAAAGTGGAAAAAAGCAGTTGTGTTCTTTTTCCTGGGAGTAGTGTTGCAGTTGTGGTTTCTGCGCGCAAGAGTGACAAAGCAAGAGAAGGCCACTGCCGTGTGTGAAGCAGACAGCTAGTGGGAACCTGCTGTGTGGTGCAGGGGACTCAGCTCAGTGCTCTGTGATGATCTAGACAAGTGGGATCCTGGCGGGGTGGTGGTGGGGGAGGTCCAAGAGGGAGGGGCTGTATTTATGCATATAGCTAAATCACCTTGTACAGCAAGCGGAAGTTAACATGGCATTGTAAAGCATCTATACTCCAGTTTAAAAAAAGAAGATAACGGCGGTGTTTATAGTGGTGAGGCTTGCACCTGAAGCTGGGGAGGGAGGAGCTGAGGCCTGCAGATGGTGAGTTTTGGCTGCCTTGAGGTACTTAGTTGTGAAGATGTGTCAGACTCTTCGAGACCCCATGGGGAACTGTAGCCCTCCAGGCTCCTCTGTCCATGGGATTGCCCAGGTAAGAATACTGGAGTGGGTTGCCATTTCCTTCTCCAGGGGATCTTTTCCCACCCAGGGATCAAACCTACGTCTCCTGCATTGGCAGGCAGTCTTTACCACTGAGCCACCTGGGAAACCCACATTGATGTGTGTAATTGTTGTTTATTCCTTTTCACTTCTGTGTTCTTTTTCAGACTCAATGTATTTCATTTTATCCTTTGTCCTGTCCTTATGAGGTAGGATTGTTTCTAGTAAAGAACAGTGAGGCTTTGCTGCTGCTGCTGAGTCGCTTCAGTTGTGTCCGACTGTGTGTGACCCCATAGACAGAAGCCCACCAGGCTCCCCCGTCCCTGGGATTCTCCGGGCAAGAACACTGGAGTGGGGTGCCATCCCCTTCTCCAGTGCAGGAAAGGGAAAAGGGAAGGTGAGGTCGCCCAGTCATGTCCGACTATTTGCAGCCCCATGGGCTGCAGCCCTCCAGGCTCCTCCGTCCACGGGATTCTCCAGGCAAGAGGACTGGAGTAGGGTGCTGGACAAGTGCAAAAAACATTTCTGTAAGGTATAAAGCCTGCAGAGAAGTAGAACTGCAGGGGGATGGGGCCTGTGCAGTTTTAACTTTAGTTAAAAGTAATCCAACTTTAGTCAGAAGTACCCTCCTGCCAGCACTGTTGTTCTACATCTCTGCCAACTCTTGGTATTGTCAGACTTTTTTGTATTTGTCAAATTGGTGGTTATGACCTTATATCTCATCAGTTACTAGTTTTATTGAGATGTAATTACATGTTACAGTTTACCCACTTAAAGGGTACAGTCTAAAAGGTTTTAGTGTATTCAGAGAATTGTGTAATGATCACCACAATCTAATGTTTAGAACATTTCATCATCCTAAAAAGAACCCTTGTACTTGTTAGCAGTGACTATTTCCAGCTAACCTCTGGACTTCCTGATGGGTTTGCCGATTCTGGACATTTCATGGAAATGGAGCCATACGATATGTGGGCTTTGGTGACTTGCTTCTTTGGCTCAGCATGTTTTCGAAGTCGATCCTTGTTGTAGCACATTTCACTACTAGTGTTTTGTTGTGTTTGATCACATGGATAGACCACCCATTATTTATCCATTCATAAGTTGGTGGATGTTTGGGTTGTTTCCACTTTTTGACTGATACCAACCATGCTGCTGTGAGTGCTTGCTTGTAAGTCTTTGGAGGGATGTAGGTATTTATTTCTCTTGGTGTGTACTTAGGAGTGGAATTGTTGGGTAATGTTCTTGTCTTTAACATTTTGAAGAACTACCAAACTGTTTTCCAAAGTGACTGTACCATATTACATCTCACCAACACCATACCAGAGTTCTAATTTCTCCATGTCCTCACTAATGTATATTCTTTTCCGTTAAAAAAAATTATAGCATGTTAGTGGGTGTGCAGTGTGGTGTATCATTGTGGTTTTCCCTTTCCTGAATGACTACTGTTGCTGAGCATCTTGTCATGTATGTTTTAGCTGTTTGTGTATCTTCTTTAGAGGAAAGTCTATTCAAGTAGTTCTTTGCCCACTTTTATTCATTTATCACTGCATGGTTTTAATGTTCTTTTTTCAAATTACTAATGAAGTCGAGCATCTTTTTTTGGCTATTTCTACTTTTGTGAAATACCTGTTTATGTCTTTCTTTTTTCCCTGTTTATGTCTTATTTTTTCCTCTTGAGTTTGATTTTTCTTATTTGTAGGAATTCTTATGTATTCTGATTCTTACTATCTTTGTGACAAATATCTTTTCCCAATTTGTGACCGTTTTACTGTGTTTATGGAATTTTTTAAAAAGTGTTTATTGAAAGCATGTAATAAAAGGACAAAAATGGATTTTAGTATTTTCTGATCTTTTCTTCTGTCCTTCATACTACCCAGGTAGAAGAGAAAATAGATTTTTTGGTTTATAGGTAGTTGTCTTTTTAGAAGTTTTATATTCTTTTCTTTGTACAAATTTTGCATATTTTTTGTTAGATTTATTCTTTGGTTTATATTTTTGTTGCTGTTGTAAATTATTTAAGTTAAAAATTTCTTCTGGAGGGGGAGCATATGTAAACCCATGGCGGTTTCATGTCAATGTATGGCAAAACGAACACAATAAAGTAAAGAAAATTAAAAAAAAAATTTCGATTTGTTGGCAAATGGAAATGCTGATGACTTTGTGGCTATTATATCTAGTAGCTTCTCTAGCTTAATAATAATTTGTTTGTGGACTCTTGGGTTTTTTATGTAGATATTCATCTCATCTGTGAATAATGACAGTTCATTTCTTTCCAGTCCTTTTATTGTTTAATATATTTCACTCTAGTCTTACTGCGTTGCTGCATGGCAACGTCACTAATGGAGAATATAAACGGTAGTGGGGGGCATCCTTATTACAGTCCTGGTTTTAAGGGAAATGCTCTTATCTTTTATCATTACATGTGTGGATACTTTTTTTTTTTTTTTAACAGGTTGAGGAAGATTTCTTCAGCCTTAGTTTACAGAGAATAAAAAAAAAACAAGTGGGCATTGAACTTAATGCATTTTAAAAAAATTTCACTTATTTACTTACTTTTGGCTGTGGTGGGTCTTGCCTCTCTAGCTGTGGCGAGTGGGATTGCGCTCTGGTTAAGGTGCGCGGGCTTCTCTTGTTGCAGAGCAGCCGGGTCTAGGGCATGCGGGGGCCTTAGTTCTCTGATCAGGGATCAAACTCGTGTCCCCTGTATTGGCGGGCGGCTTCTTAACCGCTGGACCGCCAGGGAAGTCCTGATTGAATGCGTTTTCTACAGTTATTGAGATGATGATGTGACAGTTTCTCCAGCTTGATTGAGATGTATTTTTTTTTAATGTTTTTTGTTTTGTTTTTGTCTGTCTCAGGTATTGTTGTTTTTCTGTTTGTTTGGGGTTTTTCCCTGGCCTTTCCATACTTGTGGAATCTTAGTTCCTCAACCGGGGATTGAACCTAGGCCCCAGCAGTGAAGAGTCCTAACCACTGGACTGCCAGGGAATTCCCACCCCCCCCCCTTTTTTAAAATTTGCTAATATCTCAGGATTTATGTATCTGTGTTTATTGGTAAGAATGATTTCTTAATTTTCCTTTTTGGTTGTATCAGCCTTAGGAGTTTTGTTATCAGGAGTATTCTAGTCTCATAAAATAAGCTGTGGTGGTTCCTCCTTTTTGTTTTCTTAAAGGGTTCATAGGTAAAATTAGGATTATTTGTTCCTTCAGTGTCTGATAAAACTTGCCTATAAAACCATAAGGGTGTGGTGTTTTCTGTCTGAGATTTTAAAATTATTGATTTGATTGCTTTAATATTTATAGGATCATTAGAGTCTTTTTTCCTTGAGTCACATTTGGTAATTTATGTTTTTCTAAAACTCATTTTGTCTGAATTTTCAGTTATATTGGACGAAAATATAACTTCTTTTGAATCTGCCTGACTTGTAATTAATTATTAATATTTAATTTCTTAAACAAGATTCTTAGGTCATTAATTTTTAGCATGCATAATATGTACTTATATATGTAGATAGAGTAGTAATTACCCTTTAAATAACACTTTTGCTGTGTAGAATTTTTATCTTTCAGTTCTGAGTATATTCACATTTTCATTTTGACTTCTTAGAAGTTTAGAAAGTATATTGAAAAATCTTGATGTATGTATATATATATCTTTTAATTTTTGTTACTGATAGCTAGCATGCATTGTGCTCAGAAGATGTGGTTCAGTGTGATTCTTATTTGAAATTTGAGGCTGTTTTAACGACGTCTAGTTAGTGGCAAATTTTTATTTCATGTGTGTTTAAGAAGAATGCATTTCTAGTTTTAAGGTCAGGTTTTCCCATGTCTGTTAGATGAAGCACATTAATTGAAGTCACATTCAAGCTAGTGTCCTTAACATATTATCTGCTTGTTCCCTCAGTTACAGAGAGGGTTATTGGTAAAATTTCATTATAATGAAAGATTTGCTGAATTCTTGTAGTTTTCAATTTTTTGCTTTATCTTTATAAGTTTAGAATTGTTGTTTCTAGTGACTTGCACAGTTTGTCATTCTGTAGTGAATCTTTGTTTCTAGGAATATTTTTTCCACTAAAATACATTTTGTCAGATATTGGCATAGCTGTACCAAGTGACTTTTAATTAATGTTTGCCTGATAAGTATTTTTTTGCTTCTTAAGTGTCATCTTTGGTGTGCCTTTTGAAAGCAGCACACAGCTGGATTGCATTTTCATTATTCGACTTTTCATATTTCAACTAATTTATATTAATTGTGATTGAAATATTTGGTTTATTTCTACTGTTGTATTTTTGCTTTCTAACTGGGCTTTTTTCTTTTCTTGCCTATGTATTGTGGGATTTTTTCCCCTTTATTCCTGTCTACTCTTTTTGCCTGTACTCAGTAAGAGATTAGATACTTCTGGTGATCTTAGACATTTCATATTTAAACTAAGGCCTAAAGCTAATTGATACCTTTATCCTTATAAGAAACTTTTGAATGCTTTTAGTCTCGGTGTACTTCCCAATTTATGTGCATTTACTGCCTGATTTTCACTTTGCTGCTCTTAAAATCCTACAAATTGGGCATTACAAAAACATACTGTCATTCTTGCAAGGCATTTTGCTGAATATCTAGTTCTAGGTTGATAATTGTTTTTCATTGTTTTCCCTGAGCACTTCGACAGTATTTCCTGTCTTTTCCCGCTTGCTGTTGAGATCAGTTAGAAATGACTTGTCACTTGTTCTTTCCGTGAGTCTGAGGTATTCTGTACCTAACGTGCTCTTCATGTTGACCAGTCCAACAGGTACGTTTAGTCTTTTTATTTTTAGGTTGCTGGCGTTGGTTTACTCTTTTGGTGTCTTGCTGCTTTTGAATAATTAAGTACCAGATACTGTTTTGGATATGTCTCAACCAGTATTCAAAAAAACTTACAAGTAAAAGAGGATATTCATTTTATTAAGAGCTGGCAGATGTGATTTTTTTCCTCCATCCTTTAAATGGAGTGTCAGTAAAGACTTTCTTAAAGATTTTCTGTTCTTTCATGTTAGTTGTCTCATTTTGGGGCTTCCCAGATGGCAATAGTGGTAAAGAATCCACCTGCCAATGCAGGTAGATGTAAGAGACAAGAGTTCGATCCTTGGGTGGGGAAGATCCCCTAGAGGAGGAAATGGCAACCCATTCTAGTATTCTTGCCTAGAGAATCCTGTGGACAGAGGAGTCTGGTGGGCTACAGCCCATGGTGTCGCAAAGAGTCAGGCACGACTAAAGCAGCTTATTTTTATATCAAGAAATGGAAAAGATTTCCAGAATAAGTTACCTTTTTGAAACAAGATAGTTTTGATTGCTAGAAAACGTTTATGTGAACCTTAAATGCGACTCTAGCCAAGTATAGAACACCAAAAACAATCTGGAAAAGGGATGTGGACCTAAATAGATTACAGGCCAAATCTGTCTTTGGGAAATGAGAAGAGTGGAGTTCAACATTTAGAGTACTTGGCCTCCTGGGGGAGAGGAGGGTGGTTTCATACTTGTTGGTATTTCTTTATACAAAGTCCTTTCTTATTCCAACTAATAAATGAAAAGAGAAATGGAGGGACATACTAGTGTAGGCTGTGCGAGATTGGAACTCACTTTGTGATACTGGTTAGCAAACCTTGTAAACTGAGGAAGGATTAGGGGGTTTGGTGTCAGCGCTGTTGATCCCAGGAGTAGAGGTAATTGCTACTTTTAGTCCTATCGTAGTAATTTTCAATGATGGCAATGAGTTTGAAATACATAGACATTATAACTATTGTTTTCATCAACTTTCAAAAAATGAAGTTTGACAATCTTCTAGGGCAACAAGGAAAGAATGAGAGGGGACTGTGGGCACAGGGTAGAGGGGGCACACTGGTTTAGCAGAACTGTTGTGGGGATTAAGGATGAACATTACCGGGCATGTGTGTGTTTATCCCCTGAAAAAAGGAAAGTCCATTCCTGCCATTTACCATATTGTCAGGCCTAAAAGTTTTTCAGCTTTTGGTGTCAGTTACTGTAGAATTGCCTCTTGATGAGTGTAAACCTTCAGCAGCCTGCCCTTGCTCATGTGCCCAGCTTACCCTTGTTCATTGTTGTTCAGTCACTAAACCGTGTCCCAACCCTTTGCGACCCTGTGGAGTGCAGCCTGCCCGGCTTCCCTGTCCTTCATAATTTCCCAGAGTTTGGTCAAACTCATGTCCATTGAGTTGGTGATACCACCCAACCCTCTTCATCCTTGTCGCCCCTTTCTCCTCCTGGCCTCAATCTTTCTCAGCATCAGGGTCTTTTTCAGTGAATCAGTTCTTTTGCATCAGGTGGCCAAAGCATTGGCGCTTCAGCATCAGTCCTTCAGTGAGTATTCAGTGTTGATTTCCTTTAGGATTGACTGGTTTAGTATCCCTGCTATCCAAAGGACTTTTGAGAGACTTCTACACCACAATTCAAAAGCATCAATTCTTCAGCACTCAACCTTCTTTATGGTCCTACTCATGTCCATACATGACTATTGGAAAAACCATAGCTTTGACTATATAGACCTTTGTTGGCAAAGTGATGTCTCTGCTTTTTAAATATGCTGTCTGTGTTTGTCAGAGCTTTCCATCTGAGGAAGTTAAGTGAAGTCGCTCAGTCGTGTCCGACTCCGTGACCCCATAAACTGTAGCCTACCAGGCTCCTCTGTCCATGGGATTTTCCAGGCAAAAGTACTGGAGTGGGTTGCCATTTCCTTCTTCAGAGGATCTTCCCGACCCAGGGATCGAACCCCGGTCTCCCGCATTGTAGGCAGACGCTTTACTGCCTGAGCCACCAGGGAAGCCTATTCATGGCCACAGTCACCATCCGCAGTGATTCTGGAGTCAAGAAAATAAAGTCTGTCACAGTTTCCACTTTTGCCCCATCTGTTTGCTGTGAAGTGATGTGGCCAGATGCCATGATCTTGGTCTTTTTGAATGTTGAGTTTTAGACCAGCTTTTCTACTCTCCTTTTTCATTTTCTTTCTACCTTTACTTTCTCCTCTTCACTTTCTACCTTTAAGGTGGTGTCATCTGCATATCTGAGGTTATTGATATTTCTCCCAGTAATCTTGATTCTAGCTTGTGCTTCATCCAGCCCGGCATTTTGCATGATGTACTCTGCATATATGTTAAATAAGCAGGGGGACAATAAACTCCTTTCCCAATTTCAAACCAGTGCATCGTTCCATGTCTGGTTCTAACTGTTGTTTCTTAACCTGCATCCAGGTTTCTCAGAATACATATTCCCTTCTCTTTAAGAATTTTCCACAGTTTGTTGTGATCCACACAGTCAAAGGCTTTAGTGTAGTCAGTGAAGCCGATGTAGATGATTTTCTGGAATTCTCTTGCTTTTTCTATGATCCAGTGGCTGTGGGCAATTAGATCTCTGCCTTTTCTAAACTCAGCTTGACCACCTGGAAGTTCTTGGTTCATGTACTGTTGAAGCCTAGCTTGAAGGATTTTGAGCATTACCTTGCTAGCCTGTGAAATGAGCACAATTATACCGTAGTTTGAACATTCTTTGGCGTTGCCTTTCTTTGGGATTGGAATGAAAACTGACCTCTTCCAGTCCTTTGGCCACTGCTGAGTTTTCCAAATTTGCTGACAATATTGAGTCAGCATTTTCACAGCATCATCTTTACCCTGAGTAGATGTAATTGTGTCTCTTCCTATTTTGTTTGTCCAGTGCCTGTTATTACAGTTATCATGTCTGCTCGACTCACTGCTTGCCTATTTTAACATTTCTCACCTCAAGATGAGTGTAGGCTGTTGTCTTTTGTATGAGGAAGGAGCCCCTGGGCGGGTGGGAGGAGGGCGAGGCAGAGTGATTTCCAGAGTTTGTTAAATTGATGAGAACTGAATTGGAATCTTGGTTTGACCCCTGAACTAGTTGTCTGATTTTGGGCAAATTATTTCGTTTTCTGAGCTCTAGCTTTTTCTATGTAAAATGGAAATAATATTAAAGTTCTCTTTTCCCCATTGAAGGTTAACTTTGGGTAATTTGAATTTGTAGTGATTTTTTTCCTTGTGAGTTTATTAATGTAGAAATTATAAACTTTGATAGAATAAGTGATATGGCGAAGCTGACTTTGTTAATGATTAATACATTATTTTATGAAATCTTTTCCTGGCTTTGGTTTTGAAATCTTAACTGGTAGTAGGATGTTGTGAAATTTTCTTTTTTATTCTTTTGCCATTTTTCTGTTTAGAGGTCTTAGTTTAAAAAAATTGGTTATGAAGAAGGAAATGGCAACCCACTCAAGTACTCTTGCCTGGAGAATCCCGTGGACAGAGGAGCCTGGTGGGCTGCTGTCCATAGGGTCGTGCAGAGTCGGACACGGCTGAAGCGACTTAGCAGCAGCAGCAGCAGCAAGATAAACATACAGTGAGACAAACAGACAAAACCAAAAAGAAACAATAAATTAACAAAATACATTTGAAGATCATACTGTTTTCATCCTTGTCCATGGAATTTGTGCTTTGTCTTTCTGCCTTTTTTGGCGTCAAAATAGAGGAGATTGTTTGCATCTATAGAGAATAAATTGTAACCATAGTCTTTATTTTTGGTAATGAATAAATAAGGTTAAAACTGTCTCTATGATTATAAAAACTCATGGAATTATCCAGGAAACTTTCATTGCAAAGAATTAAAAGGTTTCTATATTTACTTTTCAAAAAAATAAATAAAATAATTGGTTAATGTGTGATTATATTTGTTTTGAAAAAAATAAAAACAGATAAGACTAAAATCTCTTTTGCTCACCTTCCCTCAGTCCTTTTCTGTCTTCTGCTGGTAATTGTATTTTGGTCTATTTTCTTGATTTTCCTCTGTTTGTTTATTTATTTGTGTGTATATAGCACGGGAAGCCCAGTGTTAGGCAGACACTTTTTTTTTCTTAAATCATTCATCACTTTTCATTGACTCCCAGGCAGTACACAGAGATCTGCCTTTTTAATTACTTATGTGAAGGTATTTTTTATAGCCATTTCTCAGATCAGTGGACTTTAGATTTTTTTTTCTGTCACAATTTGACTTGCTTTTAGTTGCTTACAATAAAGCACTTCGGACTTAGAAGGTTTTCGAAGTTTAGTGTTTGGTACCGAAATAGATAAAATACTGAATTATAAGCTGGATTCTTTGCTTTTTATCTTCATATATAAAGTACAATTGTTAAACAGTGGATGGAAACCTTGCTTTAGAAAGATTTTTCTTTCCTTTTCAGATGATATATGACATATATGACGTTTTTAAGCTCGACTATAAATGAAAAATTATTTAGCAAATCTTTTTTGCTATAAAAATATGTTAACAAATTTACACTTTAACCTTTTTAAAATTTAATAAACTTTATTTCATGGAGCAGTTTTAGGTCCACAGCAGAGTTGAGCCGAAAGTACAGAGTCAGAAGCCCATATCCTCCTGTCTCCCCACGTGCCCCCTCTGGCCTTGTGAACATGCTCTGACACGTCCTCGTCACGCAGAGTCCACAGGTCACGTTAGGTTCAGTCTTAGTGTTGTAAAAGACACACGTGTAATGACATACACCCACCATCATAGTAGTCTACAGACACACGTGTAATGACATATAGCCACCATCATAGTAGTCTGCAGACACACGTGTAATGACACACACCCACCATCGTAGTAGTCTACAGACACACGTGTAATGACATATATCCACCATCATAGTAGTCTGCAGACACACGTGTAATGACATACACCCACCATCGTAGTAGTCTGCAGACACACGTGTAATAACGTACACCCACCATCGTAGTAGTCTGCAGACACACGTGTAATGACGTAC
>ML664188.1:936903-1132563 GCA_007570785.1 Antilocapra americana | reverse complement strand
CACACGTGTAATGACGTACACCCACCATCGTAGTAGTCTACAGACACGTGTAATGACATATATCCACCATCGTAGTAGTCTGCAGACACACGTGTAATGACGTATACCCACCATTGTAGTAGTCTACAGACACGTGTAATGACATACACCCACCATCGTAGTAGTCTACAGACACACGTATAATGACATACACTCACCATCGTAGTAGTCTACAGACACACGTGTAATGACATACGTCCACCATCATAGTAGTCTACAGACACGTGTAATGACATACGTCCACCATCATAGTAGTCTACAGACACACGTGTAATGACACACCCACCATCGTAGTAGTCTACAGACACACGTGTAATGACATACACCCACCATCGTAGTAGTCTACAGACACACGTGTAGTGACATACACCCACCATTGTACCCACCATCGTAGTAGTCCACAGACACACGTGTAATGACACATTTCCACCATCGTAGTAGTCCACAGACACACGTGTAGTGACACACACCCACCATCGTAGTAGTCTGCAGACACATGTAATGACACACACCCACCATCGTAGTAGTCTGCAGACACACGTGTAATAACGTACACCCACCATCGTAGTAGTCCACAGACACACGTGTAATGACATACACCCACCATCGTAGTAGTCTACAGACACATGTAATGACATACACCCACTATCGTAGTAGTCTACAGACACACGTGTAATGACATACACCCACCATCGTAGTAGTCCACAGACACACGTGTAATGACATACACCCACCATCGTAGTAGTCCACAGACACACGTGTAATGACATACACCCACCCACCATCGTAGTAGTCTACAGACACGTGTAATGACACACACCCACCATCGTAGTAGTCTACAGACACGTGTAATGACACATACCCACCATCGTAGTAGTCTACAGACACGTGTAATGACACACACCCACCATCGTAGTAGTCTACAGACACGTGTAATGACACACACCCACCATCATAGTAGTCTAAAGAGCACTTTTACTGGCCTAAAAATCCTCTGTGCTTTGCCTATTCCTCCCTGCCTCAGACTTAACCCTTGACAACCACTAATGTTTTTAATGTGTCTCTAGTTTTGCCTTTTCTAGAATGAAATATAGTAGAGATCATGCAGTACTGCAGCCTCTTTAGACTGGCTTCTTTCACTCAGTAATATACATTTAAGGTTCCTCTGTGTCTTTTCATTCCTTAAGAGCTCATTTCTTTTTATTGCTGAATAATATTCATTGGTTGTACCACAGTCTATCCATTCTACCTGAAGGACATCTTGGTTGCCTCCAAGTTTGGGCAGTTATGAAAAAACTGATGCAAACAGCTGTATGCAGGCTTATGTGTAAACATAAGTTTTCAGTTCAATTGAATAAATAGCACTGAGCATGATTGGTCTCATAGAATGAATTAAGAAGTATTCCTTCTGTTTCTGTCTTCTGAAAGAGTCTGTAGAGAATTGGTACAATTTTGTTTTTAACTGTTTGGTAGAAATCACCAGTAAACCCGTTTGGACATGATACTTTCTGTTTTAGAAGGTTATTCATAAGTGATTCTATTTCTTTAATAGATACAGCCCTATTCAAATTGTCTATTCTTATATGAGTTGTGACAGATTGTATCTCTCAAGGAGTTGGTCCATTTCATCCAGGTTATCAAATCCATGGCTATAAAGTTGTTCATAATACTTTTATTATCCTTTTGTTGCATATGAGATCTGTAGTGATTCCCCTCTTTCATTTCTAATGTTAGTAATTCAGGTCTTTTTTCCTTAGTTTGGCAAAGTCTTACTGATTCTATTGATTTTTTGGGCGGGGTGGGCTGGGAATACTCAGCTTTTTAGGTTTGTTGATTTCCTCTACTGATTTATTGTTTTAAAATTCTTTTCTGCTCTAATATTTATTATTTCAGTTTCTGCTTAGTTTGGAATTAATTTGCTCTTCTAAGGTGAAAGATTATTGATTTTAGATCTTTCTTTTTTGATACGTGCTTTCAATTCTATAAATTTTAGTCTAAGCAGTGTTTTTCTGCATCCCCCCAGTTTTAATAAGTTGTATTTTCATTTTGTTCAGATATTTTTAAAGTTTCTCTTGAGAATTTCTTCTTTAATCCATGCATTTTTTAGAAGTGTGATTTGTAATCTTCAAGTACTTTGGGTTTTGCCAGCTGTATTTCTGTTACTGACTTGTTTTGATTGCATTGTGGTCTAAAGGCAGGTGTGGTATGATTTTTGTTCTTCATTTGTTAAGGTGTGTTTTATAGAACACGGTCTGTCCTGGTGCATATTCCGTGTGTATGATTTGCTGTCATTGGATGCAGTGGTCCTTACATGTCAACTCTATACAGTTGATTTTGATTGATGGTGCTGTTGAGTTCTGTTAGGTCTTTACTGATTTTCTGTCTGATGGATATATCCGTCTCTGATAGAGGAGTAGTGAAGTCACTAACTGTAAAAGTGAATTCATCTATTTCTCCTTGCAGTTTTCTGTTTTTAACTTGTGTTTTGATTGTTAGGTGTTAGGTGCATAGCGTTAAGAATCATTGTGTCTTCTTAGAGTGTTGGCCCCCCTTTCATTTTGGTAATGACTTTTTTGCCCTGAAGTCTTCTCTGTGTGAAATTACTGTAGCTACTTCCACTTTGATTAGTGTTAGTGTGGTATAGCTCCATTCCTTTACTATTAGAGTGTTGAATTTCCGTATTAAAGTGGATTTCTTGTAGACAGTATATGGTATACCTGAGGGTAGGTTTTTATTTTTCTGTGTTTATCTTGCTAGTGTTCTCTGAGATCCTAATCTGTGGTTCGGTGTCTTGATATTAATTGGGGGAGAGTCTTGGTCAATATTGCTTCAAATATTGTTTCTATTCCTTTCCCCTTCTCCTTCCAGTATACCATTACATGTATGTTATACCTTTTATAGTTTCCCATGGTTCTTGGATGTTCTGCACCCCCTCCCCCCTCCCCATTTTTGTTTTTGTCTTTTCTCTTTGCTTTTCCATTTTGGAAATTTCTGGTGTCACATCTTCAAGCTCAGAGTTTCTTTCCTCAGCTATGTCCAGTCTGTTAACGAGTCTATCAAAGACATTGTCCATTTCTGTTAGTGTTTGGTCTGAAGCATTTCTTTTTGATCCTTTCTTCAAATGTTTGATTATTTTTTCTGTTATTGCATGTTGTCTACCTTTTCCATTAAAGCTCTTACTTTTCTGTTCTGATAATTCCAGCATGTCTGGCATACATGACTTTTTTTTTTTGCTTTTGTTTTGTTTTTGGTTGGGCACAGCACATGGCATGTGGGGTTCTAGCTCCCTGACTGGGGGTCGGACCTGCACCCCTGCAGTGGAACCGTGGAGTCCTGACTGGTGGGCCCCCAGGAAAGTGTCCCTATGAGTGACTGGTTCTGATGCCTGCTCAGTTTTTTCGAGCTATCTTTTGCCTTAGTATGCTTCGCAATCTTTCTGAAAGGCAGATATAATACACTGGTAAAAGGAAATGTGAAGAACAGACCTTTGGAAATGTAGTGTAATTGTCTTGGGGAGGGGGAATGTTCTGGAGTCCTGTACGGTCTCAGTCTTTTGGTGAGCTGTGAACTTCACCAGTGCTTCTCTGCTTTTTTCCTTTTCTTAGGTGGTACAGGATGGCTAGAGTGGTCTGGAGTTGTGTACTTCTCTTCCCTCATGCGGAAGGTTAGAGGGGCTGGAGTTGGATATTTCCCTTCCTCCAGGTAGGTTAGGTTCCGGTAAAACCCCAGCGGGTTAGGCTCTGGTAAAATAGTTGTTTTTCTTTTTTTTTGAAAGTGAACTTTGTTAAGGACAGAATGTCCTGATGTTTGGGGGCGGGGGGGAGTTCCTTACTCCCTCCCAGAAACATGAGGGGAGGGGAAAAGTCTGCCCACGCACCCACTGAAGGACATTTTGGTTGCTTCCAAGTATGGAAGAAGCTGCTGCAAACATCTGTGTGCAGGTTTTTGTTGTTCATGTTTTCAGCTCCTCTGGGTAAACACCGTGGAGCACGGATTATACGGTAAGAATGTGTTTAGTTTTGTGTGAAACTGCTCAACTGTCTTGCCAGTGCCTGCATCATTTTGCACTTTCGGCAGCAATGACTGAGAGTTCCGGTGGCTCCACACCCTCCCCAGGATTTGGGGGGGTCAGCCTTGTGGACTTTGGCCATTCTAGTAGGTGTATAGTGGTATCACATTGTTTTCATAATTTGCATGTTTTTGATGACATGATGATGTGGGTTACATCATTTTTAATGACTGTATAGATAACCTTGGGGTGGATAAAACCTTTGTTACTCAGGTTCCATGTATTGTTGGTGACTTGGATTGCTTGTCCTGGGGTGGTCCCCACAGTGTCCTGTGACCTCTGTATTTGGGCGTTTCTTTCTTTTTTTTCCCCGTTATTCACTCTTTGGACATTGTTATATGTAAGACTTTTAACTCAGGATGAACACCTTAGGATGAATTCATTAAAAGCAGAGTAATTGAGTCAAGGAATGTATAGATTTTAAAACCCTTTGATATCTATGGCCAGAAAAATTACCCTAGTTTATATTTTTATCAGCAGTTCCATCCAATTTTATATTAATGTATGTTTAAAGTCTTTTTTATTAGGGGAAAATTTTAACATCTACAAACATGGAATAGTGTAATGAACCCTCTGGTGATCAGTTCCAGCCCCATAAAACCCAAGGTCAGTGGTGCCCCACTTACTCCTTCAGTCCCCACATCTCTCCTGGACTCTTACTGGTTTAAATTTCTATTGAACTGTAATAGAAATACAGAAGAGTATACATCATAAATGGATTTTCACAGTCTGAAACCCACCTGGGTAACTGGGTCCCAGGCATCTCCTTTGTCCAAGTTGAGTCATACCATCTGCTGAGGACAGCCAGGATCCTGGTACTTAACTGCATTGATTAGTTCTGCCCAGTCTTATTCCTTCTGTAAATCTACAGTATGTTCACGTATGTCTGAGCTTTTCTCTTGATACTGTGTGTGGGATTGTTGGGGATATACCTGGAGGTGAAATTGTTCGGTTGTAGAGGTGTGCATGTATTCCACTTTGGAAACTGTGGCTGCATCTGCTAAAGTGGCAGTGCCAGGTTACACTTCCCCAGCGGTGTGCGAGGGTCCACTTACTTCATCCTCTCTTGAATGGCTCCTGTCTTTCATCCTTTTCATTTACCTACACTCCTAGCTGTATGGTGATGCCTGACAATAGCTGTAACTTGGGCTAATGAAGTCAAGTACGTTTTCATGCTTTTTTTTTTTTGGTCCGTTACATTATTTTTTAAAATTAAAGTATAGTTGATTTATGTGTTTATTTCTGCTATACTGCAAAGCAGTTGTTTTATACACTTACACACACATGCACACGCACGTCCTTTTTAATTTCATTTATTTACTTATCTTTGACTGGACCATGAAGCATATAGGATCTTTGCCGACGGCTCCCGGCAGATCTTAGTTCTATGAACAAGGATTGAACCCCTGTTCCCTGCAGTGGAAGTGTGGAGTCTTAACCACTGAACTGCCAGGGAAATCAAAATATATTCATTCTTTTCCATCATGGTTTATCACAGCATATTGAATATGTTTCCCTGTGCTTTACAGTAGGACTTTGCTATTTATCTGTCTTATGTATAATAGTTTGCATTGGCTGATCCCAAACTCAGTCCTCCTCCCCATAATTATCCTTTTTTAATGAATGTGCTATGCTTAGTTGCTCAGTCGTGACCGACTCTTTGTGACCCCATAGATTGTAGCCTGCCAAGCTCCTCTGTCCATGGGGATTCTGCAGGCAAGAATACTGGAATGGGTTACCTTGCCCTCCTTCAGGGGATTTTGCCAACCCAGGGATCGAACGCAGGTCTCTCACATTGCAGGTGGATTCTTTACCATCTGAGCCATCAGCTAAGCCCAAGAATACTGGAGTGGGTAGCCTGTCCCTTCTCCAGGGGAACTTCCCCACCCAGGAATTGAACCGGGGTTTCCTGCATTGCAGGCAGATTGTTTACCAGCTGAGCTACCCGGGAAGCCCCCCTCCTTTTTTTTTTTCTTTCAATGAAGAGTAATATTTATGTCTCCTCTCCTTTTTCTGTTGCATTATCTGTTCTATCTTGTTAGCTCTCTGTTGATTCATGACAATTACCCCTAAACCTAGTGGCTTATGACAACGGTAAACATTTATTATCTCATAGTTTTTGTGATTTAGGAACTTGGAAGTGGCTTGGCTGGGCTGTTTGGCTTGGATGTCATCAGCCTTCCAAGTCTTGACGGGAGTTGGAGGATCCTTCCCACGGTGGCTCATATTCATGCCCAGCAAGTTAGTCCTGGCTGTGGTGGGAAGGCCACAGTTGCTTTTCATGCAGTCCTTTGTCCTGATGCCTCAGTGTCCTGTCCTCAGGACATGGTGACTGACTTCCTTCTGAAAGAGAGAGATCTGAGAGAAATAGCACCAAGTGGAAACTATGATTTTTATGACGTGACCTTAGAAGTCCTGTGACATTTAATTTTGCCATGTTCTGTAGAAGAGAGTCGCTTACCTTGTCCCACCTTGGACAGTGAAGATCCGTTTTCTGAAAAGTGTCAAAGAGTTTATGGACAAATTTTAGGATTTTTTTTATTCTGGATATGAATCTTTCAGGAGATACAAATACGGTGAATATATCTGCCTACTCTCTGGGTTGTCATTGTGTCTTTTGAGGCAAAGGAGTTAATGTTGATGTAATTCATTTAGTTATTTTCCCTTTATGGTTAGCCTAAAACTCCCACAAAGTAGTTGTTTGATACTATCCAGTGCCTAATCAGAGTTGGAATTGTCAACTGTCTTAGATACGGTAATTTTTATATGTATAGTTTTCTAATATTTTCAAATTGAGATCCAAATGAAGTTGGCAGTTAAAACAGTTCTCCCTGTACCTCTTGCCCCCCATTTGTGGAAGACCTGGGTTTTTTGTCTCATGGTGGCCCTGTAGAGCTCTCCGTCTGTAAGCAGGTAGCTGAGTTTCTGCATTTGGGCGGTAAACAATTCCCCCTGTGCCTCTTGCCCCCGTTTGTGGAAGACCTGGGTTTTTTGTGGTATCCGTAGAGCTCTCCGTCTGTGAGCAGGTAGCTGAGTTTCTGTGTCTGGGCAGTGAGCTGGGCTGCGGTTTCATTGGTGTTTCTTCCTCTGGTTGTGAATGATCTCTGGTGGTTTAATGTGGACCCAAATTTAAATTTTTTTTTTTCCAAATTGAAATTTTTAAAGGACTTCCAACCTGAATCACAGAGAAATTCATGCAGCTTGTAGTCCTAGACTCTGTCTTGAAACGTGCTGTGTGTGTGAGGCCGCCAAGAGTGCGTTTTCTCTGTAGGAGACCTCATGCTGACTGAGGAGGCCCGGCCCTCTGAGGGGCCCACCCTCTCTGCTAGTTCCGATGTTACGGGGCATAACGTAAGGTTGTCTGACACATCTTTGGGGGGGGGGATCCAAATCCTCACCCCTGGGGTTTTGTTTTCATTTTTTTCACTTGTTACTGGCATATAGTACTGTGTTAATTTCAGGTATACAACATAGTGATTGGACATTTAAACACAGTAAGCCTCCTACATTCAAACCTTCATCCTGTGCCCTCTCAAAGGTTCGAATGCTTGTTTGCGTGTCCAGTCACGTGTCTGGTGTGCTTTGTCCCGTGCGTGTGTCCTCTACAAGCGGTTGTGCTCTGTGTACTTCTCAGTCCCGTGCAGAGTACAGGAGCACAGTATTTCAGGCCCAGGATGTCCGGAAGCAGGCGTGAGGCAGCGGTGATGTAGCTGGTACTGCTGAGAAGAGATTCATGACACAGGAAGTGGCAAGGAGATTTTCTTTGTTTGAGGAGGTGCTGTGAGCTTTTGAGTCATAGGCCTTGAACATAGAATGCTAGCCAAAAGTTGCAGCAGCCGTTCAGAATGCAGTCCAGTGCTCCCATGTCACCTGTGACGAGAAAAGGGACTACTACCCAGACATCACTGGGTAGTTTTTTCAGGAGGGCAGATAGAACTGAATCCAGTAAGGAACCAGAACCTGTGCCATCCGATGCCGTCCGCGTCAGGCAGGAGCAACCCCGCAGCTTACTCTCTGCCTCCGGATGCGGACGACCCTGCAACTCCCGGCGGTAGCTCTTGTGGCCTGTCTTGTGGCCTGTCCACGCGACGCCAGCTGCTGTGCTGTACTGCTGTGCTTCCCGACATGCTGTGCTGGGAGGTTACAAGTGTTTTTTTATGTTTGTGTTTGTTGGCTTTTCATGTGTTGTTTGTGTGAAAAGGGTTATGCACTGGGACAGTATAGTGCTACACACCCGATTGTGTTAGTGGGGCATCTGGGCCAACTCTGTTGGGCTTATAAACAAGATGGGCTTACAGACGCGTTCCTGGAACAGAGCTCATCTGTATGTGGGGGACTTACTGTGCATTATAAGACGATCACTACCCACTTCTTACTTATTAGACTTTCCATGTTAATAACCACCTACCTGTTTCTTTTCCTCCTTGTACTGTCCACTAGCTTTCCTGTTCTCATGGAGATCTTTTGAATTGTGAGGACTAATGTTTTAAGGGTTGATGACTCAAAATCTTTTTAGGCCTCCTTGATTTTCCAGTCTTCCCCAGTTTCTGTCTTTCCCTTCTGATAGAAAATTTAACAATGGAAAATTATAAAAATTAATGATATAATTAGAATGATTGTTAGAGAAATAGACAAAGTATTTCTTAAAATTCATGTATGTGTAAAGTTGTTTTCTTAATGGTTCTGAAATTGATTAGAAGGAGCTAGGTAGGTAAAAGAAGATTGTCACATTGTATGTGTTGTTTTAATAGTTTAAGAGGATGTATTTGTTTTTTTGTATAAATTCAAATAATGTTTTATTGTAAAAATGCAAAATATGAGATGCAAAGAAGGCCTTTCTTTGATCCCACGTTGTGGGTTTTCCTTAATACAAGGGCAGCGGTGAGCCCACAACAGCACCAGCTGGAAGTTGGGACACATGAATCTGGTGGCCTCTGGAGAGCAGGGCTCAGTAAATATTTGTTGAATTAAACAACAAAAAAAGTAAAGTTGTTTTGCTAATAAAAACTGTACTTTAAAGTGTGGTTCAGCTTTAGGTAAGAGGTAAAATTTTCTGTGTTTTGTTTTTAAATGAGTGTACATTTAAAAGTACAGTGATAAAAGGATAGTGACCGTTGGCCATATTTCCTCCAGCAAATATCTGAGTGCCTACCCAGTGCCAGGCCTGGTGCTTTCTATACTTTGGTCACATTAAAATGATAGCATATCAGTGCCCTCAGTGAATCAGGACAATGTCTCAGAGATACAGAGCAAGATGCATATGTAATCATAAATTTTCTAATGGCCTCATGAAAAGGAAACAGTTAAAGTTAATTTTAATGTATTTTAACCCAGTAATACAAAATATTATCATTTCAGCATGTCATACAAAATTATTAATGAGATATCTTCTTTTTTTTGTACTCAGTCTTTGAAGTCAGCTGTATTTTATACATGAACACTTCTCAGTTTGAGCTAGCCTTGTTCCATGTGCTCCAGAGCCTGGGACAGCTACCGCAGTGGCCCCCGTAGATCAGATTTTCATCAGTGTCGTCATTGCTCACACGAAGTGGCAGGGGACACGGACTAGAAACTGAGGTGAACGGTGGCTTAAACAGGCAGAGGAGTCTCAGGGGAACAAGTCAGGAAGCTGTTTCTGCCCTCTGGTTGGTGGTGGCCAGCGAAGCTGGAGAAGGGGAGGTGCTCAGGTGAAGCCGACACAGTTTTGGTGAATTGGATGTTGAGGGAAAAAGGAGTCTACCCCAGCCGGGGTGTGCCTTTTCTGGGGTGGGGCGGACGTGGTGAGAAAGGGTTTGTTAGGTGTGTGATAGAGAGCAAAGGCCTGGGTGGGAGAGATTAAATTTAATATACTTGGAAGACATCCAAGGGGAAACGGGGCCTGTGTGCGAGATGCAGAGATGGTCTTAATCAGTTTTATAAATTTGAATCTCATATGTGTTTATAGAGGTATATTTAAAACCCTATGGAAATGGCTTCATTTATTCAACAGAACTCTTTAAAAAAGATTCTCCTCAAGTCTTGTTTGAGTTGCTGCAGCAGTAGTGTGACTAGAGCAAGTGGGAACTGACACCCTGACCGCTGTCATCAGCTTGGGAGAGTATACCTGGGCAGTGTCCGGTTTGAACCCGGTAGGAGGCGCTGCCTTAGGGGAGCCTGAGAGGCAGTCGGTGAGAAAACGAGGAGGATGTGATCTCAGAGCAGCCAAGGAAGAGCACTGTGTCAGTCAGGAGGGTCTAGTACTGACTGCTCTGAGAGCGAAGTTGAGACATGGCAGAAGAGTCTCACTTAGCCCCGTCTGGAGGTCCGTGGTGGCTGGAAGAGGCAGTTTCAGCTGAGTGGTACAGATATACACCAGATTGTACTGAGCTGAAGAGGGAATGCTCTGTGACAAAGGGCTCCTTTTCTTCTACTTTTAAAGAACCACTACAAATCATTGAGAAGACAAGCCCAGTAGAAAAACAAACAAAGGCTATAAACAGACAGTTGGAGAAAAGTGAACTACAAGTGGCTCTTAGACAAAAACAGTGCTCCCAAGAGAAGACGACGTTGCTGGGCACGGGGGTGAGGACCCAGGCCCATGAACCTGCGGGGCTGGTGGGAGAGGCCATGACCTCCGGGGAGAGACCTTCCGATTGTGTGCCTAACTGGAAGTGGGCCTTGTTTAACCCAGCAGTTCCACTTTTGGAAACTTTGGCATTTTTTGATAACAGTAAAAATTGAAAACTAAATTGTCGTCAGTGGCGCCCTGGTTAAATCACCCGTAATGTAAAGGAAAGTCAGAATCATCAGATAAAACATTTGGTTTTGTTTTTTCCTACCATGCTGTAAATGAGATACTTTGAGAGTGAGCCCATTCCTCACACCATTTTATAAGATGGAGAAAAATACCAGTGGGTCTGTTACAGGCACAGAAGATACTTGAAAATACACCTTTGGAGAGCAGTGTTAAGCCTGTCGTTCTCTCTTGATCTGCCTTTTAACACACTTCACATAAATTATCAGTTCCTATTCCCTTCTCCAGTTTCCTGTTAGGATTTTTTGTCCTGTTTTTTTACATGTTCTGAGATAGACCACAGGAAAGATGGATATAACATGTATTAAAGGTTCATGGATGAATTCACTCCCGTTTTCCTTATTTCATCTAAAAATAGCCGCAACTCCTCTCACGAGAGGATCATTTTACTTGGTTTGGATCATTGACAGAGTAAGCACACCTCTGACGTTGTCTGAGAAGCCTGCGTGTAGCAGTGCTGACTCCACTGCAGCCTGCCTGAGGGGTGGGGGAGGACTTCCTTGGTGCGCTTTGTGTGAGGGAAAGGGACCGTGCAACCTCCGTGTGCTGTGTGTTCTCGCCCTCCTGCGTCAGCCTGGTTTACTGATCTCCCTGCTTTGGAGAAAGCAGCATGTCCCTTATGGACTTTAAGCAAAAATGTAGAACTGGGCACCCCTAAATAGACCAAGCTGGTCTCCCAGCGGAGGACACTGACACTGTGTAACTTTGAATTCTCTATCATTGGGACTCTCTACTTTAAGATCTTGTTTAAATTTGATTTCTTTTGAGTGTGAGACTGTGGTTATTCATTGATTCTTTTTTCTTCATTTCTTAGTTTCACTTACGTTTCTTCGTAGAGCCACAGAAAAGTAGTAGCTGAGGATTTGAAGCATCTTAAACGATCGTTTAGTCTAATCCTCTCATCTTACAGGTACGAAAACAAGCTTGAAAAGGTAAGGTTATTTGTCCAAAGGTAGACTGAACTGAATTGTTGTTCTCATGGTCTTCCCCATTAAATTTGGTGAAGTGAGGGGAAGTCTGATACCCTTGCATGATCAGAGTGAGGTAACCTGCCAGAAGTTTGAGGGGAAGTATGGCTTTAAATACTTCGCAGCAGTTCTTACGAAAGCATTAGAACTCGTTTACCTGCTGCCCTAATTTATTTTTAGTCACAGAGACCATCGGAACCCTCTTGACATATTTTGGTTGAGAAAATTGAAGCCTGTAGATATGAAATTAACCCAAGATTGTAGACTATAAATGTTTTATTCTGTGCTTTATATTTAATGTGAGTTGAAACAGTGCTGTCCAGTAAAATAGTATTCTTTTATCTGTGCTCAGTGGGGCTATTTAAGTTAAAATTAAGAATTCAGTTCCTTAGTCTTATCTTAACTAGCTGTATTGCTGGTACTCATCACTGTGTGTGGCAAGTGGCTTAACTGTATTGGACAGTGTATTTACCTTAAAAAAATTAATTTATTTTTTTACAACTTAAGAAATGTTGGTGATGGACACCATGACTTATGGGTATGATTAGAATTGCCAGTTAGGAATCAGATTTGTGTTTAAAAGTAGGAGGAGCTTGTGGCAGCGCTTGTGGTTGTGAGTTGGGCCTTTTCTCCATTCCTGTTTCATCTGCTCTTTAGGACAGTAATCAAGAGCTTATTTGAAGGGCTTTTCCTTTTTCATCTCTTAGATATCTTGGCTTGCTAATGCAACATCCCATTCCTGGGTTGAGTTTTCAGTGAATACATTCATTCACCTTCATGTTGCTCAGCTTGTTTTCTAGTCTCTGTACTTCGGTTTCACATATTAATCACTTGGTTACCAAGATGTCCTACAATAGGTTGATGTCTTTCTTGTTCTTGTACTATGGATTATGGAAGTTTCAGCTTTTACATCAAGTTAAGCTTGATGTGTAACTGTGGGTGAGCCAGCTAAGTATCGCTTTGGCGATTGGAACCCTGTAGTCTTTTGTACCATTGTGATACCTCTCTGCACACTGACATTGTAACAGGCAGAGTTGGTTTTCTGGGCTTTACTTTGGATGCTAATTTACTAATTTATGATTTGGCTCCATTTTAATAGCAACTTGGGATGAAACTCCAATACTTTGGCCACCTGATGTGAAGAGCTGACTCATTGAAAAAGACTGGGAAGGACTGAGGGCAGGAGGAGAAGGGGACGACGGAGGATGAGATGGTTGGATGACATCACTGACTCAATGGACGTGGGTTTGGGTGGACTCCAGGAGTTGGTGATGGACAGGGAGGCCTGGCGTGCTGCGGTTCATGGGGTCGTAGAGTTGGACGCGACTGAGCGAGTGAGCTGAACTGGGTTCAATTGGCTTTATGCATGGTGGCAGTGATTTGAGTGTCCATTACGGTGCATAGCCAGACGATGATGCAATTCGATTAGGGGACAGAGTTTTTACTTAAAGTACTTTACATTCATGATTTTGTTTTTGAAAGGTGGTAGTATGGATTTACCTTGGGTATTTTATACTCTAAAAAGTAGTCTTTTTGTATTCTTGGTACAGATATTTTTGATTACTGCTTTCAAAGCCTGTATTTTTGCCACAGCTTGTATTAAATTGGTATTTCTGAAATTAGCTGATAGTTACACAGATTGTGTGTACATATATGTATTTGTACATATACATATACATTATGTATGTAGTATGTTAGTTTTAGAACTAACACCCAAAAAAGATGTCCTTTTCATTATAGGGGACTGGAATGCAAAAGTAGAAGTCAGGGAACACCTGGAGTAACAGGCAAATTTGGCCTTGGAGTACAGAATGAAGCAGAGCAAAGGCTAATAGAGTTTTGCCAAGAGAATACACTGCTCATAGCAAACACCCTCTTCCAACAACACAAGAGAAGACTCTACACATGGACATCACCAGATGGTCAACACCGAGATCAGATTGATTATCTTCTTTGCAGCCAGAGATGGAGGAGCTCTATACAGTCAGCAAAAACAAGACCGGGAGCTGACTGTGGCTCGGATCATGAACTCCTTATTGCCAAATTCAGACTTAAATAGAAGAAAGTAGGGAAAACCACTAGACCATTCAGGTATGACCTAAATCAAATCCCTTATGATTATACAGTGGAAGTGACAAATAGATTTAAGGGACTAGATCTGATAGACAGAGTGCCTGATGAACTATGGATAGAGATTCATGACATTGTACAGGAGACAGAGATTAAGACCATCCCCATGGAAAAGAAATAAAAAAAACCAAAATGGCTGTCTGAGGAGGCCTTACAAATAGCTGTGGAAAGAAGAGAAGCGAAAAGCAAAGGAGAAAAGGAAAGATATACCCATTTGAATGCAGAATTCCAAAGAATAGCAAGGAGAGATAAGAAAACCTTCTCAGCAATCAATGCAAAGAAATAGAGGAAAACAACAGAATGGGGAAGACTAGACATCTCTTCAAGAAAATCAGAAATGCCAAGGGAACATTTCATGCAAAGATGGGCTCAATAAAGGACAGAAATGGTATGGACCTAACAGAAGCAGAAGATATTAAGAAGAGGTGGCAAGAATACACAGAAGAACTATATAAAAAAGATCTTCACGACCCAGATAATCATGATGGTGTGATCACTCACCTAGAGCCAGACATCCTGGAATGTGAAGTCAAGTGGGCCTTAGGAAGCATCACTACAAACAAAGCTAGTGGAGGTGATGGAATTCCAGTTGAGCTATTTCAAATCTTGAAAGATGATGCTGTGAAAGTGCTGCACTCAATATGCCAGCAAATTTGGAAAACTTAGCAGTGGCCACAGGACTGGAAAAGGTCAGTTTTCATTCCAATCGCAAAGAAAAGCAATGCCAAAGAATGCTCAAACTACCGCACAATTGCACTCATCTCACACGCTAGTAAAGTGATGTTCAAAATTCTCCAAGCCAGGCTTCAGCAACAAGTGAACCGTGAACTTCCAGATGTTCAAGCTGGATTTAGAAAAGGCAGAGGAACCAGAGATCAAATTGCCAACATCTGATGGATCATCGAAAAAGCAAGAGTTCCAAAAAAACATCTATTCCTGCTTTATTGACTGTGCTAGAGCCTTTGACTGTGTGGATCACTATGAACTGTGGAAAATTCTGAAAGAGATGGGAATACCAGACCACCTGACCTGTCTCTTGAGAAACCTGTATGCAGGTCAGGAAGCAACAGTTAGAACTGGACATGGAACAACAGACTGGTTCCAACTAGGAAAAGGAGTACGTCAAGGCTGTATATTGTCACCCTGCTTATTTATATGTAGAGTACATCATGAGAAACGCTGGGCTGGATGAAGCACGAGCTGGAATCAAGATTGCCGGGAGAAATATCAGTAACCTCAGATATGCAGATGACACCACTCTTATGGCAGAAAGTGAAGAGGAACTAAAAAGCCTCTTGATGAAAGTGAAAGAGAAGAGTGAAAAAGTTGGCTTAAGGCTCAACATTAAGAAAACTAAGATCATGGCATCTGTTCTCATCACTTCATGGCAAATAGATGGGGAAACAGTGGAAACAGTGTCAGACATTTTTTGGGGGGCTCCAAAATCACTGCAGATGGCGATTGCAGCCATGTAATTAAAAGATGCCTACTCCTTGGAAGGAAAGTAATGACCAACCTAGACAGCATATTGAAAAGCAGAGACATTACTTTGTCAACAAAGGTCCATCTAGTCAAGGCTATGGTTTTGCCAGTAGTCATGTATGGACATGAAAGTTGAACCATGAAGAAAGCTGAGCGCTGAGGAATTGATGCTTTTGAACTATGGTGTTGGAGAAGACTCTTGAAGGTCCCTTGGACTGCAAGGAGATCCAACCAGTCCATCCTAAAGGCGATCAGTCCTGGGTGTTCATTGGATGTTGAAGCTGAAACTCTCGAATACTTTGGCCACCTCATTGGAAGAGTTGACTCATTAGAAAAGACCCTAATGCTGGGAAGAATTGGGGGCAGGAGGAGAAGGGGACCACAGAAGATGAGATGATTGGATGGCATCACTGACTCGATGTACATGAGTTTGGGTAAATGCTGGGAGTTGGTGATGGAGGGGGAGGCCTGGCGTGCTGCAGTTCATGGGGTTGCTAAGAGTCGGCGGACACGACTGAGTGACTGAGCTGAACTGACATGTATAATACATATACCCAATTATTGTGTGTGTGTATATATATATATATATATATATATATATATATATATAATACAATATTTATCGTAGGTTATTTAGGTTGTTTCTCTCAATTACGAGTGTCTGTGTGCTCATTTTTGATGACTTTTGTGGCCAGTATATGGGGGGAGTTTATTTTCTGTGTGCTAGGCATTGAGGATAAAATGTTGAACAGAACTTCATAGAGATGGATTGTCTTCCCATTTCACTGTCTTGCATCTTTTTAGACTTGGGTGTTTGGGGACCATGTTTGAGCATGCTTGCAAAAAAAGGATTATTAAAATCCACACGGAAACGGCTGAGTTGGCCTATCTCAGGACTTGCTAGTACAGTAGTCACTTGCTTTTGTGCGTCCAGACTCTAGGCTGTTTCACCTGTTTGTAGCTGAGAGGTTGGTTTTAGTCGTTTGTGTATGATAATATGTGATACAAGGAGAAAATATTTTTTTGCCTGTTATGTAATAGCTGTAGTTTCCTCTTGTGAGTTTGCATCTGTGAAGAATATCAGGGAATATATATTAAAAATTCATGTAAGAGCATGGAGACAGGTTATTACTCCTTTATTCCCCCAAAGTGAATTAAAAAAATAATTTCAGTGTTCTTTTGGAGTCAGACCTTTCTCATTATTCTCAACTACAGAATAGGAGCGATGCCTAAGAGGGCTGAGACGCGTGTGTGTAATGCTGGCACGAAGGGCTCGTGAGGGCAGACGCTCCCTCGCTGTTCTCGAGATCTGTGACTAAGCAAGTGCATATTTAGTTACTCTTTAGTTGAGAATCTGTTCCTTTGCTGTTTTGGGCTAAACCCAGCCCTCATTCTTGACTGTTATTTTTATAATTATGTTCTTACATTCTCTTCACTGGCCTTGATCAGATCGATTAGTATTGGAAAGAGGAGACCCTTTTTGATAGGGTTATGTTGTGTGGCTATTGAGGAAAATGTGGCTCCTTTAAGGAATGATTGGCAAGAATAAATAATGAAAGTCAAAGTATATTATCTTAAAAATCTCGCTTTCCCTTTTTTGAGGGGGCGCCTCTGGATCCATTTCCTCTGAGAAAATAATCTAACGCTATCACTTGTTATCCTTGAGTGTTTGTGTCCCCACTCCGAGATTCATATGTTGAAACCTAATCCTCAGTGTGGTGGTTTGGGGGAGTGAGGCCTTTGAGGGGTGATAAGGTCGTGAGAGTGGAGCCTTAATGAATGGGCTTGGTAATCCCAGAGGGTTGCCTCACCCATGCCTGCTGTGTGAGGACCCAGCAGAGGCCACTGTCTGTGACCCAGGAAAGGGGGTCTTCCCCAGACAGTGGACCTCCCAGTCTCAAGGAGTGTGAGAAGTCTATTTCTGTGTTTGTAAGCTGTGAATGCACGGTGTTCTGTTGTAACTCAGGAGGACTGAGACCTCAAATGGTTCTTTAGTAGCAAATCTGCATTTTTCCTCCTTTAGCACCTGTGACTGTGCAGTTGGTCCCACTGTTGTGTAGCCATGTCCTTTTCGTCCTTGCCAGGATTGGGAACTCTTTTGTCTTTGTTAATCAAACAGTGCTATTCTCATTTCACCTTCATCAGCAGCACCATCTTGGTACCTACAGGCTTAAAGCAGAAAATTTTCCTCCCATTTTACTTCTCTCTCCATTTATTATTTCACCAAGACTTGCTTCATTCTTTCTGTAATTTAATTTGCTGCTGTCCATGGCCACCGGCATCATATTTAAAATTTTGATTATTTTTATATTAGGTTTATAAATTTATTGAAACAGGAAGGAAGTTTAGAGTTAATTCAGCCCAGCTCCTTTATTTTGTAAATGAAGAAATGGATCCTTAGGTCAAGTGACTTGTCTTAGGTCACACAACTAGTGAGTAGCTGATGTTACACTTCTCTGGTCTCAACATTTAATGCTCTCTCCCAGTCTAATATTCTTCTTAAAATGTATTTGAAAAAAATTCTTTTGGGATCAATTTTGCATACCTCCAGTTAAGGGTGAACCAGTTTTAGGAGCTCGGATAGATGATCGCCTTTCCTAGGCACCACTCCCTCTTTTCCCTCTCTATTCCTCTTTTAGCCCATTAAAAAAAAATACATATTTACCTCCACATGTCTGGAGAGCATTTTGGAAGAGTTCATACTTGTATGCATGCTTGCTTAGTTTTAAGCACATCTATTAATTTCCTGCTGCAAAAAAATAGGGCAGATAAGGATTAGCTGTCCCCCTACACTGCACCTTCTTCCCTGTCTATCCAGTATAGTTCTATTGTGATTTTGGTTAAATCAGTATTTATCCATTATTAGCTGTTTATAGTGTCAAGTGGTAAATTACAGATACTTTTTGTAAACAGTAAACAGCTTCTGGTTTTCCTAGGAAATGTTGCCTCTCTTTTTTTCTTTAATGTATCAATCACTAGTTTAGCCTGACTTATAACCAAAAGTTTTCTGTGAGAATGGCCTGTGGGAGGTAAATCTTCTGAGACTTTCTGTGGTTTCTTTATTGATAGTTTGGCTGGGTATAGACTTCTGGGTTAGAAATAATTTTTCTTATGTATCAGTCTGCTGGTTATTCTCGGTGCCTTTTTGAATAGTATCCTGTTTTTATTTGATGGGTATGCTAACTGAACACACACACACACGTTTATCTCCCTGAGAATGTTAAATAATTTTTTAAGGTACTTTTTTCCTTGTGTAGTCTTTCCTCCATCCATTTTTCTGTTTGTTTTGTTCTCTATGTTTCATAATATAGGTTTTCCTGAGATATCATCAGAACCCATGGTTTTCATTCATATTTAAAAGTTAAGGTATACATACAAAATTCTCCAAGCCAGGCTTCAGCAATACATGAACCATGAACTTCCAGATGTTCAATCTGGTTTTAGAAAAGGCAGAGGAACCAGAGGTCAAATTGCCAACATCTGATGGATTATCGAAAAAGTAAGAGAGTTCCAGAAAAACATCTATTCCTGCTTTATTGACTGTGCCAAAGCCTTTGACTGTGTGGGTCACTATAAACTGTGGAAAATTCTGAAAGAGATGGGAATACCAGACCACCTGACCTGTCTCTTGAGAAACCTGTATGCAGGTCAGGAAGCAACAGTTAGAACTGGACATGGAACAACAGACTGGTTCCAACTAGGAAAAGGAGTACGTCAAGGCTTTATATTGTCACCCTGCTTATTCAACTTATATGTAGAGTACATCATGAGAAACACTGGGCTGGATGAAGCACGAGCTGGAATTAATATTGCCAGGAGAAATATCAATATTTCTCAGCCATTAAAAAGAATTCATTTGAATCAGTTCTACTTAGGTGGACGGAACTGGAGCCTATTATACAGAGTGAAGTAAGCCAGAAGGAAAAACAAAAATACAGTATACTAATGCATATATATGGAATTTAGAAAGATGGTAACGAGAACCCTGAATGCGAGACAGCAAAAGAAACACAGATGTATCGAACAGTCTCGTGGACTCTGTGGAAGAGGGCAAGGGTGGGATGATATGGGAGAATAGCATTGAAACATGTTAATTATCATATGTGAAATAAATCGCCAGCCCAGGTTTGATGCTCGGAGCTGGTGCACCGGGATGACCCAGGGAGAGGGAATTGGGAGGGAGGAGGGAGGGGGGTTCGGGAGGGGGAGCGTACGTATGCCCATGGCGGATTCATGTCAATGGATGGCAAAACCAACACAATAAAGTAAAAAAAAAAAAAAAAAAAAAAAACTCAGACATGCAGACGACACCACCCTTATGGCAGAAAGTGAAGAGGAACTAAAAAGCCTCTTGATGAAAGTGAGAGAAGAGTGAAAAAGTTGGCTTAAGGCTCAACATTAAGAAAACTAAGATCATGGCATCTGTTCTCATCACTTCATGGCAAATAGATGGGGAAACAGTGGAAACAGTGTCAGACATTTTTTGGGGGGCTCCAAAATCACTGCAGATGGTGATTGCAGCCATGAAATCAAAAGACGCCTACTCCTTGGAAGGAAAGTTATGGCCAACCTGGATAGCATATTGAAAAGCAGAGACATTACTTTGCCAACAAAGGTTCATCTAGTCAAGGCTGTGGTTTTTCCAGTAGTCATGTAATGATGTTAGAGTTGGACAGTGAAAAAGGCTGAGTGCTGAAGAATTGATGCTTTTGAACTGTGGTGTTGCAGAAGACTCTTGAGGGTTGCTTGGACTGCAAGGAGATCCAAGCAGTCCATCCTGAAGGAGATCAGTCCTGGGTGTTCATGGAAACGACTGATGTTGAACTGAAACTCCAATACTTTGGCCACCTCATGCGAAGCGTTGACTCACTGGAAAAGACCCTGATGCTGGGAAGGATTGGGGGCAGGAGGAGAAGAGGAAGACAGAGGATGAGATGGCTGGATGGCATCATCAACTCAATGGACATGGGTTTGGGTGGACTCCGGGAGTTGGTGATGGACAGGGAGGCCTGGCATGCTGTGATTCATGGGGTTGCAAAGAGTCGGACATGACTGAGTGACTGAACTGATACTGATACATACACACAAGACGCAGAGTTGAATTCATACAACAGTCCCATTCTTTCTTAGCTTTGTTCACTGTCTATGAACATAGTCCTTAGATTTTCATTTTTAAATCACATCTTCCACTATAAGAAACGAGGAGACTTTGGAGCAATAGGTGATTTCAGAACTGGGGCAGAAAATGTAAAACTTTAATCTGAAACATTTTTATGCAAGGAAATAAGGAAGTACTCAAAAAACATGACAAGTACACACTCCTCTGCTTAACAGGGTTCCCCATGGCCAGATGTGGTATAACTTGAGCATCAGAATGAATGGTGATATTGATAAATTATGAATCCATGAGTCCATACTACTAATGAATTAAAGAATGAATGGAGAGAAGGAAATATATTTTAGTTATAATGTCAGCTGATAAGTGTAGAAGGAACAGTAGATTTACAAAATAAACATAATTTTATAACTGTAAATAGCAGTTGATTCAGACAAGAATTGCCAGAGGTTACTAAAACTATTGGGTGAATGTTTTAAGAATGTAGTATCAAAATTTATCTCCATACAGACTATTTATAAGTTAATTAGTGTAAGGGAAATTACCGAGGGGAAAATGGTTATTTTACAGTGAAGAAATAAGACAAATATTTTCACTAAGTGATCAAAATCCCAGTAATGGGACTCATTGATACCATCTTACTACTTATGTGATACTCTAGGAAAAACAAACCTCACTTACCACTTGTGTGGTGTTACTGCCAGAAATTCACACCCGGACTTCTTCAGAGATGCCGTGAAAGAGTGAGACCTGCTTTGTTTTAAAGGCAGACACAGTGTCAGGTGTGATCCGTGATCTCTGAGCCTGAGCTGAGGGGAAGGGGGCTTGCCGTCAAGGACATCATAGACCAGTTGGCAGAATTGGAATGTGAACTATATAGTCTATATGGGACTATTAATGTATTTAATTCCTGATTTTGACATAAGTACTGTGGTTGTATAAGAGAATATCCTTGATCTTAGGAAGTACCAAGTGAACTGTTTAAAAGTAAAGGACATCATGGCTGTAGAAACTCAAATGTTTGGGATAGGAGAAAGCAAAAGTGATACAGTGATTAGCTGTGAATCTAGGTGAAGGCTCTGTGGGAGTTTCTTGTTCTGCTCTTGCAACTGTTCTGCAGATTTACGAAGAAAACTTTTAAAGAAAAGGTGAAAGTCTGGGTGGCTGATGGGAGGCTCCAATCTTAGGTAGGGTCTTGTTGGCTGGGGACTGTTCATCAGTGACTGGTTGAGCTCCCTTGGTTGGGAAGTCCGCAGTGTCAGGATTTTCAGGCCTTTGTTTCTTGAGGTCAGTGATTAGAGCCACTAGCCATCTTCCTCCTAGCTGGACACCGCAGAGCCCAGTAGGAGAGTCTGGAGAGGGTGCGGTGGGCAGATGAGTGGGCCTCACTCTGCATTCTTTCTGCAGTTCACAGGCTCCCTCTGTTTTCAATGGCATATCCATCCTCAGCTCTGCAAGGGTCATCATCCTTTCTGGCATCCTCTTGTCATCTGGGGCTGGGAGGGGTGGAAGAAGGCCAAGGGGATTTGGGAATCTTAAGTGTTCATTGAATAACCTTTTCAGCCAGTGTTCCTTTTGCTTCCTTCCAGCACTCCTGATTTTGTTGGTTCTTGGGTTTATGCCTTTAAAAAGCAAGACAAAACATCAAACGGTTCTTTTACTGTAGTTTTAGAGGCATTTCAGCGTATGTCCAGTATACATTCTTTACCCAGGAGTAATAAGAATGCACTTACGTACCGTTTCATTCTGTTTTGTATCTTTTGATCTTGTTTCTCACATGCTCACACTGTGGAATAACCAGATTTCTTACTATCAGTAGTATAGACCCACTCTTTCCCGTAATTAGTCTAAGGGAAAAGACTGAATAATTAAACACAGACCTTTTTCCAGAAAAGTCTTACTTGTTACAGTTTCATGAGCACCTGGATTTGTAATGCCGTGAGCGTGTTTGATGACTGTTTTATCATTTGGCTTCCCTGGGCAGGAGTACGCAGCACAATGGGGCTAGCCGGTCAGTACATCTCTGCTGGGAGCCTGTGATTGACCAGCTTGGAAGTGGGTGAAGTGGGTGGTCTTGACTGATGGGAGAGAAGATTGTAGATCACTTGAGGGCCCTACAGCTACTCAAAGTTAAATGCCAGACGTGTGGAGCATGTATGCATTTGTGGAGTACGTAACTTCATTGGATTTTTAAAGGGCCCTGGAACCCCTTCCACAGAGAGTGGTTGTGATGGGACTAGAATTACTTGCAACATTTTAAAAGCCACTTACTACACCAGCATGCTGAGTTAGTCATATCTGAGGACTGTGGAGGTGATCTGTTTTTAAGATGTAAAGCAAAAATTTAGGTGATTGGTTAACTTTTTCAAGGTTTTGTTTAGAAAACATTTCACTGGTAAAATGCTTTATTTTCAGAATCAAATATTCTCTTCATAATAAGCTAGGCTTTTGTTGATTCATTTTCTTTTAGCAAATGGTTAGCATTGTTTGTACTAATTATCTTGAGGGAAAATGTTTAGTTGATCACCCTGTAGTGTGAGTTTTGTGGAACAAAAGCATGAAATGAACACCATTTATTTTGAGATGCCTTGTAGACTGCATCCTTCTAAGAGTTCTAATTAGTGTATTGTCCATAGTTTGTGTCTTTTCCTGCAGTGTTTAGGTTTAAACGAAGTGTGTTCAAAGACAGTTTAAAGTCCTTCATGTGTAGCATCTGGTTAATTCACATTAGGATTTGGCTGCAGCTAGTGCTTAAGTGAACTTAATGTTTAGCTCACAATTTCTGTTAAGTTACAGTTGTTTAAAGGTATTACATGGGGCTACAAGAGTACTTTAAGATTTTGTTTTAGTATTTTAAAATATGATGCCTTGCTGTTCACTAACCCTGTGTTGAGTGGGAATGTCATTGATGTTTTCATAAGGTAAAGAGAAGCATGTGTGTTTTGTTTGTTCGTTCCTACGTCTCTCTTTCCGGGCTATTGTTTAGTGTAGGGTAAGAGTTTCAGTAGAGGGATGGCCATGCCTTTTCCCTCTTGTTACACAGAAAACACTTCAGTTAGCCAGAACTTTTCAGGCCTCTGAGGTTTAGTTGGGTGTGAAGACCTTGTGCCATTACCTTCAGTGGCAGCTCTCGTTAGACCGAAAAAGAACACACTTGTGATTTTGGCTCTCTTTTTCTTTATAGGAGAACTTCTGTTCAATGTCCACCATCCTACTTTATTCCTGCTGATCTGCTAATGCAGTAAATTGGAAGACAACCATTTCCAGGAGAACCTGTAATGGGCAAGGAGCCACAGAGAAGAAAACATTTCTTTTAATTTTTAAACTTGGTTTGAAAGGTAAGGTCACAGTGATGATGAGAAGTTTCTTTCCATGAGTTACATCAAGGAAAGCAGTTTTTTGTTGTGAAACCCTGGAGTCTAGGTGGACCCGTCTAGGTCATCTCTTTGAGATGACCTGGTTCTGTGATGCTGTGGTTTTTTTAGGAAATTAAATAGCAGCCTCTGTAGTTTGCTCTGGTGTGTCTTGGAATCTGCAGCACCCATGGGATTCCCAGTTTGCAGAGGATAGTGTTGGGGTGGGATCGGACTGGGCCCCAAGGACCAGGTAAGGCAGCGTGCCGGAGCAAGACCGCTGGTGTAGACCTACCTGCCACCCCTCGGTCAGCTGGCCCTGTGGGGGGGTGGGCGGCTTGCTTTTGTTTTATACCAGCCAAGGGACATCTGACTTCTAGACAGCCACCTGACTCTTTTGAGTCTTAATTATTATCACCTTGCAAGTCTTTGCTGAAGTTGTTTGTTAAAGACCAGAGGTTTACTTTGCGTAGTTGACTTTTGGGTCAGTTGGCTCTTAATAGAAAGTAGCCTGGTAGAACCTTCTGGGGGATGTGCACACGTCCTGCATCCAGCTTCAGTGCTCTGTAGTATCTGGAGGAGCAGGTGCGCATGCACTGCTTCATCACCCCATTTCAGGCCTCAGTGTCTCAGGAGACCTACAGTGGTTCTGCTGTGACAGGCCTCTTCCCTAAGCCCAGGGAGTGCCTCGAGTTCCTGGGCAGTGAGCCCCTTGCCTGTGCCCTTGCCCTCCTCCAGACCCCTGTGAAGGACTCCTGCTTTCTTGTGAGTCGGGAGTACCGCAGGGACTGCCTGGTCTGGTAATGACAACACCCAGTGTATCCGTTTAGCACAGGGATGGTGTGACTGCCTGAGAAACACTGCTTTGCCATCTGGTTTCATAACAAGATAGTCCACATCCCAGTGTACCTTAAAAACACAACACTTGAAGTCCGGATATTCTTTTCTTGTTTTGACATATTGGGTGTGTACTCGAAATAATAAAACGCTGCAGTGCAGTATGTGGCACTTGGAGCACTGTTGCGTTACACCCGTGCCTGCAGTTCGTAGTGCCCAGCTGCAGTGCCAGGTTTCGAGAGGCCTGCGTGTGGTCACCTGTCATGACTGCTCAGCTCTGCCCTTCTGGTGTGAGAGCAGCCAGAGGCAGACTGTAGAGGAGGGCATGACTGTGTTCCCTTAAAACTTGATGGACGCTGAAACAAGTCATGGAACAGCAGCTTTTTGATATCTTCCCTGCCCCCCCCCCCCCCTCCCAAACTGAAAAGGTAAAAACCACTCTTTGCTCAGGCACTGTATAAAAAACGCGGCGCATCAGATCTGGCAATCTCAGTATCGTACCCAAGGTGTCCCAGGTCTCCGGAGTCGTTGCAAACACTCATGGCAGAAAAAAAAAATGGAATGGGAAACGATGTAAACTGAAAAGGTATTGTGCTGGTTTTTGCTGTTGGTTGGATTTTTCTTTGGTTTTTGTATGGAGGAACCTTAAGCATGTGGAGCCGCCTCATGGTCTTTCTGCTAGACAGTCTTTTATGAAACCCTGATTCTAGTATGTACCTACATTTGTAGAGCCCTTCCTGAGTGCCGGGGACTGTGATGAGTGCTTTTTATTTTCTTTTCATAACCTGTTTTATCATACATAGGTATGTAGCTTACATAGATAGACATTTGAAAAGTCAAACAGCATTACAGATTCATAGCAGGAAATACAGTCCTCTTTCATCTTTGCCACCCTGTCCTCTCTGCATCCTTGGATTACTCACCAGGGACTGCTCCCTCCATCTCTTAGCTGATTCCTCATCTCTGCTTCCTTCTGCATTTCTATGTCATATAACCACAGGTAGCAGTTTCTGATTTATCTTACTTTCCAATTATGAAGATAAAGGTTTAGTCCATCTTTGCTCTTCTGTGCTCTCCATCTCCCAGGATAGTTAAAGCACAACTTTGGTTAAGATCAGTAGTAGAAGAATGGTATATGTTGTTTGATTCCTAAATCTCTGCCTTAATTTGCAGAATTCCTCTCAGCACGGTAACATACATCTGGCAGTACACTTCCTTGGACCTCTCCTTTCCAGAGCCCCCAGCTCATGGTCTGCTTCACGCTGGCTCCTCTTGACGCTACCTGTAGCTGCAGGTGTACCCCTTCTGGGGTTGTCTTTGCTGCCTGGTGTGTTGGAGCCCTGGCTTCATGGATTCTGCGTCTTCTGCTTGTGGCTTACTGCCCAGCTTTTTTCCTCCAGTAGCTTCCTGAAGAAATTGTGAACAAATCTTTCCAACCTTCCAGGTCTGAAAATGTTCTTTTCTAGAGTTACTGTTGAGAAAACTGATGTCGTTTTGACTTCCAGTTCTTTTTTAAGTTTTTTCTCACTAGAAAAGTTTAAATATTCTTCTTTTTTTAAAATCTCCAGTACTGTTGACTTTTACACTGTGTCTTAAAGGAGCTTCTCGCATTCAGTGTGATGCCATATGTAGGTCCTAAGGGGAGAGTCACATTTTTATGTGCTGAGGAAAATTTTTTTGCACAAGGGAGGTTGGTGGTGAATTAAAATATGTTCTTCTAAAACTTCTGTTACTTGGACGATGGACTTCCTGAATTGTTTCTCCATTTTCCATCTTTTCATAAATTTGTTGGCCTTCTTGGCTGTTGTTTCGTTTCCTTTGTCTGTTTTTGTTTTACTAGAGCTTCCAGAGGAGTGGAGAATTGTGTGGGTTTCAACCCACTAAGCATCTGCAAAGTTGCATAATCCTTTCTATTTTCTTGTTGAGACTCCATGTCAGCCCAAATGTAGCTGAGCCTTTTATATCAAATAGACTTTGAAAAGAAATTCATGAGGCCGTGTGGCGATCACCTAGTACAGCCTTCCTCTCTGGAACGGGAAGTTGCCCTCTTAGAGAACACGGGCTTCTGGGCACCTCCAGCCTTGAGGTCTTGTCCATGTTCCTCACCTTTAGCACATTCCTGCACCTCCTGCTCACAGACGACCTGTCCTTTTCACTTACTGGCTCATTTTTCCCTTGGGCACTTTCTGTGATAGTTATAAAAGAACTCAAAGATATTCAAAGCTAGTTATTTTTTCCTCCCTGGGGCAAGTCCTTCTGTCACGCTGGTCCTTGTTGAGTGCCATGTGTTGGCAGTCTCTTCCTCTGCCCCAGAGCAGGACACCATACTGCTCAATGTGGGCTGATCTGCCCAGGGAAGGCTGCAGTGGAGTTGGTAGCTCCCGAGTCCTAGACATGATTATCTATGACACATTTTGAGATTACTTGCTTATTACTCACAGCATAATAAAACTTTATGTTGAGTTTATAATTAACTAAAATCTTCGAATGTGTCTAACAGTTTTCTTATGTCTGGCAGTTCCCCACCCATGGTGCCATAGTTTTCAGTTGTTATTTTAGAAGGACTTGACATTTGCTGTGTTGGTGAATCTCTCTCAGTTCCCTCGTGTCAGAATTTAAAATGCGGGCTCACTCGTGTTTTCTGTACATCTCTGTCAAACTTGGCGTCCCGGTCAGTCTGCTCTGACGGAACCCCTGGCCTCAGTGCTGAGCTCCTCCCCTAGCTGAGTGCTGCGTGCCAAGTGGACCTTTTCCTGCCTTTGCACACGCACAGGTCCTGTTGGTGAGTGTGTCCCGAGAGCCAGCAGGCGGGTGACAGGTCAGCCCGCTCCAGGCTGGCCGGGGGCTGGCTTGTCTTCTTGATGACTGCTGCTGGGACCGGCCACGCACCAGCTTTCTCCGTCAGTCTTGTGGCATGTGCTGTGCTGGCAAGAGCGCGGACCTGGGGGTCCCCCTGTGATGCAGAGTTGCCGTATTAGGCCTTGTACTGTTACTGTGGAACAGCTCGAGGAGACCGCTTTTTGTAAGGGGCTGTGAAGACTGTTCGCCCTGCCCATGTCTCATGCTCGGTGAGGAGCCTGGACACCTATACAGTCGCAGCAGTCCAGGCTGGGACTGCCTCTTCCTGCATGCTCAGCTGCATGCTGGTGAAACATTCATGACAGAACACACTTCTAGAGACTGTCAACTGCTTGTCCAGGGAGTGTTGAGATAGCCTCATATATATGCCTTACAATTATACCCATTCTGATGAAAGTTTGCTGGGCAAGGAAGATGGTAGGTTAAAAAAAATGGGCGGTGGGAGGGCTTTAAAATTTGTGACCAGTATGCCATTTCTGTCTTCTGTTACAGAATTATAACCAGCTCCAGATTAACCAGGATAGTTAGCTCATTCTTAATCTGAAACTTGTCTCTTTTTGGTCTTCCTTCAGTGGCATCTCAGTTTCCTCTAGGATTTGTATCTGATTTGAAAAGTCTGTTCTCTTTGGGCACCTTGTCCCTAGTGGATTATGAGTAAAAAGGGGGCTACTTGCTTCAAGTTGGGTGCCTCAAAAACTGCTTTGCTTTCACTTAATGAAAAACTGCTTTGCTTTCACTTAATGAAAAACATGGGTAAGTTGGATTTTCCGAGTCTTTCCCCCACCCTGTGTCAGTACAGAATTCTCTTTTTCCGTCTCTGCCAAGTCATACAGTTCCTGACTTGCTTAGGACTAACTTTCCTCCTTACAGTTCTGTTTCATATACTGTTTGGCCACGTGGCGTGGTGTGGCCTGGCCTGTAGGATCTTATTAGTTCTCCCACCAGGGATTGAACCCTGGCCCCAGCAGCAAAAGCTTCGAGTCCTAATTGCTGGACCGCCGGGGAATTCCCATCCTTACAGTTTTAGGTTAGGGACTATTTGCTAATCATTTCAGATGACAGGTGTCCTGGTTGCATCACGTTTCCTCCTGCTCTCCAGTTACATGTCACTTCTTTCTGATGTTTGAGTCACATTTATTGACAGCTCACTTGGTTTCACAGCTTCAGAGAATGCTGGACACTTAAGATGGGAAACCCTCTACTTAGAACCCCCCCGCCCCCCCCACCCATCCCCCACCCCCCGCCCCCCCCACCCATCCCCCCAGTAGACACCTCTGTCCAGCTGGGTTTTCCTTGCCTTTATTGCTCTGATGTCTGACGAGGCTCCTGGCACAAACCTGATTACTGTGTGTCATCCTCATTGCTTGTTTCTTTTCTAATCCCTTAGTTTTGCTTTAAAAACACACAGCCCCCCCAAACTTGTTCTTGTATGTATAAGTATGTATAAGTCATGCCTCTCATACACTTGTATTGAAGTTTTTGAAGCTGGGGAAGTTGTGCTCAGAAATTCATGTTCACTTGAGTTTTCATAATGAGAGTTGGTAGAGGAAACTTTAGTGGACCCTGTGACAGGAGTGACACTGGATGTTTTTGATTGGCAGTTGGCTATTTAAATATAAATGTGAAGTGGGCGCTTAAGGTCACACCCTTGCCTATCCACAGCATCTCAGAGGTGTACTTGGCGGCATTAGCCTCAGTGTGTGGCTAGGTATTTGCTTTGTGTATTTCCCAGGTGGCTCAGAGTTCCAGGGTCAAGCCATAAATCTGATACATAGGTATACTGCTAGGAATTTAAAACATGAAAATTAGGCCTTGGGGGGATGATTGAAACTGAGAGTGGGGGGGTAGTTGTTTAATGTGAAATCTCTAGGATTTCAGGAAGGGAATAACTTGCTTTTCAAGGAGGCTTTTGCAGGCCCTCACCATCCTCTGTGAGTTCTTAAAACCGTCTCTGGGTTACCTGCTCTTCTCCCGTGCATCTTTCTGTTCACGGTGCGTAAACTCTAGAGCGGATCTTGTTGCCGTGCTTCACTTGACTTCTCTTTCTGTCTCCGAGTGGTGGACGGTACCTGCAGTGTCCCACCTCAGGGGGTTTGTCTTCAGCACTCCCTGCCCGAGCCCTCATTTCAGTCCCCCTCTCGGCCTGTGTGGGAGTGCCTCGTGTGTGAGTGCCACAGCTTCCATTTCATCTCCTCTGGTGTTTCCTTTACTTCTGTTCAGAGTCATCTTTTTCTGCATACTGTGTTTAATCTTTGCTATCACCATCTTAATGGGTTTCCCAGGTAGCTCAGGGGTAAAGGATCCACCTGCCAATGCTCTGGAGACACAGGACAGGAGTTCGAACCCTGGGTCAGGAAGATCCCCTGGAGATGGCAACCCACCCCAGTATTCTTGTGTACAGACAGAACGTCTGGCTCCCGCCACGCTGCGCGGCCCCGCTCTGCTCTGCGTCCCTGCGTGGTTCTTGGGGAACCGGTTGCCTCACCTTCCCTAACCTAACGCCTTCTGTGAAGGCTCTTTTCGTCAACCGGACCTTCTCCCTGCTGTGAGTTCCTGCAGGTTACAGGTCTGTCCTCCGAGTTTGCAGGATCACCTGCTGAGTCCTACCTGTTGAGCCCAGCTTTTTTTTTGAGATCACCTTTTGAGCCCAGCTTAGGCCTCATTTTCATGAAGTCTTTTCTGGCCAGGCTCTTCTCCCTGGAGCTCCCTTTCTGCAGAACAAGCTTGGAATTTACCCCATTCATTTCCTGTATTTTCTCTGTTCTCAGTTGTGTTGCACTCTGGAAGAAGGAGGCAGCATTTCTCTTATTACTCTTGCATTCCTCAGTACAGTGCATAGTGGTGCTTTAAAAGCACTGGCTGATTAACAGTGCGTATTAAGTGGATTCTACTCCTTTACTATGCTCACAACTGAAGAAGTCCCAGATTAAAACTGGGAAGAGTCTGGAACATCTGGATGGTAGAAACTTGATTTCTTTTGATGTGTTCTTCGGAAGAAGCAGTTTTGGAGCAAATATAATGAAGGTGGACCTGAGTTTGTGTTGTCCTTTCCTCTAAGGAAATCGTGTTTGCAGCGGGCACTTTGATTCTTAATTTGGTTAGTCCAGCCTCCGGGTGGGGATGAGGAGACAGTTGTGTGAGTTGCGCACCTTTGCTGAGATGGAGAAGCGGCTCCTGGGTAGATGTCCCGGTCCACTGCGGCGTTTTTCCTTAGCCCCTAGAGAGAGCTGCTTTCAGAGGCCACCGTCGCCCCTCTGATGTATGCTTCTTCCTCTCCAAATGAAAACTACAGCGTCTGCCTCCAGCATTGCTGTTGGGGGAAGTTTGTCAGTAGCTTCCTCCCTTCAGAGTGACTGCATCCTCCTGTTTATATTTTCCTCTCTGTCCTTTCCTAGTGGTGTGCTTTCCTCAGTGGACAGCGTAAGCCATCACCCACCACTGCCCAACTCAGTTCCCTGCACACCTGAACCTGAGCCCGGGGCCCCAAGACCCCAGGTGTCTGGACAGTGGCAGCAGTAGGTGAGCCAGTAAGAACAGCTTTTGGGCAGCTTGGCTTGTTCACTCCATCTTGTTCCCAGGCTGCTGGTCAGCTCGACCAGGGCTTTGGGGTGTATATGTCTGCCCCTCATGGGATAATAAGCAGGTTGTTTTGAATCTAAATGGAGGCAATGAAGACTCAGTTTTCACTAGGACAAGTGGGGAATCCAGTTTTATTTATTGATTTTTAAAATTAAACATCATTTCCCAGTATGTTTGAGGGATCAAGGCATTTTTTTCCTTGGTATTTTTGAATTAACTTAGAAAATGAAATAAATTTCCAGAGACGTGCACCTATTTTAAAGTTTGGCTGGGTGTATCTTTACCAGGAATGAGCCACTTGTAGCCTTCCTGATTCCAGCTAGCATCCTCCTTTATCTCATAGTGAAGAATTTAACGTTTTACCTTTTATCCCTACGAGTATCCCTAGATATCAGAGGTTAAAAAACAGTTGTAATTTTCTTGTGACTTATTTTTTGAGTTAAGAATGTCTAAGCTGCTTTGTATATATGTGTATTTATTCACACACGTGAGAATAAACGTGACCTCTCAGCTCTGTTTATATTTTAAAAGAAAGGGAAACTATGGCCCATGACCTCTCCTCACCCGCCCCACACTGGCCCTTGTGCACAGAAAGTGGTTAACTATTGACTTTGATGGTGGAAGGAGATGGGGAGGCTGCTGTTTTAGTACCAGGAGGGAAACTGACTCCCAGTTTTCGCAGTCACGGATGTAGCTGTCTTGTCCCTTGTGGCCACGTGTGGCTCTTGGGCATCTGCAGTGTGGCTGCTCCAAATTGTGAAGTGCTGTGAAGTGTTGTCAGAACACGCAGGATTTGAAGACTTGGTGCCGAAAGAATTACATGTTGAAATAGTAATGTTTAGATATGAGGTTCAGTATATACATTTAAAATTAATTTTACCAGTTTTTTACTTTTTAGCTGCTTTCTTTCCTAAAAAGAATTACTTTTTAGGCAACGTAATTCTCCCAAAAGAGAGAAGGGCGGGGAAAGGAGAGGGTAACAGGTAGGAAGGCTAGGAGTCTCCAGATGCAGGAAATAGGCTGCAAATGTCAGACATCTTTTATCTCACTCTTAAGTGGCAGGAGGAGACAAATTCTAAGTGTCCCATTTTTGGCTTGCTTGATAGCTCAGTTGGTAAAGAATTGCCCTGCAATGCAGGAGACCCTGGTTTGATTCCTGGGTTGGGAAGATCCACTGGAAAAGGGATAGGCTACCTACTCCAGTATTCTTGGGCTTCCCTAATGCTCAGCTGGTAAAGAATCCGCCTGCAATGTGGAAGACCTGGGTTGGGAAGATTTCCTGGAAAAGGGAAAGGCTACCCACTCCAGTATTCTGGCCTGGAAAATTCCATGGACTGTATAGTCCATGGGGTCTCAAAGAGTCGGACACGACTGAGCTATTTTAAATGTAAAAAAAAAAAATGTGGCTAGTAGAAAAGTTAAACTTGCATATGACTCATATTGCAGCTTGAGTGATGTTTCTGTTAGTGGCAGCTCTTCTTTTATGTACCATGGATCCCATGGTCTTAGTGTTTTTGAATGTTGGGTTTTAAGCCAGCTTTTTCACTCTCCTCTTCTACTCTCATCAAATGGTTCTTTAATTCCTCTTTTCTTTCTACCATTATAGTAGTATTATCTGCCTATCTGATGTTGATATTTGTCCCTGCAGTCTTGATTCCAGCTTGTGATTCATCCAACCCAGAATTTTGCGTGAGGTACTCTGCACAGAAGTTAAATAAGCAGGGTGACAATATACAGCCTTGGCATACTCCTTTCCCAGTTTTGAACCAGTCTGTCATTCCATGTCTCATTCTAACTGTTGCTTCTTAACCTGCATATGGGTTTCTCAGGAGACAGGTAAGGTGGTCCAGTGTTTTATCTCTTTAAGAATTTTCCACACTTTGTTGTGATCCACACAGTCAAGGGTTTTAGTGTAGTCAATGAAGCAGAAACAGATGTTTTTCTGGAATTCCCTTGCTTTCTCTGTGATCCAGTGAATGTTGGCAATTTGATCTTTGGTTCCTCTGCCTTTTCTAAACCCAGGAACTGCTGAAGCCTGGCTTGGAGGACTTTGAACATGACTTTGACGGCATGTGAAGTGAGCCCGATTGTATGATAGTTTGTGCATCTTCGGCGTTGCCTTTATTTGGGATTGGAATGAAAACTGATGTTTTTCAGTCTTGTGGCCACTTTTGTGTTTTCCACATTTGCTGACATACTGAATGCAGCACTTTAGCAACATTATCTTCTAGGATTTGAAATAGCTCAACTGGAATTCTGTCACCTCCACTAGCTTTGTGGTAGTGCTTCCTACTTGACTTCTCACTCTGGGATGTCTGGCTCTAGGTGAGTGATAGCACCGTCGTGCTTACTTGGGTCATGAAGATCTTTTTGTGCAGTCCTTCTGTGTATTCTTGCCACTTCTGAATCTCTTCTGCTTCTATTAGGTCCACAGTGTTTCTGTCCTTTATTGTGCCCATCTTTGCATGAAATGTCCTCTTGGTATCTCTAATTTTCTTGAAGAGATCTCCAGTCTTTCCCATTCTATTTTTCCCTCTATTTCCTTGCATTGTTCACTTAGGAAGGCTTTCTTATCTCTCCTTGCTATTCTTTGGAACTCGTTCAGATGGGTATATCTTGCCCTTTTGCCCTTTGCTTCTCTTCTCAGCTATTTGTAAGACACCCTCAGATAAGCACTTTGCCTTCTTGCATTTCTTTTTCTTTGGGGTAGTCTTGGGTTTTGGTCATTGCCTACTGCACAGTGTAATAAACTTCCATCCATAGTTCTTCAGGCACTTTGTCTATCAGATCTAATAATCCCTTGAATCTTATTCATCACCTCCCCTGTATACTTATAAGGGATTTGATTTAGGTCATACTTGAGTGGGCTAGTGGTTTTCCCTACTTTCTTCAGTTTAAGCCTGAATTTTGCAGTAAGGAGCTCATGATCTGAACCACAGTCAGCTCCAGGTCATGTTTTTGCTGGCTGTGTAGAGCTTCTCATCTTTGGCTGCAAAGAATATAATCACTCTGATTTCGGTATTGACCATCTGGTGATGTCCATATGTAGGGTTGTCTCTTGGGTTGTAGGATTGTCTCTTGTGTTGTTGGAAGACCATGTTTGCTATGACCAGTGTGTTTGCTTGACAAAACTGTTAGCCTTTGCCCTGCTTCATTTTGTACTCCAAGGCCAAGCTTGCCTGTTACTCCAGATACCTCTTGACTTCCTGCTTTTCCATTCAAGTCCCCTGTGATGAAAAGGACATCTTTTTTGGGTGTAAGTTCTAAAAGGTCACGTAGGTCTTTTTAGAACCGGTCAACTTCAGCTTCTTTGGCGGTAGTGGTTGGAGCGTAGACTTGGATTACTGTGAGTTTGAATGGCTTGCCTTGACACTTGGAGTCATTCTGTCATTTTGAGATTGCACCCAGATACCGCATCTCAGACCCTCTTGTTGACTCTGGGGGCTGTTCGTTTCTTCTTGCCCACAGTAGTAGGTATAATGGCCAACTAAATTAAACTCACCCGTTCCTGTCCATTTTAGTGCACTGGTTCCTAAGAGGCTGATGTTTACTCTTGCCATCTCCTGCTTGACCACATCCAATTTACCTTGATGCATGGACCTAACATTCCGGGTTCCTATGCAATACTGTCCTTTACGGCTTTACTTACGACTTTACTTTCATCACCAAACACATCCACTGCTGAGCGTCGTTTCCGCTTTGGCCCAGCCTCTTCATTCTTAATAGAGCTAATAGTAATTGTCCTCTGCTCTTCCGCAGTAGCGTACTGAATACCTGCTGACCTGGGGGCCTCATCTTCTCGTGTCATATCTTTTTGCCTTGATGTTGATGGCGTTGATGGCGTTCTCCCAACGAGAATACTGTGTGACTTGCTGTTCTGTCCTCCATCGGACCACATTCTGTTAGAACTCTCCACTGTGACCCGTCCATGTTAGGTGGCCCTGCACAGCATGGTCGTGCTTCATTGACCTGTGCACGAGCCCCTTCTCCATAACAAGGCTGTGATCCATGAAGGGCAAAAACAGCTCTAGGGTTTTTCAGAAAGATGGAGAGTAGTTTGATTTTACCGTTTCTCTCTTTGTCAGTATTGATTTTAAAGTCTGTGATCTGATTTACTGTAAGAAATTGTGTTCCCTCTTGTCTCTCAATCCTATTGAGGTATAGCTAGGGTAAAAATTTTAAAGAGTACTTACATTTGCTGAAAATGAGCTGCTGAAGCTCTGACTCCTTTCAGTTTTTTTCTGAGTATCTTAGACATTTTTCAAAGGACTCCGTTTACCTCAGGGCCCCTGGCAGTTGACCTTTGTACCTGTTAGTTCATGCCTAGCTTGATTCCACTTCAAAGGTCAAGTTAGTAGAAGTTTGGGGCAGGCCAGGGGTAACTGATTGACCAGTGCTGTTTGCTTCCAGTCCAGTTTGCTGTTTGGCTGGAAGATAAAATGTTTGTTTAAGAGCCTATTGTGGTTTTATTTTATTTTTAAGCCTGTAGTATACCTACTCAATTTAAAGAAAATGCACTGTGGAAGTGTTTATTTTAAGGTGTCCTGATTTGAAAAATGCTGTTCTAATTTAGGATAGTGGAGAGCGAAAGGAGTTAGGCATTTTAAAACATATAGTTGCCCAAGAATTCTTTTCATATGTAAAGTAAAATAAGTATAAAGGAACATAACGTTGTGGGCTCAGGAGACTGGAGGTGATGGCTGGGTATGTAGGCTGTCCTGCTGGATCCCAGCTCAGGTGTGTGGTGGCTCCTCATACCACAGCCTTGGGCTGGCTCTCAGGTGGGCGGGCAGCGTTTTTCCACAGGTTGACTTGGGGATGGAGGCGCCTTCCATCTTTGGGCCTTAGTGTCTGTCTCAGGGTCTTTTTTGTCATCACCATCCAGCCAGATGAAAAGGAGGCCACCTGAAGGTTTTGATGGCTCACAGCACCCTGGAGAACACTTTGTCACATGGTCATACCTGCCTGCCCCAGAAGCTGGGGACGTGGTCTAGGCGTGCCCGTGGAAGGGAGAGGATGAGTCTGGGAGACAGCCCTGCCTGGCAGCACGAGCCCCGCGCCTCCTGGCAGTTTCGGAGATGTGAGCCGGACACTGGCTTTGCTGTGAGCTGCCAGATAGTGCGTGAGCAGGCCCCACGGTCACTGTCACAGCCTTAGCTTAGCACCCTTCACAGGTACCAGAGCGCTTCTTAGCTTGCAGCCTGTGGGCTGGATGGGATCTGTGAGCCAGAGTTTGCCAACACCTTTTATTTCAGCACCACTGATGATCAGTTTTTTTCTGTAAACCACTATATGATGAGTTACCTTTATAAGGTTAAAGTGTTGGAACTTTTTTTTTAATCGACGTAGATACGTGACTGTATCTTGATCCATATTTTAGTAGTTTGTGGGCGTTTACAGTTTTCAGTTGATGGTCATGAGTGTGTATCTTGTTTATAATTAGCCAATAGTAAGGGATCTATCCGGTGAAGGCAATGGCACCCCACTCCAGTACTCTTACCTGGAAAAATCCCATGGACGCAGGAGCCCGGTAGGCTACAGTCCATGGGGTCTCAAAGAGTCAGACACGACTGAGTGACTTCACTTTCACTTTTCACTTTCCTGCACTGGAGAAGGAAATGGCAGCCCACTCCAGTGTTCTTGCCTGGAAAATCCCAGGGACGGGGGAGCCTGGTGGGCTGCCGTCTATGGGGTCGCACAGAGTTGGACACGACTGAAGCAACTTAGCAGCAGCAGCAGGGGCTCTATCAGATTTGCTTTTGTGATTCATTTATTAACACTTTTCTTTATATTTTGCCTTCATCTGTGGGATTCCAAAAAAAAAGAAAAGACATGCTACTTTAAATGAGACCTAATATTTTCTAAAACTTAAGACTAAATTATTAACTACATCCAGCGTTCTGACTTCAAGTGCAGAGACTATTAGATTATCAGAAATTTGGCTTATAGATCAAAATAAGCATATACAGGAAATGGCAACCCACTCTAGTATTCTTGCCTGGAAAATCCCATGGATGGAGGAGCCTGATAGGCTGTAGCATTTCCATGTCCATGTCCATGTCCATGGGGTCGCAAAGAGTCAGACACGACTGAGCAGCCTCACTTTGCTTTTACTTTTGGACCTGGTGACAGTGGGATGGGACATGGGAAGGTATTTGAGGATCACTTTTGTAGCTTTTCAGTCAGTGACTTTGCTGAAGTATTTAAATTAAGCATGCTGAACTATTTCATCAATCTGTAGACATCCTAAGGTTTAATTTTCCATGATAAACTTTGAAGACAAGGTGAACACTTCTTTTTAAGGTTGATTTTACTATATTTTGTTTCTTTGCTAAGAATGGCATAGGTTTTACTATTTTATGACTTTCCGATTTTCAGCTGTGAAAGTGCTATTGGGGCTAAAAGTTATGGTTTGTGGTGGTTATTTTATGTTGTAATATACTGGAGAGTACCACATACCTACGCCTCAATACTTGTCATTTGTTGTTGAGGATACTAGTTCTGTGTAAGAATGTATTTCTCACCCTGAAGAAAAGATTTATTTTCTTCCTTTCCCAGCACTAAATTATTTAAGTATGGGTGGGTTAATTTTTCAGGTTAAAATACCAAGTTTTAGCGTTCTTTCAGCATTTTCAAGTCAGAATTTTTTGTTATCTATAAAAATAATTTCTGAGCAGGAAAATGTCTTGCCAATTTTACTTACTTAGAAGGTACTTTGTAGATTCAAAATGAAACTTGTTTTTCTCGTGTGACTCAAGTTGGCATTTTAGACTGTAAAACTAAGTGGGAATTTGAAAAATTAATATATGAAGTTGAAGTTTTATTTTAAACATCTCTGCGTTTTGTTTAGACCAGCATGTTTTGGAAGTTTGATCTTCACTCATCATCCCACATAGACACACTTCTAGAAAGAGAAGATGTAACGCTGAAGGAGTTAATGGATGAGGAAGATGTTTTACAGGAGTGTAAAGCACAGAACCGCAAACTTATAGAGTTTCTCTTAAAAGCAGAATGTCTCGAAGATTTAGTCTCATTCATTATTGAAGAACCACCTCAAGACATGGATGAAAAGATCAGATACAAGTAAGAAAATTTGATCTTCTCTTTAGGGTGGGGCTGAAATGAAGCGGGGGCAGGATATATTCTCATTTTTGTTGTTCAGCAACTTCTCAGGGCTGCCGTAGACCAGGTACAGAATGTTAGCATGTCAAGAGGGACAGGTTCAGTGGAGCAAACAGCCCATTTTTAGAACCACGTCCAGTGAAATCACAGGGTTTTCAGAATGAACGTTCTAAATTTCCGCCAGAAGGTTTTGTCTAAGGGCAAAGTGCATTATAAACAGTGATAAAGTTCCTTAAAATAGTGAGATGATCCAAGTAAATATTTTCTCTTTTTTTTGCAAATAGGAAAACAGAGATTATGTGACTGTCAAGATCACACAGCACAGCCGAGCCAGAGCTTGTTTTATGAACAGTTGTTGCTGATTATAAATTCTGACCTTTTGTTAACTGAAAATAAGGGTATGGATCTTGGTGGGCATTAGTGTAGCTAAGTTTAAGCAGCCGACACCTTGGATAAATGCCGTGGATTTGTCTTCTTCAGCACTAGCTTTGTCAGCTCATGATACTTTCAGGGTTCAGACCCTGGAAACTCGTTGTGAATACTCCATATGTATTTAAAGCATTGGGGTTTCAGATGGTTGTTTTTCCATCTCCAGCTCTTTTGAAATATTTGGTGTTCCTCTTCACCTGAAAATAGAACCAACTCAAGAACAAAACAAAAGTCATTGATTATGCATTAAATAAGTTTGATGGCATGGGAAGAATTGTGGCCTATGGTAAATTCCCGTTTCTCCCTCCGCCTGTCCCTCTTTTCAGTTATCTTTCATTTCTTCATGGGGAGAATTCTGTTGTCAGAGGAATACTACGTAGTGATGCTTTCAGATTGCTCACGGCTTGGCTCTTCAGGGGATTCACGTTCTCTGCCAGCCATTAAGATTGGCAGCTGGCGTTCAGTTGCATGTCTGCTTGGAGATCGGTACTTCAGAAGAGGAAAGCAGTTTGGTGGCAGAAATACCCATGTACTCCTTTCCTCAAAACGAATGCTTCATGCTTTGCACTTCCCCTCACAGTGGACCTGCATGTGTGAGTGCTGCTTGTTGGGGGGCTCACCCTGGTGGGAGTTCCCCTGGGAGGGGTGCAGCCCTCTCCTGAGAGCTCCAAGAACTTGAACAAGAGGCCAGCCGCCGCATGAGGCGAAATACCTCTCCTAACTGGAGAAGAGTAGGCGTGCCTTGTGGAAATTGCTTCCTTTACCAAAAAGTAGTCATGGCATCTGTTGTATTGCCATGCCAGTGTTCTGTGCTTCCTTGGAGGTTGCAAGAGCAGGTGTGTTTCCCTGGACATGCAGCCTTTGGGTTGGCACCATTTTGAGAGAGCGTGGCTTTTGCTGAGTGAAGCAGCTCTCTGCAGAGCCTCTGGCCTGGCCAGGGCCACCAGCTATGGCAGTTGCACGAGCCGGCTGGCTCAGAGGCTGCACTAGCACAGAGCAGGTGCTCAGGTGGGCCCCACCTCTCGGGTTAAGGTGGACTGTAGCCATCTAACGAAATGTTGATAGTGTTGTATGTGTTTAGACTAGTTGATGAATGATGTTGCATTTACTGTGGCAGAAATGTGAACTGACAGACTTTAAAAGCAGGATGTTAAGGAGTATTATAAATCCCAAAGCTGAGATGTTGGTCTGGTCAAGGTTCCCACAGAGAGACTTCAGAAGCAAGAACAGAACCGGGCAGGGCTGCTGCCCTCAACGTCAAGGGAGGCCAGGCTTCAGGAAGGGAGATGGGATGGGGGCTTCGGGGCTGTGCTGACAGGCCAGGCAGCCATTGGCATTTTCTGTGTGGAGGTCCCTTCAGTGCCCATTTCTCAGAGCAGCGGACACGGAAGCAGTGCTTCTGAGGAAGAACTGGAGACCAAGCAGAGAGTTCTTTCAGGTAGTTCCCTGGAAAAGGAGCAGAGAGAGCAAGTGGGAGCTACAGACAGGTATGGAGCCAGGAGAGGCGTGGTGTGCATGTTTTCCTGGATAAAAGAAATAATGGTGTGTTTACATGCTGGTGGCGTGATGCAGCACTGGGGAGACGGGCTGGCGTTGAGGGAGCGGGGGTCTGGTGATGTGCCCGGCTGGCCTCGGGGTCAGGGGGACAGTAGGGGGCCTTCACTGCAGAGGAGGGTGGGGCCCAGGTGCAGATCAGGGGTCCAGTGGGGCTGCATTGCTACTGTGTTCTCAGGGCAGAGCACCCAGGGTCAGGGCAGGGTGGAGGAGTCGGGGTGTTGGAGAGGCTTGTTTAATCTCGGGGTGTTGGTAGGAGAGCGAGAGTAGCCCCACCCTGCTCCACACCAGAGCGCCGAGCCTTTGTATCTGTGCCTGGACCCCGTGTGTGTGCTTCTCTAGCGTGATCAGACCTCTAGATCAGCCGTGGAGAAGCAGGTGGAAAACTTGACAAGATGCCCATGCCCTCCTCTGGACTTTGTGTGTTAGAAGTTTGAGAACACTCCTTGCACGTTGGGTTGCAGTGGAGTTGGGGTCTGCTACCTTGTACTGACCCTTTGTCTGCCGGCAACTCTCAAATTGGGGCAGTTGAGACAACTCCACATCCCGGTAAAACTTCATTTAGAAGTTTTATGAAGTAGAAAATAAAGAAATTAAAACAGCTGGTATTTACGTACCTAGAGCCCCTCAGCGTTTTGTATTGTTCTTGTCTGTGAGATAAGGCTTGTTGTCTTCATAGTGCAGCCTTGGAAGCAGGTCCAGGGAAGTCGGGTCTTACCGCCTGTGAGTGGTGGAGACAGGTTCTGAGCCTGCGCAGTTTGACTGCAGAGGCCTTGCGGGCCACCACTGCCTCCTCCTCTGGCCTACTGGTGGCTTTGCGTTGTGGTGTCTTTGAGCCCATGTGTGCTGTAAATTGAAGTGAGGCAAGACTTTGATTTGATTGAGCCATAGCCTCAAAGATAGCGATTTGGTGATGTGATTTTTGTGCCCACACGCCTGCCAGTTCTGTTGTATGTCTTCTCCATGTTTTTCTCCTTGAAAAGGCTCATCTGGGGACATTCTTAACCTGTTCATTGTCCCACCCGCTAGGTGCTGCAGCTTCTCCTCTGGTGCCAGGTGCTTCTAGAGTCACTGGTCAACAGGCAGCTGCCGGCGTATCTCAGGGATGCTGCATGGGTTCTGGCCACAGCCTCTACCCCTCTCTTTCGTCACAGAGCCATTTCAGGCTGTTTTGTCACCTCCCTGTCCTGGTCAGCATCAGAGCTCGCCACTCCCTGCTGCTCCCGCTCACCAGGGAGGGATAAAGAGCAGAGAAGTGGACGGCGGGTGGGGGAGAGTGCAGTCTGGGAGGGCCTGGGAGTCTCCGTGATGGCTCTGGGAACAGATGAGAAAGGCATTTGTGGTTAAGGAAGTGAGTGGAGAAAAGGAGTCTGCTGCCGCCTGTGCAGAGAGAGAGCCCTGGCGCTCAGGGCAGACCTGCCACAGGGCGCAGGTGCTGTCAGGGCTGCGGGCCTGTGGAGGAGGGCTGTGTCACACAGCAGTGACATCCGAGGTGGGCTGGTCCCAGGAGACTGGAAGGCTGCTGTGGAGAGCTCAGTTTCTCTATATACTTGGTTTTCCCACCCGGGGAATTCAGGCTGTGTCCTGTCTCTGCTAGAGTATATTAAAATGTTTATTCTCTCAACATGTAATGTGGACTGAACACTTGACACGCCCAGCTTTCTAATACCATAGACAAGCCTTCTGAGAATACAGGCAGCCTGTCCAGGAACCTAAGTGTGTCCCGAGGAGTCCCAGGGTGCTGTGTGCAGTGTGGTTTCCTGGAAGCCGGCTTCCCCCGCAGCGGTCCTGCGAGCTGCGCTGCTCTCCGCACCGGAGTGGGCCGCTGAGGGCTGCGGCCCACGGCTTCGTCTGGCCCCCTCTGAGGGGGCCCCTGCCCTTGCCTCCTCAGTCCCAGGTCTGCTCTGGTTTTGTTGGGAAAAGTGTATTGGTTTTTAGACACAGAAGAAAATTCACTCTAGTGTAAATGGGCAGAAAGGATTGAAATCATTATCGCATTCCCAGAAGAATTTTTTAAAAAATTTTCACCAAGTTTTAGGAAGCCTTTCTGATCTGTGTTCTGATTTATGTAAGTAAACTGTTCATACAGATGATGACGTGAGTATCCTGTTCTTCTAGGTATCCAAATATATCTTGTGAGTTGCTCACTTCTGATGTCTCCCAAATGAACGATAGACTGGGAGAGGATGAATCCTTGCTAATGAAATTGTATAGCTTCCTCCTAAACGACTCCCCCTTGAACCCACTGCTTGCCAGCTTCTTCAGCAAGGTGCTAAGTATTCTTATCAGCAGAAAACCAGAACAGGTAAATACTGTTTTCCAAAAAGGTAAGTATTAGGGCTGAGCGTCCCCTGAGGTGATCCTCAGTGATTTTGTCGCTTCAGTGGTCTGAGTGTGCCTTACGTCCCACGTTCTGTAAAAGAATGGATTTTACGCCTTGAATATCCTCAGTGCTTGCTGACTTCCCAGTGACTTAACTCCTTAACAAACATATTCTAATTTGACCTCTTCTTTTCTAAGCGCCTCGTATCTCAGTTTTTCAGTGTACTTTGGCTTCCTTTTCTGACAGGTAGTTGGAAGCAAGAGCATGTTAGGGTCAGTCTGTGAGGGTCACGTGAGGAGGGTGCGCACAGAGTGGCAGTGTGTATGGGTGGAGTCCTCGTGACTCTGTGATAAAGGAACAGTTTGTTTTTTTTATTCTTTTCCCTGATGAAGATCACAAGTGAAGCTTTAGTCAGAAAGCTTTCCCATAAACACGATTGATGATTGGTTTATACAAATAGTGATTTTTTTTTTTCTTCTGTTTTGCTTCCACCCAAAAGCTTGAGACCTCTGGGTAGTGACTGCTGTGTACACACACAGGGAGCTCTGCTCCTCTTGCCTGGTGGAGCTTGACAGGAATTGGGCAGGAGCCTCCTCCGCTGTCCTCCCCTCCCTCCTCCTCCTCCTTGTTCTCGGAGTCCTCCCTCCACATCCCCACCTCCCGTCTCCAGTGCTTAGTTGTGGTCTCAGTTCTCCTGTACCTGGAAACTTGTATTTTCCAGGTATCTGCTGTGTGTGGTTGTTCTTGAAAGTATGGTCTCTGGTCCAGTAGCATGAATACCACCCGAGAATTTGTTGGAAACGCAGGTTCTTGAGCTCCATTCCAGACCTGCTGAGTCAGACACCCTGGGGTGGGGCCTGCAGTCTGGGGTATGAGAAGCCTCCCAGATGACTGGGACGCATGCCAAAATTTGAGAATCACGGCTCTGGTGGGCACTGGTGTGGAAAAGGGTCTGCTTACGAGGAGATTAGGATTCACTTACGGAAACAGGCCCCAGGGAGCAGCAGGAGCCTCAGATGCCCAAGAACAAACTAAGGATCTGCAGAGTACAGGCAGTGGGGGTGTGATGACGAGGGTGCAGGGGTCACAGCAGTTGGGCCTGATATCCTTCATGGTGGAAGGCAGGCTCCGTGACCCGTCCTTGCTATCAGCAGACCTGGAGGGGCTGGGACTATTTTCGGCCCAGTACGCCTGCCCTGTGCCAAGGCCAAGTGCATACAGGTCTTATTTTAGACAGACGAGGTCGTGCTTTCGTGTTCTTAGTTGAGCAGGATTGCCTTTCTCAATGTGTTGGAACTGAGGTTCTTGTTTCTTAGATAGTAATCCCCGAAGCGCGGTCACTCCAGTACAGCTCGGCCGTCCTCCTCCTGCCTTTTGATGAGAAATGACAGGGCTGCTTACTGTGCTAGGAGGGTTCAGGTCACCCCATCAGTCTGTGCACGGCTCGGTTCCAAGTGGCTGTGGTTGCCATTGAGACCAGTCTCGCATCTCCTCTTGCCTTTCTCCTCCCTCTGCCTGGGAGCCCAAGTTCAGGGGCCTGGTGTTCGGGTGTCTTCAGTGCAGAGTGAGGGCGCACTTAGAGCCCTCTGGCGTCACGGCCAGACATGTCCCCTGCGTACAGAAGGTGGCACATGCCAGCCCAGTGCTGAGAGCAGCCGTCACGCTGCTGCGGTTGCGCTTCTCAGTTCACGGGAGGACTCGAGAGTCCTTGCTTGCTCTTTCAGCTGCAGGAGAAGCCCGCACTGGCCCCTTCCTCTCCTTTTGAGAATTATGAGTGTCAATAAAGGCTTCCTATCACATGGTATGCTGGTGAGGGTGTGTGCGACTGAACTCAGACTCGGTCTGACTTAACTAGCACAGACACTCCTCGGATTGACTCGGCAAGCGGCAGGACCTCCTGTGAGGGGCACCCGAGTGCTGGCGGGTGAGCCCCGCCTGTGCCCTCAGACAGCCCGCCTCGCCGTCCTTGCTGGGCCCCCTCGGCCCTGCTGTGGGCTCTGGAGTCGGTGCTTCGGCCACTCAGTGCAGGGTTTCAGCCACATGTGGCCTTTTCTTCCCTTCTCAACTGTGCTTTTAAAACCTACTAGGTGACTCAGCTGTGAGTGGATTAATTATGTATAACTTACTGAAGGTTTATGTTACAGCCTTTAACCTCACTGTTTAGAGAAGCAGTGTGTGATGGTTAATTCTGCATTTCCACCTGATGGTGTGAAGCAGTTTTAGTTCATCTCTGGCTTCTAGCTGTCGTGTGGGGTGATGAGCTTGCGGCTCTGTTGGATTTAAATCTCAGAGCAACCACTTTTTAGCTTCTAGCAAAATCCTTGAGTGGTCTGAGCCTCAGTTTCCTCACCTAGAACATTTCAGTTGAGCAGCCCCACCTCACAGGCTTCTGGAAGACGCCAGGGCGATATTGTCACGGCAGCTGCCTTGCTGGCTATCCTGCTTCTGGGATTTTTGAGCAGATGTTTCCTGCACATGGACAAAGGCCAGAAGGTACGCAGGGGTGTCCAGGCAGAGCAGGTTTCCTCCTGTGGAGAAGAGACCAGGTGGCACCCCTGACTTCATCAACGTCTTCTTATCCTCTCGGGTTAATAGTCAGTCTCTTCCATACTTGCCCTCCTGGTGTGAATCTGATCAGGTGAATGGCTGAAATAAAATGCAGCTGTGATTTTCTATAGCATGTGTGTTAAGCACTTTGATGCAGAAGTCTGTTTTGAATGTTTTTGTTACTTGCTAGAGTACAGTTAGGGTTTTGGATGTTTAGTCTGCATTTTTGTGTAAAGCCTAATGGACTTGCTTTATGTCTATAAACTGTTAAGTGGTATATTCTCTTGCCTTTTATGGAGTGTTAAATTTTTGATCTTCCTTCTTTCAGAATTAATAATGAGAGTGAGCAGAGATGAAAGATTCTGTTAATGGTGTGTTTGTATCAGGGAACGGGTGGTAATTTAGGAGATTTTTTTTTTAAGAGGTTTTTCAGTTCTATAACAATCAGAAGGCTTTCCAGTTTGACATCTTATGGCTAATTCAGGCTTTGACTTGCCTTAATTTAAAGTGGTGATGGGACTTTGGAGGGGGCAGCCAGAGGGATCAGGACTGAAAGTGTCCTAGAGTTGATAGTTCCCCAGGGATGTGTCTTTCAGTTGTGGCTGTTCTCCTCTAGATTGTGGATTTCCTGAAGAAGAAACGTGACTTTGTGGACCTTATTATAAAGCACATAGGAACGTCGGCCATCATGGACTTGCTGCTCAGGCTCCTGACGTGCATTGAGCCACCACAGCCCAGGCAGGAGGTGCTGAATGTGAGTAGTCAGGCGGCGTGGGCGGGCGGGGTGGGCGCTCCAGCTTCCCGGCTGCGAGATCTGGGTGGGATTCCAGGTAGTAAGGGTCTGGGAAACTGGGGTGGGGGCGCAGGAGGAGGGCTCCACCACAGGAAGAGATCCCGATTTTTTCAGGCTAGGATTCCCCTTGTGCACGTCCCGAGAGACACAGGCTGTCTTCTTGTTCTTTTCCTTTGCTGGCTTGCTCTTCAGTGGAGTGGGAAGGTGGACTGGATTGAGGATTTGTCTTAACTGGTCTGGTGGGAAGAGCAGAAATGAGAAGGTCGGGAGCTCTGAGTCTTGCTTGAGCAGGCTGTGAGGAGTCTCTGTCTTGAGGAGATGGTCGCCTGCAGGGATGTCTCTATAAACGTCAAAAGGAAGAGGTGTGGTATTTCCAGGGAATCTGGCTTCAGAAGTAACCTTCTTCTCATGGATGCCTGGGAGCATGGGATAGGAGGAGAATGGAGTTTACCTCCAAAGGGACACGTATTTCAGATTTGGGGGAGGTGGTTATTCCAAGACATATGGCTTTGGGGGGCTTTTGGACAGACACACAATTTAGTAAATTGTGTTTGATTTCCTGCCTCCCACCCCCCATCTCTTTAAACCTTTGGAATTGTGTGTGTGTGTGTGTCCATCCATCTGTTCTAGGTAGGGATTGCCTTTATTGTCTTGGGTGGGAAGAGGAAAGTGTGAATGATTTGAAGGTGAGGTTTCTCTTCCGTCTCTTCTTCTTTCATCCCCTTCACTGCCTTCTTCTAGAACCATTCTTCAGTCCATTCCATCTTTAATACTCAACCTCAAACCTAAAACTCTGGAAATGAGTTTTATTGAAAATGCTAAAGACCTGGGAAGGCCCAGAGGAGCGTTAGTAGGGTCTGTGAGGAGGTGTCCCAGGGAGAGGGGCATAGTCTGCTGAGGTGGGCAGGCATGACCGGTGTGTGGGGGGCTGTGGTATGGTTTGGTGTGGTGTGTCAGGGGATGGTGTCAGGGCCGGGTCTGTAGACCAGGCAGAGGTCTTCTGAGTGAGTATCCCGGGAAAGGGCCCTAATTGGGACTTTGGTCGCCCTTAGGTGTGTATTTGTGGATGCAAGTGTTTTCTCAGTAGAGACTGGGGATTCCAGAGAAGGCAATTAAGGCGAAGAGGGCGGTCGCCTTTATATCTGTGTTATTATGGGGGTAGGCTGTTCGGTATGGTTTCTTAGAGTTCCCTTGGTCACTTCTGGGTTGAATTTTAGGGCTCATTTCCAAGGGAGTAGGTGTGCCTCTCGGGATGTAGTGGTAGGTGGTTAATAAAGGCAGAGGTCAAGGGAAGGGTAGTTAGAATTCCTGAATGTCTGGCTTTGATCTGAGGGCCAGCTGTGAGTTTGGACTGTTAGTAGCTGTGAAGGTGGGGGGGGGGATCGATTTGTTCACTGCCCACAAAGTTTCCTACTTTCTATCTGGGTGGTCGGCCCCCCAGCCCCAGCCTCTCCGTAGAGCTGTCTGCGTCCTGTTTGAGGACGTGGCTACGCAGAGGGTGGTCCCAAACATCACCTGATCTCACCCCTGCCCTGACGGGCCAGGATCAGTGTGTGAACAAGACCCCGAGGAGTTTCATGCACACGTTTTAAAACATCTTAAAATAAGATGAGCCCCTGCCTTCCTGGTGGTCTCCTGAGATCTTTTGTTTGCATTTTCCTTTGGCATATTCTCCTTGAGGAGTTTGGAGACAACCTAAGAATTTCTCTGCGGCCTTTAGCAAATTGTGTTTGATTTCCTGCCTCCCACCCCCCATCTCTTTAAACCTTTGGGATTGTGTGTGTGTGTGTGTCCATCCATCTGTTCTAGGTAGGGATTGCCTTTACTTGGTGTTTCTCTTCTTTGTGAAATTAATATTACGCCAGCTGCCTTTTCATTCATTCTTACTCCTTTCATATTTTCATTCATGGCAGTAGTTCATACATAGTTGAAGAAGAATGTCCTAGTCATGGTAACAGCTCTTTGCTAACGTGACCGGGCAGATAAACTTTCTGTGGCGCCCCCCAGCCCCCACGTTTCCTGTGGTTGTTTTTGTTTTAGAATCTACAAGTTCATCGTGTGTTTTAAACCGGAGGCTTGATACTGCATACTGTTTTTCTCAGGCTCTCTGAAGCTCCCTGAAAATGAACACTCTTATAGAAAATGTATAAATTCCATCTCCCCTTCCACTTCATAACCAAAGTACAGACTTTTTTAGTACTCAGTATCTGAGAACTAACATCACTAAGCTGATGTGTAAAATTTGGAATGTGGTTTCGTGATATGGGGAGTAGTTGGTACTGTAGCTACTGTTAAAGTAATAAATTCACTGGCATTTTCCTTGGGGGACTTTTAATTTCCTATAGTGTTAAAAGTTCAGAGAAAACCTGTAACGTTCTACTTAAAATATGATGGATATTTCCAAGTATGTTAATCTTCACTGGGGCTTGGACAGGAGCCACTCATTGCTATGATTCCTTCTACAATGTGTTTTACAGTGGTTAAATGAGGAGAAAATTATCCAGAGGCTTGTGGAAATTGTTCACCCATCGCAAGAAGAAGATGTAAGTTCTCTTTTGTGACTCTGAACTTGATTTTTTTTTTTTTTTTGGAAAAAGAGCCATGTTCATTTGGGCACAGAGCATCGTTTTGCTGGATGTGAGTGTAGAGGACAGGTACTAGCAATCACCTGGCGTGCTTCCAGTTGACAGTTTTCTAAACACCAAAGGCTTTTAAAAACGCTGTTTTGCTGATAATCAGTTTCCTGAGTGTGACATGGTAAGCCCTGGGTCTCGCCCCACATCTTTGGACCGGGGGCTGCGTCTGCTCACCTTCGTCACAAGCCTCCTCCGCACTTCTTTCTCTTATCCCCATCTTTAGCCCGGGGGTGTGGCCACATCTGTCTGCGTGTGTGTTTTCCATCCTGGTCGAAGCCTCCAGACACACAGCCGCTGCAGGTCCCCAGTGCGTCCCAGAGTGCTGGGCTCTTGGGGACTCAAGGCTTTTGTGCCCTGACCGGTTTGGCCTTTGTCCTGGGTGCTGAAGGTTGACTGGGCGGTAGTGTCGAAGCTGCTCTGGAGTTTGCACAGGGAGCTCTGTGGGGTGAGATGGGGCGGAGTCACCAGCGGTTGTGCCTCTGTAGTGGAGACAGTCACCCAGCTTCTCTGCTGCTGCTCTAAGCCCTGAGAAGTGGCCAGCGTGTGGCCATCTCTGCCTAGAGAAGTGATGGTTCCACGTGGTTCAGTGTAGTATCTGCAAAGGAATTGGTTCAGAGAATTTCAAGAGCAAGCTGAATGTGTCACGCACACGGCGCCCTCCTCCAGTGCTCTGGCTTGTGGGTCAGCTGGAGAGTGAGTGCTGAGGAAGAGCCGTGCTGGGGAAGAAGCATGTGGCTGGGGGCGTTCTCCCCTACGAGGGGAGCTTCCCTTCTACCCCTGTCCATTCAAAACCTTTCAGTACTTAGAGTTCGTCAAAAGCACGCTCTCCATCCCACTGTCCCCTTCAGAAAAAAAAAAGCAAAGAGCTAGCCATGAGTGGGGCTGTAGTCCTCCCCCAGCAGTTCACTTGTTGACCCTGTAGTATTGTGACTGCTGACACTGAGGACTCTCCCGTGAGGACAGGTCTCGGGTGCCACAGCTTTGGAGGGGCCTCGGCCCTCCCGCTGTGGGCTGGGGCCGGGGGTGGGGGGGCGGTCGATGGCCTCTACCGCACATTTCCCTTGCTCTGTAAGGGAGGGCAAGGGGGGCCTAGCCTGTTCCCGGGGAGGGGATGCAGCTCGCTCCTCACTAGGCTCTTGCTCAGCTGGACACGGTCATTGTCTGAAGGGTTGGCGAGGGAGAGGCCCAACTCTGGAACAAGTCCTTTTGCAAAGGACAAAGTGTTTGAGGCATCAGCGCCTTCTCTACTTGACTTGAAAGAAAGTTTAATTTGTTTTTTTGGGCGGTCCCGTTGATGTTTCTGTTGAATGATAAGCTGCATGCTACACCAAACTGACCAGTTCATATTTATTAAGGAAGGTTTTTACTCCATGCGGTGGGTTTGATATCCTGGTGTGTGTGCCATCTGCACTGGAGTCCTCTTGTTCAGCTCTCCCTGGGCGGGCGTGCTCCGTGCCACGTGCCTGGTGCCAGCATCTCAGAGTGTCCTGTGGCTCGCACGCTAAGCGTGGGAAGAGGTGTAGTTTCTGACTAGTATATTCCAGAAAGCTGCATTTATTATTTTTTTGTAAGTCAAGGAAGTAGGTTCATCTTTCTGTGCTGCTAAAAGTATACAAATTGAGGGCATACATTTTTCAAGTTTAATTGTAGAAATTTTCCTTGCCAAAACTTTGATCACATTTCTCTACACACAGCAGCTGTATTTTGTTGGCAGTATTGTTAACAAAGCTCATCAGCCCAGGAGGATAAAATACTCAACACTTTACATACGTTACTTCTTACTTACTGTAGCTTATCGCCAGTGTTCACTTGTGTTCCTTCTTAAGCAGTTTCTCACTAGTCTTTATTATTATTTGACTTGTGGCATGTCCTGTAGCTGATGCTGTGCTTCTTTCCCCAGCGGCACTCAAATGCAGCACAGTCACTTTGTGAGATTGTCCGCCTGAGCAGAGACCAGATGCTACAGGTCCAGAGCAGTGCCGAGCCAGACCCCCTGCTTGCCACTCTGGAGAAGTATGTTTGATCTCTGTTCTTGTTCTCTTTTCTTGTCGATGCTCTGTGATGTGTTACCCTTGTCACTCTTTGGTAAGTGCTCCTCATGCGGGGATTGGGTCCCGGAAAATACCTGGGGGCGGATGAGAAGGCAGGAGGACCTGCTCCTCTGATCTCAGCCCCCGTGGTGCCCATGGGAGACCTACAGGGCAAGAGCGGGTTAGTCAGTAAGAGCCATTTCTGTGTAGGGCTGTGAGATGGGGCAGCGGTGTCATAACCGCAGGCGCTGCCCCCGCGGTCTTTGAGGGAAGAGAGTCTTAAGTGCAGGCGCATTTGACCCGCCTTTGATCAGAGGCTCTTCTTAGGGTTCACGCTGCCTTGGCAGCTGTCGAGGGGTCGCCTGACCAGATCTGGTACGGAAGGTTATGCACTGTGTGTGTTTTGGTTTTTTTGTATTGCTTTTGCCCTTGTTTCTAGGCAGTTCCCAGTGAACAAGACATCTTGTGTCCAGGTGGAAGACCACTTAGGGGTGGTGTGCAATAGTGAAGTTTGTGAATGGCCAGCCTACCATACTGCTATATCTAGAACCACATGTTTTCAGGAACAATATTTACCATCAAGCGTTGTGCGTGCATTCAACCTGAATCCATAAAACTAAAAGATATTTTAATAAAAATATGGCATTTCCCCACTTGGATGAATAATTGGGAAAGACTGAATAGTTAGCCTTGTTACATACCAATGACAATTTAGCTTCAGTTTACTGCTACTGTTGTTCTTTTTAGTGACTTTGTTGGAACTTTTTTTAGTCTTCCTATGTATTGAGGCTCATTTGCATCTTTTGGCTGGGAAGGCCCTTTTATTAAAATAAGACATTTGTGTCTGTTATTTATTTGGCAGGTGTGAGACAAGCAATGAACAAATTAGAGACAAAGTATCTTGTTTTAAACTGTATTCTCAGAAATAAAGTTTTATTTTCCCAGTGTGTATTGTAGAAGAGGAAGGAGTTCACTAGTACTCTTGAGTAGCAAAGCTTAAGAGATTGTCAGCTTCTGAGTAAACTGTCATCTTAACTGCCCCGTTTTAGTTACCCTTGACACTGTGGCTTATGTACTCCATACAGTACTAGTAATTATACTAGTATTAAGTTGAACCATGTGAAATTGCCGTTCAAGTAGGTTAAAAAATGTGGACTGTCGGTAATTTCATACGGTACATGATTGCCTTGTCTAGTGAAAATACAAGAAAAGTCACATGTAATTAAAATTTTTCTAATAGCCATATTAAAGTAAAAAATAGGTGAAATTAATTTTTATGTATTCTAGAATAAATACATATACATTTATAATTTATACAATATATGTATTTATATAAGTATGTATTATTTATAGATACATAAATATTTCAGCATGTGTTTACTTAAAAGTATTAATGAGATATTCTACATATACTTCTGTGTACAAAATTTGGGAAAGCCAGCATGTACTTTACACTCAGATGGGTCAGTTTAGACTGGTTACCTTCTGAGTGTTCCATGGCCGCAGGTGGTGCTTGGTACCTCTCTCTCTGGGGCGAGGCTGCTGTTTGAAGAATATATGTGTTTAGTGTTAAAAAAAAAAAGGCTGTTTTTCAGAGCTCAATTGTAAGTTTAATGTGTGTTGAGTGACTTTTACAGTACTGTTTAGGGTACGGTCTTACAAGCAGTTTGAGTGCTGGCTGGGAGTGCTGGAAGACTGCTTCCTGCTAGGGAATCCTCTGAAGTTAGATTAGATGCCAGTTTTGTTTGCTTCCCCCAAAGAAGAAGAGTTTATTCCCTGCTTGCCATGCTGACCTGGCGGAGGAGCTGGTGTTAGTATCCGTTGAGCCCACCGTACGGCGGGGAGACTGGTGTGTGTGCCAGGCGAGTGGCAGGAACCACCAGCTGTCGGTCACGGTGCAAGGGAGATTCCGTTTCTTAATCCCCATGGGTTCTGAAAATTACTGAGAGCCTGGGAAACAGGTTTTCCTTGAGAACATGTGTATAAATTTACCTAACAGGTTACCCTTGTGTTTTACCTTAATTGTGACCTGTTGAGATGCTTAGGGCAGTGTCCTGGGGAGAGCTTGTGGAGAAAACTTGATGGGCAGTAGTTCAGTCAGATCCGTTCCACTTCTGCCACATTGTTTAGATTTACTAAGTTTTTGTTTTAGGGCAAAATGCAGCCATCGATACTCGCTTGTACCTGTTGTAGATCTTTGTTAATTAAGTACATTCTTATATAGTACTTGTATTACTGTGACCTTTTCTTCCAAAGTTGTTGGTGTTAAATAACATTACAGTTAGCACTTGACTGTTGATTTGTTTCCATAGGCAAGAAATTATAGAGCAGCTTCTATCAAATATTTTCCACACGGAGAAAAATGAATCGGCCATAGTCAGTGCAATCCAGATATTGTTGACTTTACTTGAGACACGGCGACCAACGTAAGTTTTCCTTCTGTTTCATGAAATGAGTCATTTGGTTTTCCTTTTAGAGTTTTTAAAAACTAAGGATTAAGTTAGTAGTTTACTATAGTATCATGCCCTTGAATTTCATTTGTTGAATATTTTTATACTGTATAAATAGTTTTATGTTAATGCAATACATAGATGCAGTTGAAAAATATGCTTTAGTAAACACTATTGGCAACATTTGGATTCTTGTCATTTGAGTTTTTGCGGTCATTACCAAAATGCTACTATAACAAGTCAAACCCATGCAAAATGGCTCACATACAAGAGAAGCTTATTTCTTGTTTATGAAAATTGAAATTAGCTGTTCCTGGTTTGTGGGCAGTTCTCCTCCAAGTGGCGATTCAGGGCTCTTCTGTCCTGTGAGTTTGTCCTCTCTGCGCTCACTTGAGGCTTCACACGTGAGGCACTGCAGTTCATTAGGCTGTTTAAAAATTGATGGACAGGAGGCTCGAGGCCTTAAGGAAAACTTTGTGGTGTGTTTAAGAATCGAAAAGATAGTCTATTTTTCCTGTTTGTGTGCCTCTGGACAAGTCATTTAATAGTTGTCATATTCTTTACAGTTTTATACCTAAAGCTAATTTACTTATTAATTGTCAGAGTTTTCCAAATTGTTTTCTGGAGAATGGGAATTTGAAGAGGTATGCATATATTCGTGTTCCGGGAGCATGTGGTTTAGAGATAAGAGTTTGTATTTTCCTGTTCACCATTGGATCCATCCTGTAAAGCAGAGGCATGAAGTGAAGGAGCAGCAAGGTCTGCTGTTGGCACAAGAGAATTTAGCCATCCCGGACTTCTGGATTTATTTTTAATGATACCATTTGGTTTCTAGCAGAACAGTAAACACGGCCTTATCAGTCCCTGCTTCCCAAAGCCTTCATCTCTGTTCCTTTCCTTTCCATCTCTGGTCACTGATCATGGAATGTCAGTGTGGCAAGCAGTGCTTTAGGGGTGCTGTGATTTCGGGACTGTGTCACAGTTCTGACTTATCCTTTGTCTTCCCTGTTAAATCCTATTTTAAATAGTGTGACCAGTAACTTACGGTACTAATCAGGTGGTACAGGAATGTTTTCTTGCTACTGCTGGTGTAAGGCAGCTGCATCATCTCTTAAAATGCTTTAAAAGCACACGAGCTGGTGCTGTGAGATTTATGTTGATGACTTCGGCTTGAGAGCAGAAATGATGCAACAATAAAAGAAATGACAGAAGAAATTTCTGGTCAGAAGGAACTTACTCCTAGACCACAAAGGTTGACCAGACACTAAGCAGGATTAACTTTAAAGAGGGGTGGACAGAGGGGCAGTGGACAGAGGGGTGCTCAGATCTTAGCCTTATCCTTAGGGGATTTCTGAGTCCTTAGGATAAAGGGTAAATCTTAAAACTATTTGGACAAGAAAAGATGGGTTAACTACAAAGCAGATCGGATTGCCAGACATCTCACTTGAAAGTTGCATGAATGCTGAAAGACAGGGCAGGGTTGTGACCCTGAAATACTTCGATGCCGCGTGAGGGCACGAGGCATTGTCAGTCATGTGAGACCTCAGTGTTCCATCTGTTCCTAGGGTCAGTTACTTGAAGATGAACTTGATCAAAGCCAAACAGAAAAGTAAGGTAGAATAAAGAACTTAAGATAAATGTATTGGTGTAAGTAATGATAAATCAACAGGGATGTGAAAATTCATATGGCTATTAGGTTAGGAATGAATAAGTCAAATGTTGAAAAAACACAGTAAATTCCAGATTATTTTAATAAAACTCAAGAAATATGGAGAGGAGGGCCAAGTTAGTGCACAGTGTAATTGTTATCTTCTACTGAGGAACTGAGGTGTTTTCATACAGTTCCATTTTTCAGCTTAAAAGGTGATAGTTCCGATGCATTTTCTAATAAACGTAAAGTGGTAGTAGGTTACTTAACCCTGTCAGTGCCCCAGGTGCAGGGGACTTTGCATTCACTTGTTAGCCCTGCTCAGGGCATGCTGGCCACCGGCTGTTAAAGCCACTGGGGACAGGGCAGCGAACCCTGTAACTGAAGACACAGCCGGGGGCTTCCAGGTGGCACTAGTGGTAAAGAGCCTGCTTGCCACTGCAGAAGACATAAGAAACGTGGGTTCGATCCCTGGGTGGGGAAGGTGCCCTGGAGGAGGGCATGCACACCCACTCCAGTATTCTTGCCCGGAGAATCCCATGGACAGAGGAGCTTGGCAGGCTACAGTCTGTGGGCTCACAAAGAGTCAGACACGACTGAAGCGACTTAGCATGCATGGGGACTGTTGGCAGTTGGGGGAAGGGACCAGGAAAGAACCTCTGTCCCACAGGACAAGCAGGGACACATTCAGGACCCAGGCTGTTAGAGATCCCCTGTCCCTGAAATGAGGGTGGGGTCACCAAGATGGCCCCATCCCTGAGGCCCATGGGCATTTCTGGTGCCTGAGGCTGAGCCAGAACTACTGAGCAGTTGCTCCCATGCCTACCCCCACCCCAGGCCACCATGCATGGAGTGGGTATAGCCGTGTGCTGATGAAGGGAGGCTGCGGCGTGGTGCAGGGAGACAGACCATCAGCACAGGAGTGGGCTTGAAGGAAGAACTTCAGCTGAGGGCAGAGCAGGCATGAGAAAGACCTGGCAGTCCAGCCGTGACTATAAATACAGGGTAACCTGAGACAGATTTGAAGTCTTGGGGCACTGAGAAAAAGTCACAGCAACAGCGGAGCCCGAATCGCACTCCATCGCTGGTTGTGAGCTGATCCCAGACTTCACACTAACGACTGGGTGAAGAGGTGTGCTCGCTGCAGACCGGTACTAGCTGCATCAGTTTCTGTTGTCTTACACAGCATGTCCGTATTTCAAGCAAAAAATTGCGAGGTGAAGAAGCCAGATAAAAAGAAGCCGACAAGCTCTCAAGAGAAAAAGCAGTCAATAGAACTAGAGTCAGAAGTGTTGGAACTATCTGGTAGAGAATATTAAAGACATTAATATGTTAAAGACTTGTGGGAAGAGTGAGCAGCAGTATGAACAGGTGGAGAATTTTAGCAGAGCTGTGGAAGATCATCCGGAAATGCTAGAAATGAAAAATATCTTTGGGCTCATTTGTGAACTTTGACGTAGTTGAGGAAAGAATCAGTGTAGGACATTAGAAATTACCTACAGTGAGATATGAGGAGTTAACCCAGGAGACAGTTGTTTTGTGAGGTCCGGAAGCCACGATGTACCACCAGAGACAAGGGCAGCATGGGCCCAGATCTGGTTGCTCACCCCGCCCTCCAGTAAAGGAGCCAGGGCTCTGTGGAGAAATGGGGTGAGGTGTGCCCAAGATGAGTGTGGGGCATCGTGTGGTGTGGAGACTAAGGACGTGCTCAGCAAGGAAGACCTGCAGGGACTTCCCTGGAGGTCCAGCGCTTAAGACTCCGTTGCTTCCAGTACAGGGGAGGCAGGTTTGACCCCTTTCAGGGGACTAAGAACCCATGTGCAGGACGACCAAAACAAAGAGAAAGGAGAAAACCCACAATGAGGGTGTGTGAGCAGGACCCAGGAGGCGACTGAAAGAGCTCCGGTTGGCCAGCGCTGGAGCTGCCAACACTTGCACAATAAAATAAAGCAGTGTTGTATTAGAACACAAGGTAGCTATATAAAATAAACTTAACCATGAACCCATACGGATAGAAATAAGTGATTGAACAAATACATGGGGAAGAAGAGACAACTCTCCCATGTGGCAGAATTCCAAGTAGTTCATAATTCCATCTCCAGGAGGAAGAGCAAAACTCTCCACTCTTTACTTGTAGCTGGCACCTCTTCTAGAAAGTACAGTGTGGAAGGACAGCTACAACCAACACTTCCTCAGCCAGACACTCAAAGTCAGCAGCTAGTGTTAAGTTGTATTGATGGTGTGTAATGAAAATGGCGTTTTACTTGTGTGGTCTTCCTCTCAAAAACCCATGATCGTGAGAGAAGTACAAGACCAGGTCCCCGCTGAGGGACACTCTGGCCAGGGAAGTTCAAGTAACTGTCAGAGCCAGGAGGAGGCGAAGGACAGAGGACACTTGACAGTGGACATAGTGAGGTGTCCTGGATGGACTCCAGACAGAGACACAACTTGAGGTAAAAACACGGAAATCCGAATGAAGTATGGGTTCTATGTGTGAGTATTGGTGAATTAATTTTGATAAATGTAAGAGAATGCTGGGGGAAATTGAGTATCGGTCACCTGGGGACTCTAGTAGTTTTGCAGTTTTTCTGTGAGTCCAAACTGTTCTCAGAAACAGGCATAACACTCAGATGGAAATCAGTCAGAAGCACGATAGGAATGGCAACCTACGCTAGTGTACTTTCCTGGAAAATCCCTTGGACAGAGGAGCCTGCCAGGCTACAGACCACGGGGTTGCAAGAGTCAGATACAACTTCACCTCTGGAACAAATTTATTAGATGAACAAATGAAACTTATGTGAATGAGTAAGTGAGTATAAGTTTGTATGGTATTTTCACATGAGTGGAAAAAAGCAGGTCATAAATGTGGCTTAGAAAGTGACTCGCCACTTGGGGGAGAAATCCAGTGTCTATGCCTGTTTTGCATAAAAATAAATTCCAGATAAATGAAAAATACTAGAGGAAAAGTATGCAGAAGCTCATAGGATTATGACATTGTAAAGAAGTTTTAAAGTATGGCTTCCTGGACAGAAACTGTACTGAAGAATGCTATATTGGGCCGCATAAATTGTTAAAACCCCTATACAGTAAAAAGCACTGTAATTAAAGCAGAAATCCTTCCCCCTGCCCACGCGCCCTTTCTGTAATTGCATTTCTGAGTGCTGTTATGTGTTGCTCTTAAAAGTCACTTGCACGTGTGAAATGCTTTCAGATAACTGTCAATGGTCCCTCTCTAGGTGTTAGCTGCGCCAGGCTCTGCTCTCAGCCCTTTTGGTCAGCATGGTCCCCGGCAGTCCTGGGAAGGGCGTTCTTTGCGTGTCAGAGCACATAGCTGGTGAGCCAAGGGCCAGGGTTCGGTGCAGGCCTTCTTGGTCCAGCAGCTATGTTGTTAGGAGCGAGTTTGCACTGGCACACCACTCCCAGGTTTATCTTTTAATTTGAACTGTACACCCACATTTTTATACCCCTCCCTCCTGTCCCCCAACTTTGAGAATCCCCGTGCTTCCTAACACTGATTTTATGAAAGCAGTTTCATAATTGTTTCCCTAAGAAAAGTGGTTTATAATGACTATAAGTGAAGAAAGTGAAGTCGCTCAGTCGTGTCCGACTCTCTGCGACCCCATGGACTGTAGTCTACCAGGCTCCTCCTCCGTCCATGGGATTTTCCAGGCAAGAATACTAGAATGGGTTGCCATTTCCTTCTCCAGGAGATCTTCCCGACCCAGGGATTGAACCTGGGTCTCCACATTGTAGGCAGACACTTTACCATCTGAGCCACCAGGAAAGCTCCAAGCCACTTACAATAACTATAGATAGAGTTTTATACAGAAAATCAATATAAGCCTTTTAAAGAAGAAGTGATGTTGATGGTTTAGTTAAGAGTATGCATAAAACAAATACAGGCCTGTTTATTTTGGCTGCTCTGGGTCCTCATTGCTGCGTGTGGTGCGGAAGACAGGCTCTAGGGTGCCGGTTTGATAGTCGGGGCGCATGAGCTTAATTGCCCCACAGCATTTGTGATCGGCAGGCTGATTCTTAACTGATGGAGCACCAGGGAAATCCCCAGCCTGTTTATTATTAACAGTTATCCAGTGGTAGGCAAGGATGGTATGCACTATAATTCAGGGATCTCTGGTTGCTTTCCACATTTTCTGGTTAGAGACGTGGTATTGGTACAGTAGGTGCAAGGAGCTAGAAAGTTCAGGAGAAAATGGGAAGAAATGGCATATAATTTCTCCCCTGACAGCATATGTTGTTGGATTTCTGGTCATGTCAGCTGATCCCCATCAAGGTTTTATTACAGCCTCTTTCTGTCCTTCTAGAAATTTTGATATAATTACATATATTCCACTGCCGTTTTGAATATGCCTGTACTCTGATACGGGTTTTTCTGGTGGCTCATTCAGTAAAGAACTTGCCTGCCAATGTGGGGGACACTGTTTTGAGCCCTGGGCCAGGAAGATCCTCTGGAGGAGGAAATGACAACCCACACCAGTACTCTTGCTTGAACAATCCCACGGAAGAAAGCGCCTGTTAGGCTTCAGTCCATGAGGTCACCAGAGTCAGACACTACCTAGCTGTTACAGAGCGCCTTGAATAGTTTGTTCTGAAGTAATAAAAAAAATTAACTTGCTTTGTTTTAAGATTTGAAGGCCATATAGAGATCTGCCCCCCAGGCATGAGTCACTCAGCTTGTTCGGTCAACAAGAGTGTTCTTGAAGCCATTCGGGGAAGACTTGGATCTTTTCACGAACTCCTGCTTGAACCCCCCAAGGTAAGGCAGCTCTCTGAAGCATCGTTGAACAGTTCTGTAGTTTGATTTCAGCTTTTAGAAGGTAGATGAACCTTCTGAGTTAAAGAACTGGCTCTGACCGCCCCCCTCCCCCCCGTGCCATGTGCAAAGTATGTTAAAAGTGCCATTGTTTCCATTGCTTTTGAATTAGTTTTTAAATTGGCTTTTATCTATATATAGTGTCTAAATTGATGAATGGAGTAGAATTAAGTAAGATACCCACCTGCTTAGAAAACTCAGCTTTTTGTTCTTTTTTTTTTTTCCTATAAATTCTGTGTATTTACATGAAGTAAAATAGTTTTCTTTTCATAGCATGTTATTTTCACATCTTTGAGGTGCATGTTAATCTTCAAGAAACTAATCTTGGAAGTTGAGTTGTCTTACTCAGAGTTGGAGCAGTGTAACTGCCTGATGGACAGATTCTCCTTTAAGAAGCAGTGGGTTAGGGGAGGGAGGAGGGAGGGGGGACCCGGAGGGAAAGCATATGTAAACCCATGGTGATATCATGACAATGTATGGCAAAAACAATAATAAAAAAATAAATAAATAAAAAAAAGAAGCAGTGGGTTAATTGTGACTTGGAGTGTTAGTTTTTCAGTCAGAGGTGTCCGTGTGCTAACCCAGAAATGACTGTTTACTCAGGCAGCCACTGAAAACGCAGGCAGTGAAGACCTACAAAAGCAGGGTGTCCCTGGGCCATAGCGGTGTCCTTTGTGACGGGTGGCCCTTGGTTAGGGGACGAGGCTCTTCCTTGTGGTGTCTCGTGGGTGGAAGACAGTTCCTCGAGAGTTCTGCCGCCCACACTGGTTCTTACGCTTTGCTTTTCCTTCTGTGTGCATCATTGCACCCGGCGTCCCAGGCTATACACAGTGCGTCTCTGTGGCCTCTGCTGAGTGAGTTCCTGGGGATAAAGGGCACTAGCGTCCCCCTTCTGCTTTAGGTGTTTTCCTGTTTGTTTAACCAGTTTGTGGAGGGGGGCAGAGAATAATTTATATTCATTGTGCTTGGAGTCTGGTTCAGCGTCTAGATTGTCTTCTCATATGACCAGCGAGCAGGCAGTGGTCTGGGGCACAGGCCGGAGTGCTCAGGGCCCGTCGTGGAAGATGTGTCTACTGATGGTGGCCGGTGGCATCCTTCATGCCAGACCTGGGGAGAAGGGCAGGAGAGTCCGGAAAGAAGCAGGGTTGGTTCAGGAGAAAAGGAGGGGGAGGACCTGAGAGAAGAGGGATGTGGCCGGGGACCCTGACCCGTGTCTCAGGAGTCCCTGTCTCCTTTCTCGGTGGACAGAAGAGCATCTCACGTGGGTTCTCGGGTGCTCTTCTTGGGCCTGATTCCAGAGTAAGACAGTGTGTGTGGGCTCCTCTTTCCCTGCCAGAGCAGTGAGTTCAGCCTATGGCTGGCTTCACTGCACAGCGCGGTGTGTGAGCAGATCCATTCACTAGCACTGTGCTGCAGGGAGTGAAGGCGGGGTTCCCCTTCCCCCTGAGCCTGGAGGGGAGCAAGCAGAGGGGCCGGGAAGCCCTGTTGGGTGGGACCAGGGAGAAGGATACCCTTTTCACTCTGTCGCAGGTCTCCTGCCAAACTTCTAAAGTTCTGAAATGTTCTGGGTCTGTCTTTTGTGATTTCAAAGAATAGAAACTCCCCTTTTGGATGAAAGCAGGTTTGAGGTTGATCCTGTTTCTGGGTTGTGACCCAGACGCAGCTGCTGAATTTACGTTTTTGTCACAGACTTGGCAGAGATGGAGGACTGTGTTCAAAGCCACTTTGACTTTTCCTGGTTTTGCAGCTGTCTGGTCAGCTTTGGAATATCGCACTTTTTCTTCATGGACTTGACTCGCTTTCTGCTTGTTTGGAATATTGAAGGCAGGGGGATGCTTGATTTCTTACAAAACACGTAGTCTACGGAAATTACCTATTTTTTTCTCTTGTATTTATTTCATCATATCATAAAGATATCAGTAGGAGTTTTGGATTTTCCTGCAGGTGTTGTTCGCGGGCTTAGTTTAACTAGTGTTGTATCTTAGTACAGACTCCTACACCGTTTGTTTATTGAACTGGCTTTTTAAAATTTCTACTTATTTATTTATTTGTGGTCGTGCTGGGTCTTCCTTGCTACATGCAGGCATTTCTCTAGTTGCAGCGAGTAGCGGCTGCCCTCTGGTTGCATCGTGAGGGCTTCTCCCTGAGATGGCTCTGCTTGTTGTGGAGCGTGGACTCCAGGGCGCGCGGGCTTAGTCGCACCATGGCGTGTGTGATCTTCCTGGACCAGGGTCAGACCTATGTCCCCTGCGTTGGCAGGCGGATTCTTCAGCACTGGACCACTAGGGAAGTCCTGAACTGAATCTAATCAGAACACTCTTTCTTTCTCAGAAAAGTGTGATGAAGACTACGTGGGGCGTGCTGGACCCCCCCGTGGGGAACACCCGGCTGAGTGTGGTTAGGTTGGTATCCAGCCTCCTCCAGACGAATACCAGCAGCATCAACGGGGACCTCGTGGAGCTGAATAGCATTGGGGTGATACTGGTAAGGTGTCCCCAAAGACGTCCTTGCTCGCCCTTGGGCTTTTATGAATCAGATCGCTGCTTGTAGCGTCTCATAGACTCACAGTACCTGTCAACAGCTTTTCTTGGTCTGAGTGCAGTCTTTCCCTTGAGGTTATCAATTTTGAATGCTTTTAATCTTTCAGTAGTGATTTATTGTTGCTGTGCATAAAGATCTGTGGCTGAGTTGTAGAGACTCTCCAGGACAGTTAAGATGCAGACATTTCCCTCCAGAAGCTCAGTCTCCGCGGAGGATAGAGGGAGTGTAGTCACTTTCTTTGGGGGTTGTATGAGCCGCAGATGGCTGCCACCTGCAGCGGTGTTTTCCCTTCACGGCATAGGCTTTTGTCTTTTTTCCACTGAGAGAGTTCTGCAGAGCGTTAAGACTGTCTTTGAGTCTGTTTTTTGATTTAGTCTGCTTCTGTGGGAGCAGAAAGGAATGGAAGGGAAAAGGAAGGGCTCAGGCATTATCTGGACTTAGCGCAACCCTGAGGTCCCCGGCTCCGCGGCCTGTGCTTAGGGTCCACAGGCCTGGCCGGGCCCCGCCGCCTCTGTCCTGTCTTCCCACAGTGCAGATGGTTCCCACAGTGGCCACACTGAGCCTGGGGCATTGGCGTGTGTTTCAGAGGAGGGCCTGGTGTTTGCTCTTCGCATGAGAGGCATCAAGTGGGCACTTCATATACATTTCTCCTATGATCATGGGTAAAAACTGTTTTTTCAGATCATGCCCAGAGAGGGGGTGCATTCCATGGCTAGTAAGTGGTAGAGCCAAGATTTGAATTCATGTCCATGTTCAAACCCACGCATGCTCTTTCAACCATACCATTGTGCTTTGTAGCATCGCTGAGATGTTTTAGTTGTGTTTCAGCCTGATGTGTGAAGTGACACATCAGTGGAGGGCGCAGAGAGCAGGGCAGTTTTGGAGAAAGTAGGAGACATCACAGGCTTGGACCTTCCTTGGTAGCATGACCCTTGCCCCCTGGGGACAGAGTGTCTGCCCCACCCTGTCTTAGGGAGTCTCCTTGAAGTCATCTTACTACTAATAAGTGTACAGTCATTGTTAATTCATTCTGTTGTTAATATTAGAGCAACTTTTGAGTGCTAACTTTGATAGAACTTGTAAATGGCTCGTTAACCACCACTTTTCCATTCTGAGAGTGGACGACCAGACTCGGAGATGTCCTGAGGACATGCTGCAGTTGTGCATCTTGTGCTTTTAGGAGCTGTCTTCTTTTCTGCTACCTTTACCTTTTCCAGGTGATCTGGAAAACCCTTGCATCTCCAGGAGCTCCACACATCGCCTCTTGCCATCCTGTCTTGTTTTGCTCCAGCTGCTGATCGTTCTATGAGTTTTGAGTGCCCGAGGGGTTATTTTTTAAGGTGTGAGCACCTTGACATTGGAGACCGTATTTTGCAGCTAGCACCAGGCACTGCTCCGGAGTCATCAGCGAACACTTTGTTGAACCAAAGTGAAATTCTCATAAACTTCTTTGAAAATCATTGGACATTTACTAAACTTAATATCTGTATTAGTCACTGTGAAAACAAAAAGATTTTCTCTGAGAAATTTATTATTGTCTTTATGCACTTATTGTTGGTCTCTATTAGATTCCTTGCAAATTCTGACATGTTGAATGAGCAGATATAATGTTATTTAGTCTTTGAAGGCGTTTTAAACTGCCTTTAAAACTAATGTATTCCTTGTAATTTGTTCTGTTGTACCAGGAGCACATCGTTTATTGATTGATTATTTGGTGAATGTATTGAGGTAGCGACTGAAAGGTTGAGGTGACAGCAAAAGAAAGCATTACTTTTCTGTTTTTTTGTAGGACATGTTTTTCAAATACACATGGAATAACTTTTTGCATACACAAGTGGAGATTTGCATTGCACTGATTCTTGCGAGTCCTTTTGAAAACACGGAAAATAGCACAATTACTGATCAAGACTCCGCTGGTGACAACTTGTTATTGAAACATGTAAGTTTACTTGGCATCTTTTTTTCTGCCACTCCTGGTTATAGTAGTTTTCTACTTAAGTTATGAAGTGAATTGAAGTTTAAGGGTAGGAGGTAAGGTTTCAGAATCTGAGAATTTAACTGTTTTATTTTGATTGTACTTTTAACCAGTGATTCTATAAATCATATCCTAGGCAGTTCACCATTAGGTAAACTTTTTAAAAAAGTTTCAGTAAACTCAATAGATTTGAAGATTTAGAAACCTTTTGGAAATTAAAAAACAATACAGATTTAAACGACATTTGAACAGCTATTTGGCTTGCCTGAGTTTTCATTTCTGGTGTGAATCTGTGACTATCAGTGGGGAGAGGTGCGTTCCCTGCGGTGTCAGCACGCCTCTTCCGGGGTCTCTTGTCTTTTGTTAAATATGAGGTCGTGATTTTACTGAGTCAGTCTTCAGGTGTCTTCTTGCTCCGCAGTTCTGTGACTGTGGACATTCTCTTGCTCATGCTGTGTTACCCCCAAACCTTGAAGATGGGCAGGGCTAGCCTGGAGGGACCGAGCAGATGGGGGAAGAGAAATGACATTTGAGTGAGACTGGCTTTGCACATTCTGATAATGCAGCCTGCAGCTCTTGTCATTGGCCTGCAGGATTTGGCCAGCCTCATCTGTTTTTAGTAAGAATGCAGTGATGTTAGTTCATGTAGAAGTAAGGGTTGCTCACATTTGAAAAGTACAAGTACTGCTGTGGGTTGTGAGCTAAATTTTTGCTGGGGCATGATTGCATTTCAGAATAAAACCTGGCTTCGCTTTAGGTCAGCTGCTCACTGGTAGCAGTTACTTTATCACATTGCATCTGATGTAGCCAATAATTGACAGCTGTATTTAGCTTGCTGGGTTATATGTATAAAGTGGTTATGTATCACTTTTCTGTTTAACTGGAGTTCTGTTTCACTTTAAAATTGTGACACTTTGACATTTATGTCAATGTTAACCTGAAACATTCGTTTTTATTCAGCTCTTTCAAAAATGTCAGTTAATAGAGCGAATACTTGATGCCTGGGAAATGAATGAGAAGAAACAGTAAGTATATTGTTTTCCGGTAGGGGTTCAGTTTGATTATTGACTTACTCATTTTGGCTGTGCTGGGTCTTTGCTGCTGCTCAGGCTTATTTGCACTGGCTGTGGCACGAGGGGTCCACTGTCCAGCTCCAGCGTGTGGGCTTCTTACTGCCGTGGCTTCTCTTGTTCCAGAGCACAGGCTCTGGGCGCTCAGGTTTCCGTAGCTGTGGCTCCTGGACTCTAGAGCACAAGCCTAGCTAGTTGCCACTCCAAGACATGTGGAGTCTTCCTGGACCAGGGACCGAACCTGTGTCTCCTGTGTTGCCAGGCGGACTCCTCACCACTGAGCCTCCAGAGAAGCCCTGATTTTTAATTTGAAGAACAGGAGTGCCCTTGCTCTAGGCCGGGAACAATGGATATAGTTACATGGGATAGATAGGCCCCTTTACAATTAGTTACAAATGGCCCTCTTGGGACTTCCAGAGCATTTAATTGTTAACAGGTATTTTTTTCTAATAATTTACTTTTAGATCTCCCTGTCTTTCTACCTGTCTTGAGGGGAAACCAGGGGTTGGGAGTATGCCCCTCCTCTGTTGCTGCCTTTGAAACTTCTTGTTTTTTTGTGAATGGTGGTTTTTCTGAGAATGATGGGAAGGAGAAGGAAGAGAATGACAAAGGCGAGTCCTCCTTGATGATAATTAGCTACTAGAGTCACCTTGTGCCTGGAGCTGGAGGAGGGTAAAATTGCCTAGTATTTCCTTTTTTAGAAAATTTCCGTTAGCTGATTGGCACGATTAGTTGAGGTATTTGTTGCTGCCTGTGAGTGGCTTTGTTACACAGTTTCCCCTAGCAGTGTTGTCTGAGATGAGCATTCCTCTCTGCCCAGGGAGCTTTTATGCCTTCCTATAGATTCTGCAGCAGGGGGATGTGTTTGGGAAACACTCTCAAGGCATTCTTGTGTTGGCTTTTAAGTCAGATTTATGGAAGCGTACATTTTGGGGTATACATTTCTTTTAAAACTCACTAAAAACTGATAGGGCTTTGCTTTGATTCTGTGTGGAGAAAGATGGCCTGTAGTTGAGTGTGGCTGGGGCTCAGATCCTTGCCTCCAAGTAGAGCCCTTCTGTGGCCAGACTGACGTCTCTGGTCCATCTTCGCCTTGCTTGACTCTCTTCCTCTCTCTGCCTCCTCGTCTCACCAATGCTTTCCTCCCCATGAGCGCCAGCCTCTGAAATCCTGGCTAAGATTATTTCTTCTTTCTTAGGGGGTCCTGAAAGAGCTTTTTAAGATTTCCTTGAACAGGAAGCGTAAAGAACATCAGGAGCCTTGGGCCAAAAAACTTGGAGATGGGTGTTTGTTTTCACTTGTGAGGGTGTGGGGGAATACAGCAGAGTTTGAAGAATTTGCCCCGAATGAACATTCAAGTTCTTATTGTGAAACTGAAAGAGGTCGCAAAGAGGTGGACGTGAACAACAGCAAAAGAGGCTCTTAGCAGCCCAGCTGAAGTCCACCTTGTGTCTTCTGACCTGTAGGTATCCCTGGAACCTCCAAGCTTAGTAGGAGATACTTTTATTTTTGAGGCAGGCCTGTAAGCATAATGTGGTCTGTTTTTTGTTTTTTAAGTGGCTCCTGAAAGAGTCTCCTTTTAAGTAAAGATCTCTTCAGTTTGTTCCCTCTTGTCTGCATTCAAAAGTCTTCTGTTTCATAGAATTTAAAATATTGACACTTTTTAAATATTCAGGTGGAGAGGTCACAGTGATGTGAGAAGTCTTAAGTGTAAAGGTGGGTCAGTTGCGAAGATTAGACTCTGGTGAGGGGTGGGGTGAGGAGTGACATGCGTGTCTGTGTCCCAGCAGTGTGTGGGCCAAGTGCAGGTTGACTGCCTCTCCTCTTGGCCAAGTCCTCGAATCAGCTAACAATTTAACTCAAGAAATGCCATTAATAGGTCCCTTTCTCTGGTAATTGATTAATATGATTGAAATTTAATGTCTTAGCTAAATGAACCAGTAGAATTCTTACCTCAGTTCTCTACAGTCTGTTTAGTCTGAAAAACCGTTTAACAGAGAGAAAAGAAAGTCACAGTCACAGAATCATCACGCGCCAGTGAGTGTTTGGGTTTTTGTTTTTTAAGATAATATGTGACTGAAGATGGTTGGACAAAATTTGTCCTGTCTAGTGAGGCTGCAGTGTAATTTTTTGAGTAAACTATTTCTCCCACGCATTTCACTGCCCCCCACCCCCACCCCCTGAGTCTGATAAGATTCCTCACCCTCCTCTCCTGTCTGTTCTTGTCCTTGGTGGCTTGGATTTTAGAATGATTGCTTAACTCCACGGTAGTTGACTTAAGCTGCTTCATCACCCACCCTCTCAGGAGTCTGAACATCTGTCCTTTGCCCCCTGGCAGGGCCGAGGGAGGCCGACGGCACGGCTACATGGGCCACCTGACGAGGATCGCCAACTGCATCGTGCACAGCACGGAGAAGGGCCCCAGTAGCGCCTTGGTGCAGCAGCTCATCAAAGGTAACGGGCTTCGGGGTCGCAGAGTCGTATCTGTTGGACTGGAGAAAGAATTTAAGGGCAGAGCGGAAGGATTCATAGCTTTTTAGATAGCTGCCTAAGGAGTTTCCCTCTGTTTCCACATTATCTGCAGATTTGAATGAGACTCTTGAGAATGTGTTTGAACGGTATAGCTTTTTGCTCTGCCTCTGTTCTCAGTCCTGCAGTCCTTTTACCAAGTGTCGGCAGGCTTGGCCCGTATCGAGAGGCACCCACTTTCATTCTCTAAGAGCAAGGCTCACAAGTCGTTCCTTTGAGCTTAAAGTCTTCGTAGGCTGACAGTGGAGCCTCGTGAGCTACAGCTAGTTACTTTTGCTTTTTCTTTTTTCCTGAAGACCCACACATGGCCTGTGGATTTGAGTTCCTTTCACTAGCATGTTAAGATACTTATCAGCATTTTTTTAATCTCTCTATTACTAAAATGAGGGCTATTAGGCAATATCCTAAAAGAATCTTTCTGTACTAGTATTTGAATGTAATCAGCCCGAGGTTACTTGAAGAAGCTGTGCGGATGCCTGTTACCCTGGCTCCCAGGCCTGAGTCCACCTCCTCCTGGGTGAGAGCGCCAGGAGCCCCGTGTGCCCCGGCGGGTCCCCAGCCCTGTGGCCCGCCCCAGAGGCCTCTGGTGCGGCCTCCGTTCAGTTGTCAGCTCGCTGAGAATCAGCTCCTAGCCTATCCTGTTTCTCTCTTAAGAATGTTTGTGTGCAAGAGGCTGTTACCTATTGCATGTGCACTAAGAGCATGGCTGTGGCCCAGGGATGGAGAAAACCGGGGCCTGCCCACCTGCAGGTCTGCTTCTTGAGAGAGAGATGAGCCATGTCCCACACTCTGTGCCCTTAGCCGCACACGTGACTCAGCCGTGTTGTATGTGCGCGCTCTTTTAGAGCAGTCTTAGCTTTATGGTAGTTGCTTCCCAGATGTGTGTCTGACGGTGTATGCACATGTGTTTAAACCAGAATTGTCAGATGACAGCTTTAGTCTAGTGAGGGCTCCGATCGCAGCTGTAGTTTCATTTTCTCATAAAACTATGTCTCCTTTTCTGTAAGTTTTCGGTAGAGGATCGCTTTCACTGTTGCACACGTATCCGTTTGTTGTCCTGTGACACAGGTATTTAGGAAACATTGTCTTTGAGCAACTTGAGAACCCACACTGGGTTCCATGGGGCAGTCACGGGCTAAATGCCCTCAGAATTTCCCAAGAAAGTGTGCAGGAGTCAATTGTGCAGTGTTTCCTGAACGTGCGTGACCATGGAGCAGGACCACTGTTACCCACACCTTCATAAGGAGTTAAGTGGAAACACTTATATTAATATTTTCTGGGTTAAGTTTTTACCAAAAGATCCTTAAAAAATTGTTAAATTCAGATAACTGGTTAGGGCTCTTGGCATCAAGCGTAGACCATGGAGGTGGGGCAGAGGGGTTCCTGAAAGTTCTCAGGGCTCAGACTGAGCACGGCTCTGTAACCCTGAGCCTCGCAGAGCCCGGCGCTCAGCCTGCAGGGCTTGCTCGCCTCTGACGAACCGCATGGTGGCGCCCTCGTGCTCCCTCTGTGTCTGTGTGTGAGCCACTGTAGTGATCTTGCTTTTTTCCTCTTCTTCCCCTCTGAAGATCTTCCAGACGAAGCCAGGGAGCGGTGGGAGACATTCTGCGCGAGCTCCTTAGGAGAGACTAACAAGAGGAACACGGTGGATCTAGTAGGTTCTGCAGGGCTGCGCTCTGTGGTGTCGGTGCCCTGGGGCTTTGCCCGCTCGTTCAGGAAGATGGGCGGCACCTCTCTCCCACTGGTCCTGGTGATGGGAGACCAAGGGGTACGGTGATGGGAGACCAAGGGGTACGCTCATGTTTCTCACCAGTAAAAGAGGCTACGTCCGCAGTGCCCTGGCTTGTTTGTCCAGTCAGCTCCTGGTTCCGGCCTGGGACGACGTAGGGGACACGCAGCCCCTGGGTCCGCTTCCTGCCCCACCGCTCCCACCTCCCTCAGTGCCTGCTCCCCAGGCTCCTCAGCACAGCCCGCAGCTGTCCTGTCACGTTTGGGTTTGTTGCCTTACACCTGAATAACCCCGGGTAGTTAGAGAACCGAAATAGTCCTGTGACTGGTTTCTACTTTTACTCAGTTGAGTTTGCCCTCATTAAAGTCATGCCCAGTTGGGGGAAGTTCTGCAGATGACTTTGGAACCCCCGCTTTAACAGATTGGTACTTTGAGCCAGGGAACAATGGCATTGATAATATTTTTTAAAATTATATTGGACTTTGGAATGTAGTCTTTGTTTTCTTTAAGACATTAACTTTTAAGGTAAGTATTGATTTGGTTTTGAAGATGAGGAAAAGTGTTTCTTTTTGCAAGCACATGTCACCTGATAACTGAGGTGGTGGCTTTGATTGTACATGGAAGTAGATGTGCCAGACATTTCATTCTGTTTTGAAATTCAGCTGCTGCAGTCTTGAATTTCTAATACACAGTAACTCCCTCGATTGTTAGGCAGTCAAGTACCTGGCAGCCTTGTTTGCTCAAAACAGACTTTAGAAATGGGGATGGTGGTAGGGGGTATGACAGAGCAGTCCCAGGGTCATCCTGTGTCACACGACCCGGAGGGCCTGTCATCTCTGGTTGTCTTTTAACAGAACAGACTCTTGACAGATTGGTGGCTTGTTAAGGTGGATATTGTGAGAGAATTATTAGGTACTAGAGGCTGAAAGAATTATGAAGAGGTAAGTGTAGAAAGGGAGCTGTGTGGGGCCATTTAATTAAAACAGGTTTAGTGGCCTCTGTGTCTCAGGGTGTTACAGCCCAGCAGAGGAAGTGACATTCACTTTGACAGCCCTGTGCTGTCAAGGAAGGGCTAAGTAAGTCCTAATGAATGTATTACCCACTGTAGATTGTTTTTTTTTCCTCCAGTCAAATTCTGGACGATCGGGGTGTTATTGCAGAGTAAAGTTGTCCTCATACTGTTAAACTGAACCTGTTAATTTAGAGGTCCCCATATTGAGTCCTTGTTAAGAATGCAGCAATGTGATCTCCTTGAAAGGGAGTTTTGACTTGTTTCTTATTTATAGAGAAATAGGAGTATTCTGATCTTGTTTGGGAACATTTGTTAAAACTTGCCCTTTGATTGACTTCAAAGGTAGAAGTAAAAAATGTCAGTTAAGCTTGTTATCAGGATTTTTAAACACTTTGGTAGTTCAAGTCCGTCTCTCTTGTCAGTATGTAAAGGAGGACTGCATTGCAGTTCAGGTGACACTCAGCTGCTGCGCACCGTGCTGGCGGTCATTTAGTGTGTGGCCACACAGCGCAGAATGAGTGCACAGCTACTTCGGGGCAGGTCCACCTAGACAGACACTTACACCTGTGTGGCAGGGAGAGTTAACCTGGGCTCTGCCTGTCATGCTGGCTGAAGCCTGGTTCTCCTTTGCCTGTTGCACTTTCTGCTGTAACACTTGGGCTATGCAAATAGTCCACAGTAAACAAAAGAAGAAGTTGGTGTATGTAGCAGAAGTGGTCGGTAACAGAGCCCTACTAACAGAGCCCTACTAACAGTGCTCGTATCCCGAGTCGACTTGGCCCACTCTGTGGTCTTGTTTCTTGAGACTCTGTGTTGCTCTCTCAGGACCTCCCACTTCTTCAGTTTCAAACACCCAGTGCTAAAAGACTGCCGCCAGGTAGTCTTAAGTCCTTCCGTGGGGAATTGCTACTTTGTAGCATTGGGTTGACCAAAGAGTTTGTTCATAAGTGTAATGGCCAACCCTGTATTTTTAGGGAAATGGGGGTTCCAAGTTTTTAAGGATCGTTTTACGTTAATCCCAGGCCACCTAGGAGGCTACAGCTATAGCTTCCAAACTCTTTATTTTCTGCCCAGAATGTTTCAGGCTGTGTCCCAGTAGGGATATAGAATTGCCTTCTTGCTGAGCTCTTGGAAGTACTTCAACCTTGTGACCCCGTTCTGCCAAAGTAGATGAACGAGAGATTCATACAGTCTTTATGTTTTTGTGTTGGGAGCTTATTATCAATAAAACTTGGTCTTTTAATTACATCCACAGACCACACTGTTTTGACTAAGCCCCCAAACTGTAAAAACTGGTAGGGATTTAGATAACTTTAGACAACGTAGGAAATGTTCTTGTGCTGACTTTGGAGAACTGAGCTTGTTTCATTCTCTGCCTTCCTCTCCAGGGGCAAAGGCGTGTTTTTTAAATGTTGAGGTAGTTTATGAGATAGTTTATAGAGGTCGTATAGAGTACTAAAGAGTACACGTGTGAATTGTTTGCAGGCCCAGTGGGTCGAGGCGGAACCTCTGAGTGTTTGCGTTTCTAATGAGCCTGGGGTCATGTAGGTCCTAGGGGTCCACAGTGGGACCATGTGGAGCAAGGAGAAGCATGTGGCTTCTGCTTTTCACTCAGATATTACCAGTCAGGTCATACTTAGGTTGCATAGCAACCTAATCAGCCAAGATGAAGAAAACTCTTACTTGCCTTTTCTTTTCACAACAGTTAATAAATCTGAAATTTTATCATGAAAGAAGGTAACATCTCAAAGGCTTTTTTTTTTCTTTCACTATAGTATCAAGAGTATAGTTTACTCTTTTTGTACAAAACAAACGCATTGTTGCTTATTAAAAAAAAGGTCTAGTTTGCTTAGAATATGTCTTGCTTGGCAGCAGTGTTCTTATCTCCTTCTTACTTTCTTAAAAATTATGATTCTGTATCCTCATTTAGTGATTTGTTGGTATTCCTTAATTCATTAACTCGTTGAGTGGCTACTGTGTGCTGGGCACTGTGGAGGTTGCACTAGATCAGATTGGCAGAAACCCCTGCCTCAGTGAGGGTGGAGAACCGAAGAGGGAGGGTTGAATGAGGGGAAGGGAGTTGGAGTGTTTTGGACAGGGGTGCATTTAAAATTAAGTGGTCTGGGCTAACGTCTTTGAGAATATTGGCGCGAAGCTGAGGCGAGTGGGGGTAGAAGAGTGGGTGCAGAGGCCGGTGCAGTGCCTGCATATTTATTTATGTCAGAATGAGCGTGGCGGGGAAGGAATCTGGAGGGGAAGGAATCTGGAGGGCGCTTCACGGCGCGCCCCCGGGGTTGTGGTCTTAGTGGGCTGAAAAGCCATTGGGTTTGGAACTGAATGACAAGTGCCATGATTCAGTGTCAGTGGTTTTAAATCTGTCGTGATTTAAAGGATCATCATGGCTGCTGGCTTGAGGATAGACTGGTGGGACCAGAGGTGGAGCAGAGAGACTGCTGGATGTAGTGTTGATCCAGATGAGAGAGAAACCCTCCCTGGGGAGGTGATGGGGTCCCAGGTTCCGCTGGGACAGGGAGGGTGAGCAGGTGTGACAGAAGCAGCAGGAGGACGAGACCAGCTGGAAGGGGAAGCGTGAAGGAGGCGTCCACCGAGCTGGAGATGCTGCGGGAGCTGGAGATGCTGCGGGAGCGGCGTGCTCTGAGGTTCAGAGCGGGGCTGAGATCGACAAGTCAGACTGCGTCTTTTAGCTCCCTTTATTAATGATGATTTCAGACTGCGTTACTCTGTGGGTAGAATCAGGATCACCTCATCTCTCAGCAGAATAATTGAGAATGTGCACATGTTGTGTGTTGTTAGTGATAATAACTTTCTAAAACAGTTTCTTACTGGAGGAAAAGATTACTTGAACTGCTTTGAGGATACTAGTTAAGGAGAAGATGGAAGGGGTCACAGTGTCTGGCACATTGTAGTTGCTCAAGTTTGAAAACAAGGCTCTAGTTTCTTATTTGCATTAATGAGCTGATAAATTCTTGTTTTGTAGCAAAAAGTATGAATAAGGATACACTGTATTCTTATTGAACTTGAAACAGCAAGGCAGACCAGGAGGGGCCTCCCTTTCGGCCCTGTCCCCTCTCCCGGCTTTCTGAATTGGCTTCTGTTTCTGTGCCCCACCCCTGCCATGGGCTTAGTGTGATCCTTGTACTGACTTGCCAGCCACGTGGCCTGAAGCTCCTAAATCCACTGCAGCGGAGCTGCTTGACCTGCTCTCAGTTGCAGTCACCCTGTAAGGTGCCAGCTGCCGTGACCAAGCAGTATTCCACCACCACCCCCCCCCCCCGTCTGCACTCTGCTGGGCTCTCATGGACAGACTCCCCCCTACACACACATCTTTCCCATCTGCTTGCTAAAGCGATGGTTGATTCAAGCAGACAGATCACAGATACTGGTTTGATTTCATCGAGTCAAGTGCAAAATCCACGTGAACGTTCGGTCTGCACTTGAAGGAGCATGGAGAGGGAGTTAGTCGGGAACTCTGGGTCATCCACTTGGACTTGGCATCTTCCTCAAAGATGTCCAGATAAAGAGAGGTGAGATTAGTTTGATTCAGACAGTGATTTACTCAGAATTTCATAAGCCACACCACATACAGACCCCTGTGGATTCCACTTGGGGCTTGAATTAGTGTTGGAACATCGTAGAGCACACCAGGCCAGTGTCTGTGGCCCTAGGCCTCTGGGCACAGCTGCAAGGGCTGGCAGGTATCGGCCGCTCTTTCTCCCCTGAGGACAGAGCTCTCTGCCTAGAGCACTGCTGCAGGACAAGTACCTCAGAGAATGCAGTGTAAGTTACCAAGAAGTACAGTGCTTGTTCTCAGGCTTTTGCAGACTGTTTGCATTTATTACTTGCTCTGTAGCAGCTGCCATTATTAGTATGGTACTTAGTCGTTTCTGTTTGTTAATACATTTATGAACGAATGAATTAATTAATGAAAATCACTTACTGTGAATTGGTGAGCAGTTCCTGTTTATGCTTTTGCTTATTTAATTAATGTGAATTAGTTTTAAGTTGTGAGGGCAGGGATTACGTGTTAAGGGGCAGAAGGTCTGGGGTCTTGTGCTGAGCTAGGGACTGTTGGCTCAAGTCATATTTAGCATTTATGAGCAGTGCTTTTCTTAGAATGGGCGAGAAGTGCAGGAATTCAAAATGAAATGCTTGTATTTAAACCTGAGCTTCTTAGTGGCTCAATAGTGATCCCTGGGATTGCAGTTTTACCCTTCAGGCTTGGAATAGTTAATTATTTTATATTTTGTCTGAGCCATTGCTTCTTCCTTCCCTTTGTAAACATCTAATTGGAGATAATTATCAAAGTCATATATGTGGAGTAACTCGTCTCTCACACGCTTTGTGGTTCGGTTAATACGGGTAAAGTGGCTGCAAGTGGGCAGCTGAAGGCTAGGCGGCTGAACCTCCTGATTGAGTGAAGTGCTCCCTGGAATTATTGGGTGGATTTTACAGCTTAGCTCTTACTTGTTTTTGTTCATGCTGTTGTACACATTTGAGAGAAAAACTAAATGTGATTTTTTTCCGTAAAAATGCTGATACAAATGTCCAAAATTTTTCTCTCTTAAATAGTTTTTTACATTTTTATGCATATAGGTTACAACCTGCCATATTCATTCATCCAGTGATGATGAAATTGACTTTAAAGAAACGGGTTTCTCACAGGATTCTTCTTTGCAGCAAGTGAGTCATGCCTAAAAGTTTTGTTTTTTGTTTTTATTTTAAATGCTTAGTTTAGCTGTCATTTATGAATCAGCTTTGGAGTCAGACATGCATTAAGGTATGATTTGGGGCTACTTCCTAGTTAGGTCAAAGTGTTTAAAAGAGGAAGTGTTGGGTATGTGAGAGAAAGGTGTATGTTGATTATACTTCCAGGGCATGTTTCTTTAGATCTGATAATGATGATGAGTCGAGTAACTTTTCAGATTTGAATGAACTGGATAGTTCAGTAAGCGTCTCGGAAATGCCCATTATGCAGAGATTCCTGCAGTAGGGATTTGTGGAGAAGACTAAGAAGACTTGTTTCCTGTCAGTGAAAGTAACTTACCCAGTGTCCCCGAACCAGATGGTTAGATGTTTCTGATATCTTCAGATTCTGTAGCGTCCCCAGATTCATCCTGTCCCCAGACTCCTCTTCATTTATCAGGTGCTGGTAATCTTTGTGGGGGCAAAAACAGGATATAAAAACGGACGTGCTGATATATCCTCCCTTGGCAGTTCCTGCGGAGGTGAGGAGTGAACTTGCTGCCCCTTCTGGGTATCAGGTCTGGGAGCTCAGCCTGGAGGCCCTTTTGGAAGGTACCAGCCCCTCATACGCAGAAGCTGCCCTCCATCAGGACCGAGTCCTGTCTGCCAGGTGATTTGCTGTGGCAGTGGAGTCAATGTGGGTACCTTCCCTGGCACTGGATTTTTTTCTCAGTCTTGAAGCCCCCTTTACCAGGGTCAGGATGAAACCTCTAATGACTCTGCAGGCCCTGCCTCTGGTGTCCGAGGAGCCCGACACACCCTGGCGTAGGCTGACCCGAGCAGTCGTCTGACTTTAGGACTGAGGCGATTCAGTGTGCACATTTTCGGATGGGCCTGAGGTGGCTTCTCTTGATTCTTGGCGCTGCCCCTGGAGACTAGCTTCCCGAGGTGCGGGGCAGGGCGCCGCCAGCCCGCAGGGGAGCTGTCCAGCAGGTGGGCCTCCCGGTCCGCCCGCACAGCGGTTTGATGTCTGGCAACACTGGCCACCCCGGAGGCCCGGCTGGCTCCCTGTGCGCCCTCGTGCCTTTGAGCGATCCTTCCCAACCCTGGAGCACCTGGACAATTTCAAATTGGTCCCCTCATCCTGCTCTGAACCCCAAATACACATCGTTCCGCCTCTAAAGAGAAGCTGAATGGTGTGCAGTGTGCATTTTCAAGGTGATTCTGATTTTGGTGAATAGCTTTAAGAAAGAGAATGTCCTGTTTTTGCAAATATTTGCAAATAAGCTAATGAACTTGGAATTAGTTTAATCAAGTTGATGATGTTCTGGTGTCTGGACAGTGAATTCCCTACATCTCTCTCGAGATCTGGTTCCAGGGTCATAGGATTTTGGGGGAGAATTTTCTGACTGATGCTATGTGTATGAACTGATCTCAGTCACTAAAATGCCTCAGTGACACCAGGCTCCTGTTCCTGTGGATTTTATCCACTTTATGTGACCCTCAAAAGTAGAATAATAATTCTTTTTTGATTGACAGGCTTCCAGTAAACTTTTTTAGCATATTGAAACTGTAGACTAGTCTTGAATCATTTTGAAAATAGGAAACATACTCCAGCATTTTTTTCTGAATCCAGGAATTCACGTCTAGGTTAATCTAAGATATTCATGCTGGTCTCCATGATAACCAGATAGTTTTCTCTGTATCGCTTCAGTGCTCTCATTCACATTTGAAGCCAGGTCTGGTGAAGCTCATGCACAGAGAGCTCGGGGTGGGTCACTGAACAAACCCGGGGCCACACCTGACCAGGGCTGCTCCCAGCCGTGGTGCCCCTCCTGGGTTCCTCACCTCTGGTGTCTGCTCTCCCTCCTCCGCGGCCGCCTCTCTGGAGGAAGGGGAGGAGATCTTCCTCGTGCGGTGCCTGGAGGATTGGGGCCAGCTGCCACAGGTGGGCACCGCTCCTGCTGCCCAGGTGGGGACACCCTCCCTCCAAGAGATTGACTTAATAAAGGACCAGAACAGCCCCTGGCTTTGACCAGGGTGACAGTTTTGAGACATGGGGGGCTTTTCCCCCCTTTTTAAATGCAATTAAAAGTCTCTAATAATTGCACAACCATATGGCGCTTTCAAGAATTGAATTTCTCAGGGTCCAAAGCACTCCATAAAGCTCTAGAGAGAATACAGTACCATTCTTCATGGCGGTGGGTTTAGGGAGGTTTGACAGCTTTATTAGTAAAAATCAGATTTGAAGCCTAGGTTCTTTGCTGGTCGTGTCTTCCTAGAAGCGACACTGGACCCAGAACTATTGAGGACTGTGGCTCGCTGGTTTCCCGTGTCCTCTGCGTTACTATATGGAGGCTGTGTCTGTCTTCCTCCTTAGGTGGACAGACAGACAGACAGTGCGTATGTGTGTGTGCATATTTATGTGTTTCTGTGTGTACAGCTATATGTTCATACATATATGCATTCACACGTGTTTTTATAATACACGTAGCATTTACATTCTCTTGTGAAGCATTTAAAGGCACACTTTTGGGAATATTTCTTCCTTTATATACCCAAAAGATTTACAGTATTATCGGTAGAAGTACAAAATTTGAAAAAAAAAAAGGAACCAGAACAGTTGGAAAGGATCGTTTCCCCTTGTGTGAGCTCATTCTTATCAGTGAACTCAGAGCCCGATTTATACCACTTGCTCGGAAGAATGACTTTACGATTGTGTATTGTACCTTTGACGTTACCAACCTTGTGTCCTACCTTATAGGAGATAGAACAATTCAGATGAATTGGTTTCTTTCTACTCGTAGTATTTTATATTCGTACGTCCAGAACTCACCCAGCCCTTTAGGACCTGTCCTTGCCCTCTGCTCTCACCCAGACTCCCAGAGCCTTGGTGTGCCTTACCGTGTGCACCCCGGGGGGCCAGCACCCAGCCCGCAGGTGCTCAGGTAGCGTCGTCTCTGGGGGCAAGACAAGGGGCTGCTTGAGAGTGCGATAGTGAGCAGGGAGCAGTGGGCATCGAGTCAGAGAAACACGGGTGAAGCTTCAGGTTCTCGGGAAGCTGTGTGTGCAGCACTTCTGTAGATCTAAGGAAAAGATGCCTTCCAAAGCCAAATATAAGGTTTCTTTTTAATTATCCACAATTTGGATTATCCATGCCATAATTCCCTGCCACCGTAATGAATCATCAGGGATTAACGGCAGAGGCATTTCTGCAGGGTGGAGTCCGTGGGCCCTGCTCAGAGGAGAGCGCAGGAGAGCTTGGTGGCCTGCCCGGCAGGGGCCTCAGGGCCAGTGCCTTTAGTCCAGCCACAGCTGTTGCTTGAACCCCCACACAGTCCACTGGCAGCTCTGTCCACGGGCAGTGCGCGCACACACACGGCTTGTCTCCGTAAGGATTGCCTGTGGGCAGAGTGAGGAGGGCCCTTGCTCGCCATCTCTAGCCCTGACTGCGTGAGCCTGGAGCCCGTTCGCTGACCTCACCGTCCCCCTGGCCTGCTGCTGTTCCCTGCTGCTGTTCACTGTTAAAACAGCAGCGCTTCTGTGGAGTCCATGGTAGCTTTCCCCCTTCTTCACCTGAGAACCCTGGTGCTCTGTAGAAACGGTGTAGCAAACAGAACTGACTCCTCCCTGCATCTCTCAGTGTTGTAGGTTTTTCAGAGTGATTTCTGATCAGTGTTAAAACTTTCTGTCCTCTCTCTAAGGTAGGTAGGCTAGTAGTTACTTTGTACTATTAGCCTCTGAGACTTAAATCTTTTTTTTTTTTTTTTAAGAAATGAAGCATCCCTGGAGATGGTGTTGTAGCACTGGGATTGTGATCACTTTTTTGCCCTCTGTTGCCATGTTGCTGTAGTGGACAGGGGTGGGGAGATGCAGAAAGGGAGGGTGGGTGGTTACCGCTTATTGGGTTTTAAGGTTGGTTGTGTTCAGAGGTGTTTCAGACTGTCACATGTCACTTGATCACTTTTTTGAACCAGACCCAAACCTGTCTCTCAAGACAATTCAGAATAGAGGACAATGGTCATTTAACATTTCTTGCATGACATGTGTACATTAGAATAATTTGTGGACAAAATTCCAAACATTTCCTTTTGGGGGAAAATTGTGTCTGAGATTATTTGATTTTTTTTTTTTTTCCTAAGAAGAACACACCAACTTTTTAAGCCCTATGGCTATATATAAATAAGGTGGTTTCTGGAAAATAAATGGGCATATAGTATGTAGAATGTCATTAGAATCATTGTATCACTGTCACTGGTCCTGGGGTTGCCAGGCCTTTTCTGATTATCAGATGCAACAAATGACGTCCAATTTTATTGACCAGTTTGGCTTCAACGATGAGAAGTTTGCAGATCAAGATGACATTGGCAAGTGAGTATACCTTTCTGTTTGCACAACCTGTGTCCTGCACTCTTGCCTTCTGTAAGAGTTTATGATTTTTCTGAGTTCTTGGAATCCTTGTGTTTGTGAGTTGGGAGGAAAACTGCCCTCCTTCAGGTCCAGCCCAGACAACCCAGTCACCCAGACAACTGAAGGAATAGAATAGGACTCCCGTAGTGAGAGCCTGCCCTTGGGCTTGATGTCTCCCACAAAGGTTTATTATTAGACTCATTGTTCTCCCTTGTAGGGCTTGGGCTTGGTGCTGGGCCGCAGCATCTGCAGTGGTTCATCCCTCTGTCGGTTCAGTGGCCTGAGCAGACCTGACCTGGACAGAGCCACGCTGTGGCTGAGCAGGCTCCACCCTGCCCGCGTTCTCCCCTCTGAGTGACTGACTGGAAGGTAGAGTTGGGTTCCTGGCCCCCGCGGGCCAGGCAGTCCATTCACTCGTCCCGCAGTCAGGAAGGAGAGGCCCAGAGACGTGTAGGATCCACAAACAGACACTGTGTGAGCGTCTGCAGGCAGGAAAACAAGCGCTCTAGCCCCTGCCCTTGGGAGACGCACGTGCCTCTAAAGGAAGTGCTTACTCAGTCGTGCTGCAGCTCTCTGAGCAGAGTTCTCTAAGTCAGTCACTTGGTCGTCTCTGACTCTGTGCGACCCCGTGGGCTGTAGCCTGCCAGGCTCCTCCGTCCATGGGATTTTCCAGGCAAGAGTACTGGAGTAGTGTGCCATTTCCTTCTCCAGAGGATCTTCCGACCCAGGGATCGAACCCGCGTCTCCCACATTGTAGGCAGATGCTTTACCATCTGAGCCACCGGGGAAGTCCTAGGCCCTACTGTAAGTAGAGCAGTGGTAGAGGCTGTCAGCTGCCCTAAGACTCAGCTCACTTCAGCCCCAGAGGAGCAAGGACTCTGCACGTGGGGTTTGTCTGCACCACGGGAGCTCTCACAGCAGACCCCACAACCCCCACCTTGTGTGCACCGACCCCCCCCAAATATGTGATGTCTCAGCACCTGCCTATCTGGGCCCATTTGTTAAGAGTTGCTGGTCTGGAATCCAGTCTCTAGAATTTGTATGAGATACTTGGAATGATGTTTGATTCAAACAGATCCTTTAAGGATTCTAAGATAGCCCTACCTACTCAAAAATTACACATTTAATCGGCTAGGAATTCTTTTAATCCCTATTTTTGTCCCATCTATGCCATATTATAGGGTAAGACTTAAGGGTGTCTGCATTTTATGTATGCGTTTGTCTGTATCTGGAGAAAGCTCAGGGCCTGACTGTGTCTGTGACCCTTTTTTCATATTTCATCCTGTTTCTTATCTGCAGATAACCTTTTTGGGATTATGTAGGCATGACCCATATGTAGGCATGGCCCATAGAACCAAGGCTTCCAGGCCTCCTGTCCTGTGTAAATTCCTTATACCAAGGGAGGAGGGATCACTTAATGTAAATAATTTGGTTTTACTAATGGAGATTTTTGTCATACTGTAAATTTGGATAATTTCATGAATACTGTTTCTGAGTCTATAGATAATTAACTATTATCTTTTGTTTACAGTGTTTCTTTTGATCGGGTGTCAGACATCAACTTTACTCTCAATACAAATGAAAGTGTAAGTATTCATGCCTATCGTGAGTAGCGAAGCACACGAGAGGTAGATCAGTGGGAATGGTGCTGTGTGCGCTGGGGCTCCCGAGCTCTAGGAGCCCTCGCCTTAGACGGCTGTGGCTTTAGCCATGCGTGTGACCTGCCTGGCCCCATAGGTGTGTAAGTTTGCTGCCCTCGTTTAAGATGTGACAGGGCTGATGAAGCCAGTGTAGACTTTTGGCTTCAAAGACAGCAGTTTGACTGCAGTCTGCTTCCTTTTGCATTCTGCTGAATGTCACCAGGAGACAGACTTGGCCTGATGAGGGCCAGCCCCCCATCACAGGCAGTTCTGAAATGCCACGTCAGCCACATCTGCAGATGGACATGGGGTTAGTGTCGTTTGAGTGGGCACAGTGTTACTTGATGTCACGGAGCGTGAGAGACCCCTGGTTTGTCCGCTGCTGTGATGAGGAGACTGACCGACGGGACACGGGCACTCGTCACTGCCTAGCTGGCCTGTGAGAGCAGGGGGCACTCAGGCCGCTGCTGCTGTCAGGGCAGGTTGGGGCTGCGTGCTCGGCGGGCTGCCCAGGGAGGCTCTGGGGCTGAAACGCTGCTCTCACGAGATGACGCGGGCCTGTCTGTAGACAGTCTCAGTTTCCTGTATACTGGTTGTGAAGCCAGTCCTTGGGGGGACCTTTTTGTTGTTCCTTACATAGAAGCTGAATTACATGCTTACATTTTATTTTGGTATAGGTGATAGACATTTTTATTTTTCCAAAGGACCTGAAATAATATGATTTACATTGGTAACTTTTGCAGAGAATAACTTGATTTAAAATTTTTTTTTCTCATTTAGGGAAATATTGCCTTGTTTGAAGCATGTTGTAAGGAAAGGATACAACAGTTTGATGACGGTGGCTCTGATGAGGAAGATATCTGGGAGGAAAAGCATATTACATTTACACCAGAATCCCAAAGACGATCAAGGTGAGTGATAGCTTGTTAGAGTAGTAAGTGTCCAGTGCATAAAACAAATATTATTTGCCTCTCCAAACACACACATTTAACCCAGAGATGAGTGCTTTTGTCATGATCAGAAAGGCCCTTGTTAACTGGCATGAGTTGGCACTGCCTCACTTGTCTGCAGTGTGAACAAGTCAGGGCGACCTGTTCGAAAGTGCTCCGCGTGGTCTGACGTAGTTCGTGAGCCGTTGTGACACAGCCTCTGGTGGGGGCGAAGTGGTTCTGAGGAACGCCGTCATGATGCCTCGAGGAATGTTCCCTGACTGGCAGTAAGAGCAGCAGCCGAGTTACGTGTTGTTTCTTATAAAAATCTGAAAGTTTCCCTGGGGAGAGGAAAAGTGTTTCTAAAAATTAATTTTACTTGAGGAGACAGAGTCATGTCATATGATACCCAGTGGGATCAATTTTCAAAATTCTATCCAAAAACCCCAAATAAAATGCAGAGCTTGTCAGATTGGATAAAAACAAAAAGGCCTGACTTAATGCTACCTATGGGAAATGATTTAAATTATTTAAGAACTTAAATTTTAAAATAAAAAGATTTAAACTGGTTAAAAGGTAGAGGAATCTTTATAATATTAAAGTAGATTTCAAAGAAAAAGATTAAAAGGTCATAAAGTGGTTGTTAGGAAAGCATAATGTCAGTTCTGTCAATATCTACATACAGGGCTGCAAAATACACAGAGCAAAAACTGATAGAAGTACAAAGAGAAGGAGATTCCGCAGTTAAAATCAGATGCCTAGTAATTGATAACAATAATAGGCCGTAGAGGTATGGAACACTTACATAATACTGCCGGGCAGCGTGACTCCCGCGGTCTTTAAGGCACTCCGCTGGAGAGGCGTGTTCTCTGCAAGTGTGCTTGACCTCCTGAGTGAGAGAGACGTCTCCGGGCCACAAAGCACATCAGGAAAAAAGATGTCAGGTGAGACAGAGTGTGCTCTCTGACCCAGTGGAATTGAATTAAAAACCAATGACAGGTCCCTAGAAAATCTCTAAAATGTGTGGAAACTAAATAACACATGAGTTAAAAAAGGGGAAATTTACACAATTGAAGGAAAATGAGAATTCAGTATTTATCAGGAAATAGGGGTTGCAACTGAAATGTGCCTAAAGGATCACTTTTAGCACTATCTGCTTACATTAAAAAGGAAGAAACAAATTAGTGACCTCAGTTTTCACCATAAGTAGTGGCCAGAAATACGAAACAGAAAAACAGTAGAGAAAATTCATTGTAATCAATGAGTCATAATTAAAAATTGTTCTTTGAGAAGATTAATAAAATTGGTATTCCGCTAGACAGAAGGATCAAGGAAAAAAGACACAAATTATTAATATCAGGAACAGGATGGGTGACATCACTATAGATTCTACAGATATTAAAAGGATAATAAGGAACACTAGGAGCAACTCTTTGCCAATAAGTCTGACAACTTAGATGGTCTTTGAAAGACACAAACTAACAAACCTCAAGCAAAAAGAGAAGAGGGTAACCGAGATAGTCCTGTGTCTGCTGACGAAGCTGAAGTTTTAGTGTAAAACTTCTCACATACACGCACAAAGACTCATGGTCCAGAGGACTTCTCTTTGTGAATTCTACCAGATGTTTCAGGAAGAAATCACAGCAGTTTGTACAGAAGTTTTCAGAAAATTGTAAAGGAGAGGGATAGTATCCATCTCATTGTCTGAAGCCACCTCCTTGTAACTTGATACCAGAAGCTGGCATTGCGTTACATGGTGTGAAAAGAGCACAGATACAAAAGCTCCTTTAAAAATCTTAGCAAATAGTGGCAGCACTGGTGCATCATGACCATGCAAGATTTATTCCAGCAGTGCAGACTTGGTTTAGCATGTGACAGTCAGTAGGCATGCAGCTGAATTCAGCATCTACTCCTGGTAGGGTCTCTCAGCAAACTGGAGACAAGGGAACGTCTTCACTTTGTTTAAAGCTTGCACAGTAAACCTGACAGTTGACATCATGGTTAATGGTGAGAGACTGACTGGTTTCCTCCCAAAATCAGGAACAATATGAGGATGCCTGTTCTCAACCCCTGCTTTTCAGTATGGTGCTGGAGATGCTAGCCAGTGCAGTGAGTCAAGAGAAGGAAATAAATGGTATCTGATTGGAAAGGAAAGGTAAACATCACCGTTATTCATAGACAACGTGACTGTCTATGCAGAAAGGTAGTTGGGATCCACAGAAAGACCGCTGGTTCGGTGGGTTTAGCAAGAGTGCGCAATCTTAGATCAGTGCGGTTGCTTTTCTACATACTGCAGCCAGCAATCGGAATTGAAATTACTAACCAGTACTATTCAAAGTAGCATCAGAATGTTAGATATGTGCAGATACATCTGACAAAAGATGTGCAAGGCTCATACACTAAGAACAGCTGAGAGAAGTCAAGGCTTGATAAATGTTTTATGATTTGGAAGATAGTATTATTCAGATGCCAATTCTCCCCAGATCTGGATTGATCTGGAATCATTGCTGTTCCAAACAGAATCATAGCAGGTTTTTTGGTAGCTGTTGATAAGTTGATTTTTAAATTTATATGAAGATGCAAAGGACCTAGAATAGCCAAAACAGCTTTCATAAAGAACAGTATTAACACTGCCTGACTTCTAGGTACAGTAATTAAGATGGGGTAGATGAGGGGACAGAATAGAGAGCCCATAAATAGGCCTACACATACATAGACATCTGGTTGATGGTGGACGTGCAGAGGCAGATCGCTGGAGAAAGGGTAGTCATCTGAAGAAACAGCTGAATAGTTGGACATTATATGTGGGAAAATGACCTTGGTCTGTACCGTTACTATGTACACATAGTAACCAAAAATGGATCTTACCTCTGAATCAAACACATTAGAAAACTTTAATTACTAGAAAATCTTTGTGACCTTGGGTGAGGCAAAGATCTCTGAGATACAACACCAGAAGTGCTATACATGAAAAAAAATGTTGGTAAGTTAAACTTTATCAAAGTTGAACATTAATATTCTTCAAAAGACAATGTTAACGCAAGGACAAGGCATATACGCTGAGACAAAATTTGCGAATCATATATCTCAGGAAGGACTTACATGTAGCGCATTCGAAGAACTCTCAAAACTCTATTGTAATGAGAGAAGACAACCCAGTTTTTAACATGGGCTAAAGATGAGAAAAGGAGGTGAGCACCTGAGAAGCAGCTCAGCATCCTTGGTCGTGAGGGAAGTGCGGGCTCACCGCCAGGGGGCACCTCCACACCAGGCTGCTGCAAGGCTTCCGAACAGTCTGCCAGCACAGCCCCCGGGGTAGAGCTGGTGACCGGGAGCGGGCTGAGTCCTGACGGTGGCGGGCACGTGGGACCCAGGTGAAGCGCAGCACTCTGTTTGGTACGGGATGTCTCTCGAGCTCTTCGGTCTAGCTGGTGGCCGGTGTGCAGCAGTAACGTTCTGGCCTCTCCCAGCTCGGGGAGCACGGACAGCGAGGAGAGTACAGACTCTGAGGAAGAAGATGCTGCGAAACAAGCCTCGTTTGAGCCCAGCAGCGCCAGCGCGGAGGACAGGATGGAGGTGGACCTGAGCGAGCGTAAGTCACTGCCCGCTTTGTCAGCATGGTGTAAGCGGGCAGCCTGCAGGACCTGGCTGGCTTCTGAAGGGCAGTTAAGTGGGGGCACACACTGCCATTTGGGTTCCCTTGAAGGTTTACGTCTCAGGGAGCGGGCCTGAGGAAAGGAACCAGCCACGTCTTTGCTGAGAGAGTGTCTCGTCATGGTTGGGAAGCCCTCGGTGTGCATCTGGCTAGAGGACAGCAGCGCGTCCGTAGGTCCATCCTCCAGCCGCAGAGACTAGCAGAAGGGGAGAGACCGTAGCTTCTGGAAAGATGAGGAACGACGGTAGAGTCAGGAGTGCTCCTAAACCACAGGAAGTACCTTATAGTTGGAGCAGTTTTAAACAGGGTCTTCACAGTTTATGAATCTTGTAATCCTAAAACTTGCCTGGCCAAATGCTTGTTTATGTTTTACCACTTGCTAAGAAGACTTAAGTTGACTGGTCTTTTAAAAATACTGTTAACTCCTAAAGTTCAGGCAAATTTCCACATGAAGTGCCTGTGTAGGTTGGTATCGGGGCTTTCCTCCAGGCCAGCTGTGCTTCCTGTTGCCCAGGAGGGTTTTTAAGCCTCGGTTCTAGAGGCTGAAACCCCACTCGAGGGGTCAGGTTCAACCTCATCGTGACCTCAGAACTCGGCGGTCGTCCAGCAGACCCCGCGTGGCCCAGGTCCTCTGTCCTCTCTCCCGTCCCCTCTCTCCTTCTCAGGAGGACGCGACGCCGTTCACACCAGCGGCCTGGGTCGGGTTCCTGCTGTGCGTCAGGAACCGGGACACAGGCATGGCCTCCAGGGCCTCAGAGTCTCTGAGGAGACGGAGAGACGCGCAGTCCAGTGTCTGGGGGCTCGCTCCCCTCGGCCTCTGCAGAGCCCCCCAGAGGGCGGGCTGTGTCCTGAGGACAAGCAGGGATGAGCCCACTTGCAGGAAGACAGCCCCTGTGAAGGCGCGGGCACCCGCCCCTGGCGAATGCGTTTCAGGAAGGGCGGGCGGTGGGGATGAGGGCAGAGGCCAGGGGGAGAGTTGGGTTTTGGAGGTTGTAGTCCTCCTCCTGAAGATTTTACTAAGAATTCCATCATTTGATCTGTTTCGACATGATTCCTCTTGGTAGCAGTGTGAAAGCTGGATTAGAAGGTGTGCTCGGGGACAGGAAGAGCAGCAGCGAGGCTCGCTGTGACACGTGAGAACCGGCGGGGGCAGAGAGAGGCCACAGGCCCTGAGCTTTGGGCTCGTGTGTGTGTGCACGCGCGCGTGCACGTGTGTGGTTCAGTAGTGCTGTATATTCACCCTTTTGTGCAGGGAAGCCTCTAGAACTTCTCACCTTGCAAAGCTGAAGCTATGCCCATAAAACAGCACTCGCCATTCCCTTCCCAGCCCCTGGCCACCACCATTCTACCTTCTGTCTCTGAATTTAACTGCTCTGGGGACCTCATCCCCAGTGGAATCATGGAGTGTTTGGTTTTTGTGACTGGTTCTCTTCCCTTAGCATGGTGGCTTCCAGGTTCCTCCACGTTCGAGTGTGTAGCAGCATTTTATCTCTGTTTCTTAAGGCTGAGTAATATCTTGGAGTCTGTGGATCTGTGAGGTCGCTGAGTGGTTGACAGGTGACTTGGAGAGAGACCATACACTTGGTGTGACTCACTCCCACTGTCGTGGTGTCTCTGGGGATGGAGAGGTGAGGTGGGGAGTGTGGTGTCCACCCACAGGGCATGGCCTCACAGGTCTCAGCCCTCCTGACCTTGCTGCTGGGCAAAGCTTTCTTTGCACTGGCAGGTCAGCCGGGGTTGAGGTGGGACCAGGGGTGGGGAGTGCTCCCCTCCAGGGCTCTGAGCCGCCTCAGCCTCTGACTTGAGAGCTTCCGCCGTCCACCCTATCCCTGTGGCTTTTTCCAGATGTTTTCTTGACGGTTGAGAAGAGTTTCTAATGTTAGAGTAGTGCTGGGGAGCTAGTCTGGGAAAGGCTATCCTGGGATGATGATAATGGGAAATGACTAACAACAGTCATTTCTGTGTAGCCTACTTTATTTGGATGGAGTGAGTCCAGAACTTTGCAGGCAGAAATACCTGTCATCTTCCCTGGAGGCTCAGATGGTAAAGAATCTGCTTGTAATTCAGGGCACCCAGGTTCAAGTCCTGGGTCCGGGAGATCCCCTGGAGAAGGAAATGGCAACAGGCTCCAGTATTCTTGCCTGGAGACTCCCATGGGCAGAGAGGCTTGGCGGGGTGCAGTCTGTGGGGTCGCAGAGAGTCAGACACGACTGAAGGACTAACATTCACTTTCTTGGCTTTATGAGGTTGCAGGTGAGGCTTTCAGACATTAAGGTCCTACTCCTCAGAGCCCATGGCGTCCTGCCGCTCGGGCAGGAAGCTCAGAGACAGCCCTCCTTCAGTACCTGCCAGATGAGGCCCTCATTTAACCCTCGGGCTAAGTAGATGGTTTCACCTGAAGTGAGCGCCAGAGGAAGCCTGGCCCGGGGGAGCCGAGTACGTGGCCTGGAGTCCCAGGAAGGTCTGTCCGTAAATCGGAGCACTTCTTCTGCACACAGGCCCTCTTTGGTCGTTTGTCTTGAGGAGCGTCCCCAAAGAGCTCGCAGACCCCGTAGCCTAGCGTTCCTTCCTTAGAGCCTGGAGCCTCCAGGTTGTGATAGAAAGCATCCCTGATAAAGAGCGGCGGTCCCCACTGCCGGCTCGTCCGCAGCAAGGATTTGGGCATTCGGCATTGGGTACCGTGAAGGAACAGCACAGTGTGTAACGAGAGCAAGCGGGCCTGATTTCGTCTGAAGGTACATACCTCGGGTGGCGACATTTAAACAGAGACCAAGACCGGCAGGCGAGACCCTAACTGTATCCCGAGAGGAGCAGCGCAGACAGGGCGCATTGCTGCCACAGTCCCGCCACCCCTGCTCTGAGCACTCCCCGTGCCTGCAGGACCTAGAAGGTCGACAGAACAGAGCTACCCTCTGCTCTCAGAACTTCACTCCTGACACCAGATGTGTGAGTCTCCTGCACGGCTCAGCCGAGGCGCTGACCGTCCCAGTCAGCCCCGCAGATTCGGGGCTCGCTCACCCCGCGAGACGGCCGCCACCCCACCCCCGGCCGGCACTTCTGACCAACTGGCTGTAAATGGGGAGCTCCCGTGACCTGTTGGGTTTGGTTATTTGCTAGAACCGCTCGCAGAATTCAGAAAAACCCTTCACCTACCATTACCAGTAGATTACAAAGGATGTGTGAAAGGCTGCAGATGAACAGGATGGGTCCAGAGGGCCCCCTGGGCAGGAGCTTGGGTCCCAGTGCAGTCTCACCTGCCACCTCTGTCACCAGCCCAGCAGCCCCGAAGGCCTGCAGCTTGGGTGTTCGTGGGGACCTTGCCAAGTGGACATGATTGGTGAAATCTTTGGTCATTAGTGATTGACATGACCTCTAGCTCCTCACCCTTCTAGAAGGGTGGTGGGGAAGGGCCGGAAGCTCCGATGCTCTCAGCACTTGGTTGCCTTACCCCCCGAGTCCCCATCCGAAACCTTTGTCACGTCAGAGATGGGGTTGGGGTGGGCAGAGACCAAGTCTGTGTTCCTCATTTTGTCACAGGAAGCCCGCTGCTGTGTGTGCTCAGCTGTGGACTGCAGGGCGACTGTGAGAAGTGCGGGAGGGGGAGCGGGAAGCCTCCAGGTTGTTCCCAGTTTACTGTGGCTGAGGACTAACATACTCTTAAAAAACCATTTATTTTATACTAATTTTGGATGTACAGAAAAGGTGCATAGATTGTCAGGAAATGGCTGTATACCCTTCACCCATCTTCCTCCTAGTGTTTGTGTAACCATGGTACATTTGTCAAAACCAAGAAATTAACATCAGTATATTGTTTTACGTGTGACTTTGTATTGTGTGATAATCGCTGTTGGAAAAAAAATCACAGAAAGGGGAACTGCGAAGGGATCAAAGGAAACCCCTAGTTTTATAATAGACACGCCATCGAATGGCCCTCCACATGGCCGTACCTTGCCCACTTCCTCCAGTAGTTTGTTAGAATACCCTGTGCCCCACACCTGCAGTCTTTTTTCTTTACTTACCACTGCACATCTGTCTTTGGGAAATACTTGTGTTACATTAAATTACAGAAGCATTCTCAAAGTGCAGTTCCTCCCCTCTTTTTAGCACCCAACTGGTCAGCCAACTTTGATGTCCCTATGGAGACGACGCACGGCGCTCCCTTGGACTCCGTGGGGTCTGACGTCTGGAGCACGGAGGAGACTCTGCCGACGAAGGAGACAGGCTGGGCTTCTTTCTCAGAGTTCACGTCTTCCCTGAGGTGAGCACGTGTGCGGCTCTCCAAGCCTTCCCACATGAGAACCGGGCGTGAAGCCTTTTCCCAGTTGAATAACGTGCCTTAAACAAGATTGAAAAATCAGCAGGGGGAGATGTAGACACAGCTCTGAGTTACAGGAAAAACCACCCTCTTCCTCCCTTCTCTCCTCCAGGGTGAACTGGGAGGAGGAGTAGATGATAAAGTGGGCTGAGGAGATGGCCCAGGGAGTCAGGGAGCAGAGTGCTGATGGTGGAGCCAGGACAGGCTTCAGACGAGGTGGAGCCAGGGAGTTCCCGAGGGGCGCCTCTGGAAGGAGTGTTACGGAGATGCAGCATGTTCAGCTCAGTCGCTCAGTTGTGTCTGACTCTTTGCGACCCCGTGAATCACAGCACGCCAGGCCTCCCTGTCCGTCACCAACTCCTGGAGTCCACCCAAACTCATGTCCCATCGAGTCGGTGATGCCATCCAGCCATCTTATCCTCTGTCTTCCCCTTCTCCTCCTGCCCCCAATCCTTCCCAGTATCAGGGTCTTTTCCATTGAGTCAGCTCTTTGCGTGAGGTGAACAGAGTATTGGGAGTTTCAGCTTCAACATCAGTCCTTCCAGTGAACACCCAGAACTGATCGCCTTTAGGATGGACTGGTTGGATCTCCTTGCAGTCCAAGGGACTCTGCAAGAGTCTTCTCCAACACCACAGTTCAAAAGCATCAGTTCTTTGGCGCTCAGCTTTCTTTATAGTCCAACTCTCACATCCATACATACAGAGCCTTGACTAGACGGACCTTTGTTGGCAAAGTAATGTCTCTGCTTTTTAATATGCTATCTAGGTTGGTCATAACTTTCCTTCCAAGGAGTAGGCGTTTTTTAATTCCATGATTGCAGTTACCATCTGCAGTGATTTTGGAGGCCCCCAAAATAAAGTCTTACACTGTTTCCACTTCCATGAAGTGATGGGACCAGATGCCATGATCTTAGTTTTCTGAATGTTGAGCTTTCATCAAGAGGCTTTTTAGTTCCTCTTCACTTTGTGCCATAAGGGTGGTGTCATCTGCATATCTGAGGTTATTGATATTTCTCCCTGCGATCATGATTCCAGCTTGTTCTTCCTCCAGCCCAGTGTTTTTCATGATGAACTCTGCATATAAGTTAAATAAGCAGGGTGACAATATACAGCCTTGATGTACTCCTTTTCCTAGTTGGAACCAGTCTGTTGTTCCATGTCCAGTTCTAACTGTTGCTTCCTGACCTGCATACAGGTTTCTCAAGAGACAGGTCAGGTGGTCTGGTATTCCCATCTCTTTCAAACGCTTTGGCATAGTCAATAAAGCAGAAATAGATGGGTTTTTGGAACTCTTTTGCTTTGTTGATGATCCATCAGATGTTGGCAATTTGATCTCTGGTTCCTCTGCCTTTTCTAAAACCAGCTTGAACATCTGGAAGTTCACGGTTCACTTGTTGCTGAAGCCTGGCTTGGAGAATTTTGAACATCACTTTACTAGCGTGTGAGATGAGTGCAATTGTGCGGTAGTTTGAGCATTCTTTGGCATTGCCTTTCTTTGGGATTGGAATGAAAACTGACCTTTTCCAGTCCTGTGGCCACTGCTAAGTTTTCCAAATTTGCTGGCATATTGAGTGCAGCACTTCCACAGCGTCATCTTTCAGGATTTGAAATAGCTCAACTGGAATTTCATCACCTCTACTAGTTTTGTTTGTAGTGATGCTTCCTAAGGCCCACTTGACTTCACATTCCAGGATGTCTGGCTCTAGGTGAGTGATCACACCATCCTGATTATCTGGGTCATGAATATCTTTTTTGTGCCGTTCTTCTGTGTATTCTTGCCACCTCTTCTTAATATCTTCTGCTTCTGTTAGGTCCATACCATTTCTGTCCTTTATCGAGCCCATCTTTGCATGAAATGTTCCCTTGGTATCTCTGATTTTCTTGAAGAGATGTCTAGTCTTTCCCATTCTGTTGTTTTCCTCTATTTCTTTGCATTGATTGCTGAGGAAGGCTTTCTTATCTCTCCTTGCTATTCTTTGGAATTCTGCATTCAAATGGGTATATCTTTCCTTTTCTCCTTTGCCTTTCGCTTCTCTTCTTTTCATAGCTATTTGTAAGACCTCCTCAGACAACCATTTTGCTTTTTTGCATTTCTTTTTCTTGGGGATGGTCTTGATCCCTGTCTCTTGTACAATGTCACAAACCTCCGTCCATAGTTCATCAGGCAGTCTATCAGATCTAGTCCCTTAAATCTATTTGTCACTTCCACTGTATAATCATAAGGGATTTGATTTAGGTCATACCTGAATGGTCTAGTGATTTTCCCTACTTTCTTCAATTTAAGTCTGAATTTGGCAATAAGGAGTTCACTGGAATGCAAAAGTAGGCAGTCAGGAAACACCTGGAGTAACAGGCAAATTTGGCCTCGGAGTACAGAATGAAGCAGGGCAAAGGCTAATAGAGTTCTGCCAAGAGAACACACTGGTCATAGCAAACACCTTCTTCCAACAACAGAAGAGAAGACTCTACACATGGACATCACCAGACGGTCCACACCAAGATCAATGCAGCATGTGCCTTGCGTTTAACCGCACTGAGTGTGCATTCCGCTTGGAGCTAATCTCGTGCTGTGAATTTAGGAGTATGTCAGGGGTGACTGTCAGTCTTGCTAATTGCATTATTCTCAGCAACAGCAACTGATCATTTTGTAGTTTTCCTGAATAATATTGTCAGCTTTCGAGTATTAACCATGGATTTCATGTCTCCTTACACTTATTTTGGTTTACTTACTGTTGTTTCATTTTGTCTCCTGTAAAAATGGGGTGGAGATTTGTACCCCCCGACTTGAAAGACTTTCTTTCCCTGTTCTAACAAAACATGTTTTTAAATAGTCACTGTAATGGCAAAGATTAGAAGACAATCTGATGTGAGCCAGCAGTTACCCTTGTAGACAAATCAGAGAGGAGGCTAAAACCCATGTTGCTTTGTAGCAACTCTGATAATAGCAGTGAGCCATTATTCAGAGATGAAGTGAGATATGGAAAATACAAATCTCTAAAATATTGGTTCTCCTCCAGTGCAGGGCAGCCAAGTTTCCACCCCTTGCTCTTCTGGTTACTTGAGAATGCTGTTGAAGCAACTGCTTCCCTTCACAAGCCCTTGGGCATGGGCCATGTTGTCTCATTAAACATCATCAGCAGGGCCAGGCCCTCTGGGCAGTTTGTGTAGAGGTGATAAGAATTTTTGTACAAAGGGAACTGTAGATACAGCTGATAGTGTACAGTGTATGCACTAGTGCCCCAGCCTCGGGAGCCTGGTAGTTGTGTGCGCGTGACGGGCTGGGGGCGTCTGGAAACTCTCTGGAAACCTCCGAGAAGTCTGACTCAGCAGAACATTTCCCCACCCTGGCTCATCTGCCACTCCACCTGCCGTCCACATTCACGTTTGTGTTTCTTGGTGTCTGTAACCAGCTGTATCTCCACAGTGGGTTCGAGACTAGTGTTCATAGGTTTTCTGTGAATGCTGATCCTGAGGACTATGTCCCACTGCTCACTTCTGGATTTTCTGTTTTCTAAAAGTACGAAAGACTCTCTAAGGAGTAATTCCCCAGTGGAAATGGAGACCAGCACCGAGCCAATGGACCCTCTGACTCCCAGTGCGGCTGCGCTGGCTGTGCAGCCAGAAGGTGGGTTCAGGGGCCTGCAGACTGCTCTCCTGGTGGGTGTTCACACTTGAACTTTATGCTGAGTTCTCTAGATCTAAAATTGTCTTTTTCCTCAAAGCAGGTTTTTTAAAAAGTTCAAGGGCTCAGAGGACCTAGGAAAACGAGTGATATCCTCAGGGCTTTGTGTGAAAAATAATTGCGTGTTTATTCCAGAACCACAGCTTGTCGATCCTAGAAAGAGTAAGGTATCTCAAGTTGTCAGTCATTCAGTCCCCTCAAGATAGGAAAGGAAACCGGCCCAGAAAAGACGAGATCTTAGCCTGCAGCATCCAGGGGGAATGAGACCCACAATTTTCATGGTTGTTCCAGGCCTGGCTGCACCCCGCACTTGTATTCCTAGGAGTGTGCTGTCTGCGTACATTTCAGGCAGTTGTTTATTTCTTTGCATCTTTATGAACAGGTGAAATGGTTGAGGCTGTCCAGTGGTTGTCTTACTCAGAATAGGCAGGTGTAGCTTGCATCGGACCTGAACTGTTTCTAACCTGATGATTAGGGCTGTGGGAAGTTGGTGAAGGGGCAAGAAGGAGGGATTGGTCGTTCACAGAGGAGACAAAAAGTTAGTTTTCAGAAAATGAGGGTACATGTGTAGGGCATAAGAACCAAGGGGCAAGGGAAATGAATAAATCCAGAAATTAGTGTTTTGTCATTCTTGTAAAACATTCTGTATAGATGGCCTAATTTATCCTGGAGCAGTTCTCTAAGGAGATTCAAATGCCTCCCATTTTGTTCATAAGAAAACTCAGGCCCAGGTTGGGTGCTTTGACCTGGGCTCTGAGGCCAGGTATGAATTCAGATGCTCATCACCAGTTTATCACATGACTTCCTCTCATAGGACAAAAAGTGATCCACAGAGAACTACAAAAAGGTAATTTAACAAACAGGAAAAAATAGGACCCGAATATGGACAAGCGAGAGGAGCAGGGTGAATAACAGTGCCGGCTAAATGGTGGGTTGTGGCTGCAGAGTATACTGCCGCCTACTCTGCCCTGTTCTGGGAGCTTGAGAAGTGAGCGGCAGGGCTCTCATCTGAGGGACAGCTGGGTGTGCAGGTAGTGGGGGAGACTGGGCGTCTAGCTGGTCCTGGGCTGCAGGGACCCCATGCAGCTTCTCTCTCATGGGTGTCCTTAAGAGGCAGCAGTGGGCAGATCATCTCACGCCTCTGTCTTCAAGCAGCTGAGGGGACGCTGGGTGGATGCGTCTGCACAGGGGCGGCAGGTCCTAGTCGGTGTTGGCGCACGAGACCATCAGCTGTGTGTTCTTTGCAGCGCCGGGCAGTGTGGCCATGGAAGCCAGCTCCGATGGGGAGGAGGATGCGGAAAGTACAGACAAGGTAACAGAGACAGTGATGAACGGCGGCATGAAGGAAACCCTCAGCCTCACTGTAGATGCCAGGACAGAGACTGCCGTCTTCAAAAGGTAACCAGGCTCGCTCTGCTGGCAGCTTCAGGTTGTCGGGAGGGCGGTGGACGAGAAGCCACAAATACTAACATCCTTAATTTGGTTCCAGTGTGGGTTCAGACATTAGCCTGACATCGTTCTAATATTTCCATTAAATTTATTATATCTTAACAAAGAGATGGCGTTTGGGTCTCTCGCTGTCTGTGCCCTTCCCCTTTTAACAGTATTTTGAAGACTAAAGATTGAGAAGACTGATGGATTCAAAGTATGTGAGTTTAAAAAGCTGACATACCTCTAGAAACCGGAATTGCATTGGGTGCAGGCCACAAAGTTGGGACCGTCTGAACCACAAGTGTGGTCTTATACAGATCATTTCCTCCAGACACAATTCAACCAGCATAATTTAGTAACAGAATGATAGCTTACAAAAACATATTTGGAAGTTACCCTCCCTTGTAAACTTATGGATCAAAAAAGGAACCATAATGCAAATTAAAAGCAAAGCTGAAAAAGTAGTGAAAAACGTTTGACCAGAACCCACAGACTGTGCTAAATCAGTGCTTAGAGCTCTGGCCTCCATCTCACACAGACCCTTATTATCACAAGAAGGATGCTTCCCAGCTCGTGGAGCCAACACAGGACAAAGCGTGAGAGACTTTATTGCAAGCCGATTTCATGTGTGGGTCTGTATGTAGAATGCTTCACGGTTACAAGCTAGCAAGCCAAATCCAGCAGAGTGTTTTTAACTCATGACCGAGGATGTATCTCATGAATGTAGAGATATTACAGCATTTTAAACATTACCGATGGTAATTCACAGATAAAAGGATGGATACCTTTTGGACTTTCAGTAGGTAAAGAAACATTTGATAAAAATTAAAGTGATTTGTGACTGTTTAGCAAGCTAGGAATAAGAAGTGGCTACTGATAGAAATATCCACTGAAAATCTACAGCAGACTGTTCTTAACAGTGAAACATTATTCTGAAGAAATACTCATTTTCAAAGACGTGACAGATAGGGGGCCCTGCAGCTACTGCTTCTCGTCAGTGTTGGCTGCTGGTCTTAGCATGTGCAGCATAAAATAAAAGTAAATACAAGGGATGCAAATTCAAAAGAAGTAAGATGGTTTTTATTTGTAGGTTCAGCTCAGTCACTCAGTCGTGTCTGACTCTTTGCGACCCCATGGACTGCAGGTTATTTGTAGGTTATGACTTTCTATATAAAATATTCCAGTGGAATCTGTAGGTAAACGTTAGAATTGCTAGTAAAGTTTAGCAAGTTTCCTGAATACATCCACAAGTCGATTGCATCTTAGAAGCCAGCACAAGAGGTCTTAAATGTGCCCCTTCCCTTTATGAGAAGTTAAACCTTGTCTGTAACTGAGACTGTTGTTTAGTCACTAAATCGTGTCAGACTCTTTGTGACCCCAGGGACTCGGTGTACCAGGTTTCTCTGCTCTTCACTATTTCCCAGAGTTTGCTCAAACTCCTGTCTGTTAAGTTGGTGATGCTATCCAACCATTTCATCCTCTGTTGCCCCTTTCTCTCCCTGCCCTCAGTCTTTCCCAGCATCAGTGGCTTTTCCTGGCCAAAGTATTAGAGCTTCAGCATCAGTCCTTCCAATAAATAGTCAGGGTTGGTTTCCTTTAGGGTTGACTGGTTTGATCTCTCTGCAGTTTAAAGGCCTCTCAAGAGTCTGCTCCAGCACTACAATTCAAAACCATCAATTCTTTGGTGCTCAGCCTTCATTATGGTCCAGCTCACTTATCTGTACGTGACTACTGAAAAAACCATCGCTTTGACTATATGGACCATTGGTGGTAAAGTGATGTCTTTCTTTTTATTATGCTGTCTAGGTTTGTCATAGCTTTAATTTCATGGCTACAGTCACCATCTGCAGTGATTTTGGAACCCAGGAAAATAAAATCTGTCATTTCCACTCTTTCCCCTTCTATTTACCATGAAATGATGGGACTGGATACCATGATCTTAGTTTTTTAATGTTGAATTTTAAGCCAGCTTTTTCACTCTTCTCTTTCACTTTTGTCAAGAGGCTCTTTAGTTCCTCTTCGCTTTCTGCCATTAGGGTGGTGGTATCTGCATATCTGAGGTTGTTTATATTTTTCCCGGCAGTCTTGCTTCTAGCATGTGATTCATCCAGCATGTGGCATTTCACTTGATGTACTCTGAATAGAAGTTAAATGAACAGGGTAACAGTGTATAGATTTGACATACTCCTTTCCCAATTTGGAACCAGTTTGTTGTTCCGTGTCTGGTTCTAACTGTTACTTCTTGACCCACATACAGGTTTCCTAGGAGACAGGTAAGGTGGTCTGGTATTCCCATGTCTTTAAGAATTTTCCACAGTTTGTTGTGATCCATACAGTCAAAGGCTTTAGCATAGTCAATGAAGCAGAAGTAGCTGTTTTTCTGGAATTCCCTTGTGATCCAGTGAATGTTGACAATTTGATCTCTGGTTCCTCTGCCTTTTCTAAGTCCATCTTGTACATCTGGAAGTTCTCAGTTCATGTACTGATTACTTTGCTAGCATGTGAAATGAGTGCAGTTGTACCGTGTTTGAACATTCTTTGACATTGCCCTTCTTTGGGCTTGGGATGAAAATGAAAACTGACCTTTTCTAGTCCTATGGCCACTGCTGAGTTTTCCAAATTTGCTGGCATATCGAGTGCAACACTTTCACACCTTCATCTTTTAGAATTTGAAACAGCTTAGTTGGAATTCCATCACCTCCACCAGCTTTGTTTGTAGAAATGCTTCCTACCTAAGGCCTAGTTGACTTCATACTCCAGGATGTCTGGCCCAAGGTGAGTGACCACACCACTGTAGTTATCCGGGTTATTAAGACCTTTTATAGTTTGCTTATTTTGCCAGAAGGGCTTCCCAGGTGACACTAGTGGTAAAGAACCTGCCTGCCAATGCACGAGACATAAGAGGTGTGGGTTCGATCCCGGGGTCAAGAAGGCCCCCTGGAGGAGGGCATGGCAACCCACTGCAGTTCTTGCCTGGAGAGTCTCATGGACAGAGGAGCCTGGTACTGGGCCACAGTCCGTAGGGCCGCAAAGAGTCAGACACGACTGAGGTGACCTCACACAGCACGTTTACTGACTTTGGCATTGCTTCTCACTGGATTTCTCCTCAAAATCTCAGGGGAGTGTTTTATGAAAGGGAGAAACTGATGGTGACTTTCACAGAGAAGACTGAGGAGAGCCGCGAAGAGCAGGGCTGCTGCACAGAGGGGAGCGAGGGCCTCGCTGCGGTGGCTGCCAGGGCTCAGTGGGCGAGGTGGGGCCGCGCTGTGCGGGCAGACCCTACAGAGGCAGGGTGGGGTGACGTGAGTTAGTGAGGGGCGAGGGCACTGGTCAATGGTGAGTATCCGTGTTAGAGAGCAGGTTAGACCTCTGTTCTCAATATAGGTATGAAAGACAAAATTTCTAGTCTTCTAAAAAACACAGTAAAATGAAAAGACAAGTCATAACCAGTGAAGAAACACAGAATATAGAACCTAATATCAAAGGAAGAGACAATAAATAACTTTTTAATTTGACAGAGGATACAAACAAAGCATTATTTGCAGAGGGAAAAAGCTGCAGACTAATGGGTCAGGCTTATGTCAATGATGGAGACCACGATTCAGTGCCGTTCATGCATGTTACACGTTAATCTGTTAATTCCTGAGTTGTCACAGAAAATAGAAAAAGTGCTAGAACTGCCTGGGTCTTTTTATGAAGCAGTAAAAGCCTCATTCCAGAACCAGATGAAGATGATTACAGAAAATGATCAGCTTATGTCACAGACAGACTAAATGCAGAAACCCTATGTGAAATATTTGCTAACTGAACCTAACAGTATACTAAAGATATTCATCATGGTCAATTTGTCCCTGAACTGTAAAGGTGGTTCAACATCCTTAAAGTGTACCAAAAATAATTCATAATGATCAGTTTGTCCCTGAATTTGTAAAGATGGTTCACGTCAGAAAATCTGTCCTGTCTGTAATTCAGTGCATATTAACAGAATGAAGAAGTCAGTTGACATTTTTGATGATGCGTTTGGAAAAAAAAAGTTGTATATAATTAAACCTGAAAGCACCATGGTTTTCATCCCACTTTCCAGATGGGAAAATGTGGTACTGGAATTAAGTGGTGTGGCCAAAGTCTCATGGTGGTTGGAAGAGAACGCGGTGTTCTGACCTGAGGACCAAAAGGGGCTTCTTTTTTGAAACAAAACAAGCTGCCTTTAAAAGCATAAAGCTCATGCAAAGAATAGGATTGGGTTACATCAAAGTGAAGAATTTCTGGTTGATGAATTACTGTAGACAAAATTAAGAGGCAGGTAGCAAATTAAGGGGGAAAAGCTTACAGTTCTAAATCAGTCAGAAATTAGCATTTAATATTCAAACCAGTAAGGAAAAGAATGAAAACCCAGATAGGAAAATGGGCAAAAAATAGCAACAGGCAGTTTATACACAAGGAAACCTGAATGGGCAAAAAGAAGAAAAACTCTGAGGATTATGAGGCCCCCAGGAGTGGCAAGGGTGGAGAAGGTGGGTGCTGGCAGGTGTGGGGCTGCAGCAGCCCCAGGTCCTGCTCGTGGTGGGTGCTGAGCACGGCAGCTCTCGGGGGCAGTGGGGGCCTCCTTGTAGGTGGAAAGATGCCCGTGCTTTCCAGCCCGGGGGGTGAAGCCCTGAGAGGTGCCCGAGAGGGTCCGCTGGGGCGGAGGTGGGCAGCGGCAGCTGCTGTCGCCTTGTGTGTACAGGCTGTGGTCTCTGCGAGGTGCGCTGTGAAACGGGAGGTGGGCGCCTCGGCGTGCCGTGCTCCAGTCGGCAGCGGCGGACGGGGCTCCCCGCCATGCTGGGACAGTCACGGGTGCAGGGAGGGCGCGATTCACGGCCGGTCACGGGTCTCAGAATGCACATGGGTAAAGTGACTGTACGTCTTACAACAGTGAAGATAGCACCTCGGCATAGCTGCGTTGGGCAGGGAGTGGAGAGGAGGGATGAATTAGGAGGAGGAATGAACTAGACTTTGGGTCCCTTCCCATAAATGTATTGCCCCGAGCCGTCTGAAAGCCACTCAGAAGTCATCCTAAAATGAGGTTTCTCGCAAGCAGGTCGAAGATAGGACCCAGCACTAAGGACAGCGGACCTGTAGCTGCGCTCAAGCCCCGCTTATTGCTGCCTTGAATTGTGTCCCCCAAATGGGAAATCCAGACAGAATTGGCACAGACTGGAGACCCCAGGAGCATCGAAGGGGAAACCATCCTTTGGTGTTCATTTCCCCGAGCCCTCTGACCCCTTAAGGCTTGGTTTGCCCTGATCCTGGCCACTGTTCCCGGCTCTCTCCCTCCGTGGTTTGCCCTTCTCAGGCCTTGTCAGAGACAGCCTGAGAAGCTGGTCCTGGCTCGCTGCATAGCCTCCTGCTCCCGGGACATCAGCCAGCAAGCCGATGGGGGGCTTGGCCCTGGGCACAAAACCTTTAACTGAAGACTCATTCCTTCAAACAGGTTCATTTGACACCTTCTCCGAGCCTGCAGTTTTGCTTATGTGCAGTCGTGGACATAGTATTCCCCCAAATACCTCATTTTAGGAGTATTCTGAAAGTCTTGTCCATTTCTTTTTCTGTTTTGCACACTTGGCCTCAGAGTGTTGAGATCCTACCGGTATGTACAGTGCTGCGGGGTCGTTCTCTACCAGACACCAACCGCATCACATCGTCCCTCTCTTGGCTCCCACGTGTGTGGTCCTCCCCTTCCATGGTCTCCCCGGCGTGCCCGTGGCCCCGCAACTCCTCCCCGAGCATGCTCAGTCCCGGGGCCTGGCTCCATGGCCACCATGACTTCAGAGCCATCGCATGCACCCTCACCCTCCTCCAGCCGGTGCTGCCTCGGCCTCTCACGCTGCCTGTCGTCCTCTTTATGCAGTGAGGAGGGAAAACTGTCTACCTCTCAAGAAGCTGCTTGTAAAGATGTGGAGGAGAGCCCTGGCACGGCGGAGGGCAAGTCTGTGGCCCCCCGGCCCCCCAGCAGCAGCCCAGAGCAGAGGTGAGTGCCTGCTTCCTGCCGGCCGGCCTCAGCCCTGCTCCCGCTCTGTCTCCTGGGAGCCGGGAGGGGTGTGGGCCTGGGGCTGAGGGGTCATTCCCATCGTCCTTGGGTGATCCCTGATTGCTTAGCCTGGTTGTGTGCCTCACTTCTGTACGGCATCCAGGTGACCTAGCTGAGAACTTCACCTTCTAGCAGTTCACCTTCTAGCTCAGAAGCTGAAAACTCTGCTTCTTGGTGGTAGTGTCACTGGTTCTCTGAGAAGTTGTTGGGGATGGAAGGGTCTCTTGTGTTGGCATACCCCCTGCTGTTTTTCTTGAAGAGGCACCAAGTTGGGGCCAATACTGAGCCCCTCCGGGATCGGGTTCCCCCTGTCCCGCAGTCACCCAGCTCCCAAGACAAGCAGCTCCTGTGCCCACTTGGGCAGACATGTGCACGTGACGCTCAGGTGGCTTCCCAGAGTGCAGCTCCCTGTGTGTGAGCTCAGTGTTCGCAGCTCTTATGTGAGCCCCTCTTTGGTTCTATTTTTGCAAAATACATAACTTGTCCAGATGAAGTGTGAAGCTCCTAATCTGCAGAGTCGAGGGATTTGCAGTATAACATTCCCGCTCTAGTCTCTTTGTGCTTAGCCTGAGCCGGTGGTCTGGAGGGACAGGCCAAGCCCCAGTCCCTGCCCATCCCCAAGGGCCTCCGTAGGCCCCACAAGCCAGGACAGCCTCCTGTTGCTGTAGAGCTCGCCTTGGACCACACAGACCTCTGCTCAGCCCTGCCCAGAGGGAGCTTTTTTGATTGAATATATCCAATGTATATTGAATATATCCTATATATATATATAGAATCAAAAATATATCGTTTTTTGATTGTATATTCTTTCCATAAGGAATAGAGAAACCTTAGGAAACCTTTTCAGGGAAGTGCTTTCTGCTCTCCTGACCCCCTAAAATCCAGGCATTTTAGGGGTAGTTTAACGAGTGGTCACCAGCAGGGGGCACTCTCAGTTCACAGGTCCATAAACCACGTGTTCTTGTGTAGCAAATCCAGCTTCTCTTTCTCTTGTGGAAATTCCTGCTAGAATGAGGGCTTTGCTTTTGTGATTAGTTACTTTGTATAAACTGAATCAGTTATAAGAACTACTAATGCCCGCTGGCTCTGGTGGAGGATTTGGGAGGAAGGGTTGAGGGACACTAGCTTTGGGGGCCAGCCCGAGCTGTGCTTCTCAGGGTCCGGGCAGGTCACTTTTTTGCCTGGGTTTTTCCTTTGTTTTTCCAGAGGTCCTCCATAGATCTGACTTCTAATCATTTATCGTCATCTCTGTAGTGTTTGCCCGTAAATTTCCTTTATCTTGTGCGCCGCCGATAAGCTAGCTAACCCGCCTACTCTGGAGTCGTGGCTCCCAGGTCTGCTTTCTCCGATGTGAATGACGCAGGCCTGTGGAGCAGTTACTGGACTCCCTCGAGTGCAGGGGTGTCTGCCCCAGGGGAAACCCGCATGTTCTTCTCTGAGCCTGGAAACATCTCCCAACCTGCAGGTCTCAGGTGGTGGAGGAGCCGGTGGGGAGAGCCAGCAGAGGGAGGGAAGGGGGCGTCACACACTGGAGTGTGGTTTGGTCCTGGCGATAGAGCCACGGGTAACACAGGGCGTGCTGCCGGGTGAAGGGCTGGGAGGGGCGCTCCGGGAGGCGCCGTGGGGGCCTCTGAGGAGGCGGGCGCCTGGCCATGGGGACAGAGGCAGGCTTGCCGACGCAGCCTGCCGCGTTTCCGAGAGCAGCGCGTGTGAAGCAGTGTTGAAGGTGGAGACAGCTGTTTGGGACTTGTGCAGTCTTACCCTTGGGGGTCCATCTACCAAATACGAGGCTTTAGTTGCACGGTTGACTTAAAGATGTCTGTTGCCACAAAATGTTATCTTTCTGTGTTGATCAAGTGTGTGTGGTGTTGTGCCATTAGTGTGGAGATGGGCATTTTGCATATGTTGTGGTCCTACTAATCTTTATGGGGGCTTACTGTCCCCTTTTTACAGGGGTAAAAAATAAGCTGAGAGAGGTTGAGAAATCTACTGAAGATCACGCAGCTCGTGGGTGGTGAAGGCAGGGCCTGTGTGTCTGGCTCAATGGCACACCGCCAGGTGTGGGTCGAGTCTGCCCTGTGTGGGGGGCTGACCTCATGGGTCTTGGGCTTGGCAGGGGCTGAAGCAGTGGACACTGGGTCGGGAGTCCTTATGCTGCCCGCTGTCCACGCTGTCTCCTTTCCGGGGTTCTCCTCTGTAAGGTTTTGGGAGCACCGTGAAGAATGCCTTACATGCTCCAGTTGTGGTTTGGGCAGGAAGGTCCTGGGTACCCTGTCATCACACACTCCGCAGCGGTACCTTGACCTGCGCTTCGTGGGAGTGTGTGTTACAGGGCACACCTTTGTCCTCAAAGTTAGTCCTTTTACAGGCTTTTCTCTTGTTTCCTCCTCCGCCCCACCTCTTTGAGTAGCAGAATCCTACTTTTCCAGTGAAATTTCCTGTGAAAGGCAGTGTATGAAACATGAAAAGCTGGGCTGAGGAAGGGTGATCCTCAGATAGCTGTGGAAGGCTCCGGGAACAGTGGCTGCAGACTGCTGGCCCTTCTGTCCCCGTGCTTCCGGCAGCGAGGTGGGCAGGCTCTCACAGCACCTGCTGCTCTGTAGCCCTTGTCAACCCCAGCCGAAGCTTAGAGCTGTGCAGTTAGTTTCTGGAGCTTTAGGGACATCCACTTAAGAAGCATTTCATGGGGTGACTCCTGAGTGCAGGCTCTGTGCTAGGCACATGTGAACGGTATTCCGAGGAGCATCGTCCACCCCCTCCCAGGGGCGGCCCGGTGTCGGTCTCTCTGGAGTCCTGAGGCCGTCTCTCGCCCCTCTGCAGGACCGAGCAGCTGAGCGTGCCGGGCGACGCGGCGGTCAATGGCCCCGTATGATGAGGAGCCCCCCCGTGCTGCTGACCGAGGGCTGCGGGCACCGCGTGCGGGCGGGGCTCAGGGCTGCGTGGGGAGCCCACCGAGCCACCACCGCTGCACTCACTCTGCAAGGGATCAGGACCAGCAAGCTTTCTATTCTAGTCTAAGACGCTGTACAGAGAAACCCAGAAGTGTACAGATGTTGCACATTGACAAATACCAAGAATTTTTGCGTATGTTTATATTGTATTGTTCTAAATAATGGGTAGCCTGTGAAATAAGATCTTGCCACCCATGTAATAATAGTAGTAATATTATAGTTAAAATGGCTGTAAGAATAGTTTTATAAAAGTGAATACACAGATCTATTGTATTTGAAACATAACTATTTGACAATTATTAGTGTGACCAAAGTATTCGGCAGTTTTCATACATTTTTCACCTTGTACAAAATTCTGAATTCATTTTTCTTCCAGGTTGACAAGGAATTGTAGGATTGAAATGCCCTCTAAGTGTTATTTTGGTTGTTCTAACTTACAAAAGTGATTTTCAATAAGAAATATTTGGTGTTCTTTTTATAACCAGTTTTTAATTGGTAACTGTTTTCTGTATTGTTTAAAAACGGATCAAAAAATGTAAGTCTATGGGTAGAGATTAAGTATTTATTGCTACAACTTAGTTGATAAATTGTGTTATTGTAAAGCCATATGTTCTGTTAAAGTCTTGTTTGCTTGAACGTTTATCCCTACAAGTGAAACACTAGAATATTTGGAGTGTACATGGCTTGTGGTTTGGGTTTTTTTTTTGTTTTATGTTTTGTTTTGGTTGTTCATCTGCCTTTTAACCCATTCACCAAAATTTACCTTGTTAATAACAAGCATCACCAGTGAACATTTCCGAGCAATCTGCATATTTAACATGCCTGAATCATACTAGGCAAGTCAGTGGGAAAATGCTCGTGCTGCTAATGGAATTAGAGTGCGTTCATTTTACAGGCTAGTCTTTTTAAACTAGAAATCAGAGTCCAGCACCTCAGCATGTTCATTGTTTTACTGTACCTTGTGAGGTTTTCACTCGTAAATTCTAAACCAGTGTATTTTTTTTTTAGAACTGGTTTGTGTACATATATAGTGATTATGGATACTAATTCAATGTAATTTATAATTTTCTATGTCAGTATAAAAATACATCACAGCCTTCTCAAACAGCTGAAGCAATATATCGTATATTGCCATATCGTCTGGTGAAAGGGTTAAATTACTTCACCTCTTGCACTTTTAGATGCAAATCAGTTTTTCATTTCTGTAATAGAAAATTATTCACGTATTTTTACATCATTTGTTTTTCCTGACCAGTATTTAAAACCAAAAGGATATTCTGAAAAATGGCCAACAATTTTTTTAGAAATAGCATCCCAAGCAGCGTGCCTAAACATTACATTGCATATGGAAATAAAAAAAAATCAAATGTCTGATGCCTTATTTCTGGTCTACTTTTCCACTGTAAACGGTGTGGAGGCCCTTGGTGAGGTTTCTGTAGGCGGACCAGCCCTAAGGACAGTGGGGCCCGCCGCGTGCCCTGGGACAGTCGGCAGGGCTGCCGCGCTGGCCTCTGCACCGACTCAGGGACCCTTGCTGTTGGGGGCTCCTCTCGGAAGACACTGTCCTCGAGCACGCTCCCCTGGACCCTCGACGCCACCAGAGGACGGGCCTCCCCTCGCTGGTCTCAAGGGTGCTGACTGACGCGGCCGGACCTCGGGGACTGCCGGCGGACGGCGTGCCCTGGTCTGGCCTGGCGGAGAGCTCTGCGGGTGCCGCTCGGCTCCAGGGCTGCACGCACAGCCCCACGCCCTCTGGATCCCCTCGGCCTCTGCACCCTCGCGAGATAAACACGGCATCTTGTTCATCCACCCGCTGCTGATGGAAGGGCCCTTGGGGCTTCTCCTTGGGGTGGGTAGTGTCCTGCTCGTCTTGCCTGGCAAGGAGGGGACACGGGTGGGCAGTGCAGAATCTGTCGGGGGTGGGAGTCTGCCGGCCCCAGGGATTGGCGCGAGTACACGTTCATTGAGTTTCTGCTCTAATTTTTGTGGGTTGGCCCTACTGAATGCAAGACCGCAGATGTGTCTATAGTACCAGACCTGTATTTAAAAAAAAACGACAACAAAATAAAGCCTGGTTCTTTGTTTCTAGAAGTCTTCTCTGTACCTTGCTTGGGCTCTAGTAATCAGACAGGGTTTGGGGCCGTGAGAGGACCACCACTGGCTTCTGATGGGTCAGGCTCGAGATCCTGGGCTGGTGAGAAGGAGCTACGCCGGGCGACGAGCTGCACGCGTCCTGCCCCGCAACTAGAGTGGTCACTGCCGCCGGCAGGCGTCTTCCCTACTGTGTACGTGTCCTCCGTGCTTAGTGCCTCCCCAGCCTGGGGCTTTGGCATCAAGACCTGCCAGTAACTCGGAGATGAAATGTCTCAATTCCACAGCGACGACGCCACGTCACAGCTGCTCGCTTTCCCTTTCCCCCCATCTGTTTGCATAAGAAAGTGTCCCCCTGGTGGTTACCCATCCCCCAGAGCCAGCTGGCCACCAGGCCCCCATGTTAGTCTGGACACACAACTCTGCGTACCTGGACGCCGCTCAGGGCCGGGCTGTCACTGACTCACTCACTCACAGACCCTCCACCCAAACAGGACGGAGAACTTTGATGGGAAAACCACAGCAATGAGTTCATGGATGTAAAACAAATAGTTGTCGCCTTGCTGTGAACGCTTCTTAAATGTCAGTATGAACTCCCTGGTCACTTTTCCGCCTGCTAACGTCACCTGCTGGCCTTGGTGAATCTTGGCTTTGAGCCTGGATTTGAGCTGTTTACAGCCTGCACCTCTGGAGAACTCAGGTGTCTTCACTCCAGTCAGAAGGATTTAGCAATTTTTCTGCTTCAGGGCCAGCTACCTGTCACGTACCAGCTCTGGCCCAACACTTGTGTTCAGTTGTATCGGGACAGAGCCACACCCCTTGGTTTGTCCACTGTCTGCTGCTCCCGCACCCCAGTGACAGGCCAGGAATTGAGTTGCTTGCCTCCCTCCACAGCCGGTGTTCATCCTTTCCTTTGATTCAGTTTCTTCGTCTGCTTCCTGTTCCTGTCCTTACTGATGCCTTTCCTGCTCAGCCTTTCATTTCAGTGGTCAGCGTCTGGGCTTTGCCCTTACCGTCTATAGCAGTCTTTCATCACTTACCTAGTGAACAGACAAAGTGCTGCCTTTGACTTTATTACCTGAAATGGGTTATATGTGCTTAAAGACAAGGACCACTCAGCTGACATAAGGTGTTGGGTGGTTCTGTTTTATTTCTCCTGCACAGTTCTCTGCTTATTAACCGAAACAGAGACCTTAAAGCGCTGTTCTAAAAGCTTTATGTGCAGTAACTTTCCTTCACGGCAGTTTTATGAAATGGACGGCTGTCCTCATTTCACACATGGATGAGAGGGTCACAGAAGTTTGAAGGGTGTCCAGCTAGCAAGTAACAAAAGAGTTATGAAGGTTAACTTTTCAGTATTTAAAGGACAATGCTCAGTGTGTAAATACTCAGTTAATATCAGCTGTTGTTACTATAGTGCACTCCCAGTCAGATCTGTATGGGGTTTATTTTTTCTTAGAATCTGTCAATTTGGCGTCACACCAGAGCGGTGAGTGGAGACCATCAAACATTGAGTGTTTAGTGGCCAGCAGAACAGTAGAAATGTTACAGGCGTTGCAGCAGGCAAAGCCAGACAGTGAACAGAACAGTTTGAACACCAACCAGTGTGTGTATGAGAATCACACTTGATGGGATTACAAGAGCAGTGGCTTTGGAGGGGCTCATACTTGCTCCTGGACCCAGCCCCAGCTGGCTGCTCTTGTGATCGTTGGCAGAGTTGTGTAGTTGCGACAGAGGCCATACAGCCTGCAGCCCCCAAAATGTTTATCCTCTGTCCCTTACAGAAAAAGCTTGCCGGCCCCTGAAATAGATCAGTGAAATGGAATAGAATCCAGGAGTAGACCCACACATACATGGTGAGTTAGTTTTCAACAGCATTGCCAAGGCATTTACACAGGGAAAGGAAAGTCTTTTCAGCCAGCAACTGGCTATCTGTACGGAAAGAAATTAACCTTGGATCCCGTCAAACACCATATACAAAAATTAATACAAAATAACTGATGGGGGACTCCCTGGTGATCCGTTAGGACTTAGCACTTTCACTGCTGAGGGCCTGAGTTCAATCCCTGATCAGAGAATTATGATTCCCCAAGCCATGTGTCACAGCTCCACCTCCCCCTGTAAAAAAATAATAAAAACAGAGCAAAATAGATGATGGGTCTAAAAACATAAGCTTCTAGAAGGAAACAACAATATCTAAGTAGCTTTGCAATGGGCAGAGACTTCTTAGGACACAAATCACAAGGGAAAAGAGATGGGGCTGCCATCAAAATGAAAATTTTCTGCTCTTACAAAATGAATAGGTTAGACCGTGGACAGCCAGGACAAGAGTAACCTCTGTGAGTCTGACAGAGGACTCCCATCCAGAAAATAGAAAAATGCACCAGAAACAATGAGGTGAAGTGGAACCAATGGGAAAGAGATGAGCACGTCGTCACCAAGGAGTTACGCAAGAGACCAACATGAGCGGTTGTGTCGAGTCACCAGTCACTAGGGAATGCAAGTTAAAATCACAAGTAGTTCCCCTTTCCCTCCTGGTAGAATGGCTAAAATTAAGACCAACATTACCAAATACTGATGAAAATGTGAAGCCAGTAGAATATATGTCCAGGGAAGACATACAGGGATGATTATTGTCACTTTGTTCATAATAACAAGATCAAAAACATCCTTCAGTGGAAAGATCGCTAAGCAGATTATAGTATGTGAGGTCACAGCTGTTCTTGGAGGTCCGTGCAGGTGGGAGGCTGAGGACACAGCTGGGTGGGCTCCTGCTAAGCTGTTTGAGTCGTGCCCAATTGAGCACCTTATGGACTATAGCCCCATGCTCCTCTGTCCATGGGATTCTCCAGGCAAGAATACTAGGGAGGGGGGGTGTTGCCATGCCCTCCTCCAGGGGATCTTCCTGGACAGCAGCTGGATGGACTCCCTCGTGAAACAAGTGGGAAGAGGCAGCCAACCTCTGTCTGGTGCTGCAGCTTCTGTGGAGCAGCTGGGACTTCAACCTGGGTCAGCCCCCACAGTGGGCGACTCCATCCAGAATATTCTAGGGCCCCCTACACAGAGCAGGCACTTGGCACCATCACAGGAGATGGTTTGAGGCTGGACAGACTGTCATAAAGCCATTAGGCAAAAACAGTGAACTCTGAGAAAGAAAAAATCATGCCACCTCTGAAGAGTTTACAAGCTAAAATTCCAGGATTGACATACAGAATTCTAATGTTAACTAGGATCCACTTCAGGTGAAACTGACTTTATAGAACAGTCTCATAAAGACTATATTGTCACCCTGTTTATTTAACTTCTATGCAGAGTACATTATGCAAAATGCCAGGCTGGATGAATCAGAAGCTGGAATCAAGATTGCCAGGGGAAATATCAACGACCTCAGATATGCAGAGGATACCACCCTAATGGCAGAAAGCAAAGAGGAACTAAAGAGCCTCTTGATGAAGGTGAAATAGAGTAAAAAAGCTAGCTTAAAACTCAACATTCAAAAAAGGAAGATCATGGCATCCAGTCATCACTTCATGGCAAATAGATGGGGAAATGATGGAAACTGACAGACTTTATTTTCTTGGGCTCCAGAACCACTGTGGATGGTGACTGCAGCCATGAAATTAAGATGCTCCTTAGAAGAAAAGCTATGACAAACCTAGACAGTATATTAAGAAGCAGAGACATCACTTTGCCGACAAGCGTCCGTATAGTCGAAGCTTTGTTTTTTTCCAGTGGTCACATACAGACATGAGAGTTGGACCGTAAAGAAGGCTGCGCTCCAAAGAGTTGATGTTTTTGAACTGTGGGTGTTGGAGAAGGAAGACTCAGAGTTCTTGGACTGCAAAGAGATCAAACCAAAATCAATCCTGAATATTCATTGGAAGGACTGATGCTGAAGCTCCAATACTTCAGTCGCCTATGTGAAGAGCCGACTCATTGGAAAAGACCCTGATGCTGGAAAAGATTGAGGGCAGGAGGAGAAGGGGGGCTTTTGAGCCTATTTAGTGAACTTTTCATTTATGTTGTTTTACTTTTGAACTCTAGAATTTTCATTTGATTCTTTTTTGAGGTTCTCTTTTCTCTGTTGAGATCCCCATCTGTCTCTGTTGAGATCCCCATCTGTTTCCTCTTGAAGACTATGTTTTCCTTCAGCAATGTGATCATTTTAAAATTTAAGTCCTTGAACAGGTTTATAATAGCTGTTTCAAAACCTGTCTGCTAAATCTAACCTCTGGGTCCATTTGGGGTCATTGTCTGTTGACTGCCTTCTTCCTGAATATGAATCACAAGTTCTTGTTGTTTCATGTGTCTAGTTATTTTGTGTTGATAACTGGACAGCATAGGTAGTATTTTATAGCCACTTTGGATTCTGTTAACGTTCTTCTCAAGATTGTTGGGAGACAACTTGACAGATCTGAAACTGTCGTCTCCCTCCTCCAGGGTGTGTAGCAGCTGGCATTTCTGCTCCGCTCTTTAGCTCCCAGCTGTAGCCTTTGTGGCTTGCCCTCTGTGTCTGCATACTTCACGGAATCTGTACTCAGGTTAGGAGACTCAGCCCTTCTGTAGCTCTCTTGTCTGGGAACTTGACACCCCGTCCACACTCTACGCTATGACACTTCAAGCCAGTAAGGCTTCAGCTTTCTGCCACTAAGCTCTGCATGCATAGATTGGGGAATATGTCCAGTCAGAAGACTCATGAATGTCACCCAGAGCGGTTATGTCTTTTAAGGGTGGATGCCGCTCTCATATCTGTCTGCTTTTGCACTGAGGTCCCTTAGAGCTCTGCTATGGGTATCGAGTTTGGTGGTTATCTAGGGATCTGGACAGAGTGTTCTTTGGTGGGTGGGGCCCACCATGCGGCTTGTGGGGTGTCCGTTCCCCACCAGGAATTGAACCCAGACCATAGAAATGAAAAAGCCAAGTGCTAACCAACCACTAGGCCACCGAGACATCCCCCTGGGCAGAGTTTATGTCAGACCCTGGGTCTCATTCCCATCTGCTTCCAGGATTTCTCCCCTCTATTTCCAGCTTCTCTGTCACCCTGAGCTGAAAGATTGTGACTTTCCACTGCCGTGACTGTGGAGCCTACTGCATTGAGGGACTGGCCCTTTATGCCTCGATCCGTCAGGCATTGACCATGGCCACCCCTGGGCAGGATGCGGAAATGTGGTTTCCATCAGCCGAGGGCACGTCTCCAGAGAAGGGGCCGCTCTGAGAGGTCCACCGCCAGCATCCACAGCAGCAGCCATCCCGGCCTGGTGCAGGGGACCTGAGGGGCACCACCAGCAAGTCACCCCGGGCGTACCCCATCGCCCTCCTTTCTGCTCAGATCCTGACATGCTCTTTCTAAACGCAGGGGAAGCCCCAGATTTCTCTCTGAAACACCATCCCCCACCAGGATTCCAGGCCCCTAAGAGACCACCATGGAAGGCTTGCTCAGGGACCGATCTTCCTGGTTGGACTCCTCTGTCCCAGGAACTGTCCCCAGCATCCTGCCTCAGAGATGAAATTATAAGATGGCTTCTGTTTTGTGTAATCCACTCAGACACTGCCCTGCCCCTCAGAGCTCCCTCCACGCCAGTGTGGATGGAGAGATGATGCCCGCATAGCCAACAGAGGTTTCCTTGAGGGAAATTTTACTCTTATTTTTTTGGCCATGCTGCTCATCATAAGGGATCTTCGTTCCCCATCCTGAGGTCAGACCCATGCCCTCTGCAGTGGAAGTGTGGCATCCTAACCATTCCACTCTCCCAGTGCAGGGGGCTCAGGTTCAGTCCCTCGTCAGGGAACTAGATCCCACATGCCACAACTAAGCATTTACACGTTGCAGCGAAGACCGAGGGTCTCGAGCGCCAAGACTGAGACCTGGCACAGGGAAATAAGTAAATACATAATTTTTTTTAAAAAAGCCTGTTGGATTTTAGGGCCTTTCTTTTTCTTTCTTCTTTTAGTATTTATCTAACAGGGAGTGACATGATTTTGCAGAGAAAATAATCTAACAGTTTGTGTAGACTGGACTGAAAGGCGAAAGCCACTATGAAATAACTAATAAAATAGTTTCCCTCTGATTACAGCAGCAATGCAGGTTCATTATAGAAATTCCAAAACATAAAGAGAAGCACAGAGGAAAGAAAGCTACCTGCAATTTCATCACCCGGTCTTACCCAGTCCTTATATTTTAAAGTATCTATTGTGCTCATTTTCTGACGGCTTGTCTATCATCTGTTCTTCTTTGCATGTCAGGAACAAGTTATCAAGGCCATTCTAGTGAACTGAAAAACTCTTAAAAAAGGGCCTTTCTTTTTCTGCCGTGATATCTCTTGGGTGAATTCTGCCTCTGAGTTCTGAGCATTTGTTTCATCACGATACAAAGAGCGTGTCCATGTTAATAAACACCAAATCCTAGGAGGTGCTGACTTCATTGGAGCCGGTGTTTTTCTTTTAAAAACTAGCCAACACAGAATGTTCTACTTGGTGCTTTTTCCACGTTTGAAAAGAGAACCTGGCTTTTGAGCACCAGACAGCAAGGAGATCCTTTTCAGAGAAATGTTCAGCCCAGAGTCCAATGCCTGAAAGCAGACCGAGGCCAAAAACAAGTAAACCTGCTCCGTGTAGAAAATTACAGGCCCCAGAGATGCATATGACTAATCGTGGCTAATGCTCGCTGCTGTCAATTATCCTTATTAGCACGCGCTCTCGGGCCTAAGATGACATTAATTACAAGCAGTAGTTCATTTGTGGGGACGGTGCATCGACAAATGATTACCCTGTCCGGAAATTAAATCATACCCTCTGCTTTGTTGGAAATTCAGGAAAACAGGGGAAAAAAGGTAAGCGAGTGAATTTTTTTTAAAAGGTGATGAAAGTTACACAGTAGTTTTTCCTATTATTTTTCCACTATTTTATTTTCTCTGCTAAAGTGGACTAGGGCCATTGTATGCTTTTTTTTTTTTTTTAAATCTGTGAGTGGGAGGCAAAATTACTCGCATTAGTGTTCACCCAAGACATTAAGGCCATTAGGAAGGCCATGCAAAAGAGCTCCCCAAGCTGAGCTTAGGAGAGGGACCAGGGTGGGCCTGGTGCCAGAGCCAGAACCCAGCCTCCCAGCCAGCTCTGCAGAAGCCCCTGGCCCTTCGTAGGCTCCCAGCTCTGCCCTGAGTGCTGCTCCCTGCCTGGACCTGGAGGGCCCTGTGGCCTTCCCACCCTGCTGCTGATGGATCCCCGCAGGAGGGCGGAGGGCTCATGGTGGGGGGGCCTCAGGCACAGAAGAGAGCTAGGCCCCTCCCAGCACACCCCAGCTCCAGCCAGAGGAGCCCATGTCCCTGACCCAGGCCAGCCGGTGTGTCTCCCAAGCCAGGACCCAAGCCCAGGGCACCTTGTGGGTAGCGGGAGGTCAGGAGGGGAAAGATCACCCTCCTCCCTTCACCCTCCCATCTCAGCTGGGTGGCCCATCCCCCATGTCCTCCCAGGGCCCCAGATCCTGAGCTCTGCTCATTCGCCCTCAGAGGCGGGGTCCATGCTGTCAAATCCCGAATTTTCTGCAGGCACTTCACCTCTTGGGAGTGGCCTCTGCCATACACAGGGGTGGGGGTCACCAGGCCCACCTTTAACCTCCTGTCCATTCTTGGTTCAGTTTAGATCTTGCTACCTGCCAGGCCCTGGGGACTCCGTGGCCCCACCTTTTGGAGCTGATACACGGCAGCAGGGGTGGTCCTGGAGCCCAGGAAGGTCAAGGTGAGAACACAGAGCGCTTGCTCATCGGCCCCAAACCAGAGACTCTCAGGGAAGACTTGCCACTCGACTTAGATACGATGAGGTGGGATTTCCAAGGGACCCACCTGGCACCAGGCTGTCTCCCCGAAGCCCCCACCACATCCTGGGGCCTCAGGGATGTGGCGCCCACGCCCCCCGGCTCTGTCGGGTCCAGTTCTGAGTGCAGTCCTGTGTGGCGTAGGGTCATTCACGGGCACTGGTTGCTCCACAGGCTCCCTTGAACTACTGGCCAGTTTGGTTTTTGCAGAAACACAAGGCTGCATGCTTCATCCCAGGCTCTGCACTCAGCTGGCCCTGGGCGCCCTGGCTGCTGAGTCAGGGCCCCCCCTCACCCGGCCCCCCCCTTCTCCCCAGAAGGGCTGACCCTAGGGGCTGTGGGGTGCAGGCCAGCTCTGTCCTTGCCTGCATCTAGGCCGCAAGGTGACACTGGAAGGCCCAGAATGTGTCGCCGTGGCATGAGGACTTGTGTGGCCTGCTGCTGCTGAGCCTGCCGGGGCCCTGGGGCCCAGCGCGCTGGCTCTGATCGCAGTCCTGGAACACGTTCCGGGGACTTCACTCTGAAAACGAAGCATCGCTGTGGCTACTTCACTGGGAATGAAGCATCACCGTGGCTACACACAGAGAGCTCTGGCGGCCGAGGTGAGGGCTCCGCACCCCGAGGGCTGCTCACTCCATACTGGACTCAGCTGGTGCTCTGCCAGACAGGCTTCCCAGGCCGTTGAGATGCCTCTGTGACCTCCTGTGCCCTCTGACCTTGCCTAGGGTGTGTTTCCCCAGGGTGGACGAGCTGACCCCTCTCTGGGAAGGTCTCCAGGCCTGGGCCTGAGGGCAGCAAGGGCGTTTTCGTCCTGGGGAGGTGGTGGGACAGGCCCCCACCCCGCTGTCCCTGTTGAGGTGGGAGACACAGTGCTGCCCTCCGGCCTGTGTCCTCAGCCCGGGAGGGAGGTGGGGGCCTTGGGCCTCGTCCTCACCCTCACCCAGGGGGTCGTGTGCTGTGCTGTGGGTGTGGGTGTGGGGGGCACGGGCCACGAGGATGTGCTCGTAGATCACAGGCCCCAGCGGCTCTTCTGTGCAGACATTGGACATTGGCACAGGGGAGGTTGCCGGGAGGCAGCCGCTGGCCCCTGGCGGGTAGTGTTAGCACCCTGGGTCAGTGGTGCTGAGCTGGGAACCTGGGCCTGAAGGTCCACTTCTGAGCCTAAAGACAGAGCTGGGCACGTGGAAGGAGATGGGAGACCCCAGAGGGCGTGGTTGGCCTGCTGATGGGCGGGGTGGCGTCCCTCTGGGCCGAGGCTCCAGAGAAGCCCACCAGGCGGGAAGGCCCAGGCTGGGGGCTCAGGTGGGCGTCAGGGGCACCTGGGGCTGGGGAATGATTCCAAGGAAGCTGAGGCCCCGGTGTGTGGGGGTCCCCAGAGCTGCGATGTTGGGGGCCCCGGGCTGGCAGGGAGCAAGACCCTGGCTCCTCAACAGGCTGAGGGAGGTGAGTCCTCCCAGTCCTGGTCCTGCTCCTCCCAGTCCTGGTGGTCCTGTCTTGTGGGGTCTCTGGGTGGGACCTGTAGCCGCCACATCTGGGGACAGCTGCCCAGTCCTGGGTGACGGCTCACAGGCGTGAGGTCAGAGGGGTGCAGAACACAGCCCTGACCACAGTCCCTCCGAGGGCAGCGTCCTGCGGAGCCCCCCCTCCCAGGGGCCCCCACCAGGAGGCTTCTGTGCAGGGTCTGAGGGCTCTCCAGGCCCCACCCCCGTCCTGCAGGAGGTGGGGGTGGGGTGGGGTGGGGCATCTGCTTGTCACTGAGAGCCATGTCCTGCTGTCGCATTTGGGCTGTTTCCTGGTTTGGCTGCTACACACAATGCCTCTGAGGACATTCTAGTATGCATCCCCCGGGAAGACAGGGCTGCAGTCCCGCTTGGGTGACCCTGAAGCGGACTTGTGAGGCGTGGCCTCGGTGGACGTCCTGGTTGACCCAAGGATCCGTCCCAAGGGAGCAGAACCTTTTACATTCTATTCCATGAGGCACGAGGCCACACCGACCTGCCTCCTGTCCCACATGAGCAGCTGTTGCATTTGGGTTGCTGCCCAAGATCCTGGTTTTCTCTGCCCATGAAGCTGAATAAAAAATATGCAGAGTTTGGAGGAAATAGAAAGATGGCTTTACTTCTCCGCCAGCAGAGAGGGGAACTCAGTAGGTTCATCCCTCAAGAACTGTGCCCCCGCCCCCATGAGGAGTCTGGGGGCTCATATAAGATGAGGAATAAAGGTGATAGGATCTTGATTTCTTCCTCTTGCATTGTCTCAAAGACAGTCATAGGCTGGCATCAGTAACCCAGTAATCAACTGGCATCTCGGCTCTGCGGCCTCCTTTCTGATAACTACAAGGGGAAGGGTGTTGTAAGGGTTAACACCGCGTACAGGGTGTATTTAACACAGAGTCAAAGGAAAATTAGGTGTGAAGCGTAGCTCCTATAGAGTTAGGGGACAGAAAAGCAAACTTACAGACAGAGGAGCAGTTAAAGTAAGAAAACTGGGGCTTCCCAGATAGCTTGGCTGGTAAAGAATCTGCAATGCAGGAGACCCTGAATCGGGGAGATCCCCTGGAGAAGGGATAGGCTACCCACTCCAGTGTTCTTGGGTTTCCCTGGTGGCTCAATAAAGAATCCACCTGCAGTGCAGGAGTCCTGGACTCGATGCCTGGGTTGGGAAGATCCCCTGGAGGAGGGCATGGCCACCCACTCCAGTATTCTTGCTTGGAGAGTCCCATGGACAGAGGAGCCTGGTGGGCTACTGTCTGTGGGGTCTCAAAGAGTCAGACACAACTGAGTGACTTAAGCACAGCACACGGAGTAAGAATTGCGGTGCATTCAGGCCTGCTCACTGTTCTCTTTATCTTCTTTGTTCTCAGGAGAGGGAAGGAGATAAAACTCATTCCTCCTCCTTCCTTTTCCCTGCAGCGTTTGTGTCTTTTTCGGATGGAGGGATGAGCGGTGGGGTCTCCCATCGGCTGCCGTGGGGCATCCCCACGGTGTGTCGCCAGCCACACGTCCTGCTCTGAGACGCCTGCTGGGTCTCGTCCACTCTGCCGAGTCGCCATTTTTCTCATGGGTCTGGAGGACGCCTCCACACCATTACTCTCAGTGTTGATTCTTCACCAGTTACGTGTTTCACAAACATCCTGCAACAACTAGTTCGTCTTTTCAGTCTCGTCAGGTCGCCTTTCACGGAGATATGAGCAACTTGATCGATGTGTGCTCAGCAGACTGTGCTCGTGTCTGGCCAAGGGTGAGGCTCTTGCCGCGTCAGTCTGAGGCCCAGGCTTCCGCATCCAGGTTCATCTTCCCTCCAGGGCCTGAAGATGCTGCTGTTACCTCCTTTGGTCTCATGACATGACTGGAAACTCATGTCAGTCTGAGTCTTGTTTCCCAGCTGCTGATGTCTTCTCTCTGGAAGCTCTGAGAAGAGAGCGTGTGTGTGCTCGGTCATGTCCAACTCTTTGCGACCCCACGTAGCCCGTCAGGCTCCTCTGTCCGTGGGATTCTCTCCAGGCAAGATTACTGCAGTGGGTTGCCATTTCCTTCTCCAGGGAATCTTCCTGACCCAGGGATCCAGACTTTGTCTCTTGTACCTCCTGCATTGCAGGCGTATTCTTTACCACTGAGCCACCTGGGAAGCGAAAGTTTCTAGAATTTCCTCCTTATCCTCAGAGCTCTGAAATCCTGCTGGGTCTGGGTCTAGGTTTGTCCCTCTGGCCCACTGCTCTTTTCAGTTCCAGAACCTCTGTGTTTCTTCTGTTCCATGAAATTCTACTATTATGAGGTAATTCAGGGGATGTAAGTGGTACGGCCACTTCAGAACAGTCCGACAGCTCTTCAAAAAGTTTAATGTGGAGTTAGCATGTGAGCTGGCAATTCCATTCCTAGGGGTAGACCCAGAGGCAGTGAACACGTACAGCCCCACAAAAACATGTACTGGAGTGGTCAAAGAAGCGTTATTTATGACAGACAAAACATGGAGACAGCCCAGCTGTCCAAATGAGTGGATAAACAGTGATCAAACCGTGCACTGGATTACTATTTGACTGCAGAAGGATTTAACAACTGCAACAAAACCAAACAACCAATTTAAAAATGGGTAGAGGGCTTGGATAGACATTTCTCTAAAGAAGATGTATGAATGGCTAATAAACTTGTGAAAAGATGCTCAGCATCACTAATCATTGCATTGCATGCTGTGCCTTGTCACTCAGGCGTGCCCAACTCCTTGTGACCCCATGGACTGTAGCCCACCAGGCTCCTCTGTCCATGGGATTCTCTAGGCAAGAACACTGCAGTGGGTTGCCATTTCCTCCTCCAGGGAATCTTCCTGACCCAAGGATTGAACCCTCCTCTCCTACATCTCCTGCATTGGCAGGTGAATTCTTTTACCACTGAGCTACTTGGGAAGCCCCAATCACTGCATTAGGGAAATGCAAACGGAAAAGGAGAGACTGTTTCACATCTACTAGGATGGCTAGTAGAAGAAAAAAAAAAAGAAAATGGTTAGCATCACCAGCTCAATGGATATGAACTTGAGCAAACTCTGGGAGATAGTGGAGGACAGGGAAGCCTGGCATGCTGCAGTTCATGGGATGGCAAGGAGTCAGACAGGACTTAGCAACTGAACAACAACTATCCCCACCAAAGGACCCCTCCCCTGGTCTCCCACCTCCTCTTCCCAATCATTAATCTTTCCTGTTGGCATGTAAGCTCATTCTAACACAGTCATCCTAATGGTTCAAAAGCTTTGCCTGTGAATCAGTCCTGACACCTGTGGCTACAAGTAGTAGAACACTGGACTGGCAGTGACTGAAAGCAAAGACATGAATTACTCCTCTTCCTGAGAAGTGGGGAGGCGATCATCTCAGGGCTAGCGTGTGGCACCTCAACCACCCAGGCTCTTTCTCTCTTTCATCCTCAGAACGCTGGCTTCCCATCCTTGTTCCTGTGACCTCATGGTCCTAAGACAGCTGCACAGCTCTGGCCATCACATCAGGATCCCACTCAGGGAGGAACATTTCACACAGCTTGTTGAGTCACAAGGGTTCCCTGGGGAATCCATCACCCTTGCTCAGGGCGTGACACTGAGTGGCTCCCAGGAGAAATTTGTGCAATAAGGGGAAAGAGGAAGAATAACAATAGCCAAAGCATTGAGAGGGCTGTGAATATTCTCACGTGGTTGGTCCTGCAAGTTTTTGCTCAGGCAGAGCAGTGTCAGGAGGGTGGGTCCTGCCCCTCGGGGTCGTCAGGACTCCAGGAGTCTGCTGTGGGGACTCGCCAGTCCTGGACCTGTTCTAGGGCTGCTCACCAGAAGGAGCACTCAGCCTGTCCTCCTGGCAGCCTCTGCCTACCCCGTCCAGCACCCACGGCCCTACCCACTTCGTGACACGGTGGAGAGGGACGTTCGGAAGCCGCCGAGCTCATCTCGGGGAAGCTGAGAAGTTTTGGGCTCCATCGAGCTCGTTGTCACCGAGGAGCCTTCACGGCTGTGACTCAGGTTGGCTGTGGGAGCTGCAGGCGGCTTGACGAACCCAATTCCCCTCAGAAGAGCAGAGCCTGGTGGTGGGTCTGTACCTGCGTGCTTAGTGCAGCAGGACTGGAGGGAACTGGGTCTCACTGGGCGCCGGCACCAACTGGCCTGCCTCCCAGGGCTCAGCGCCCCGCAGACTGGCTTCTGGCCCCAAACCCCATGCCCTGCTCCCCTGCACTCCCCATGCACCCCCAGGGCTGGGCCAGGGGACACCATCGCCCTCTGCCATGCCTTGACCCCGCCTCCGTGACAGGCCAGGGCGGCAGCTGTGTGTCCAGTACGGTCAGTACGCTAACCGCCCAGACAGGCCTGCAAGCCACAGGAACCTGTCCCCCACAAACACAGGCTGATGTCACATATGCCACCATGGAACTGAACTCTGCAACGAGCTGCCTGAACTTGAACTCAACCTTTTGGCTGAGCAGGGATTCCGATCGGGTCAGCAAACTACGGCCCGAGGGCCAGACCCGGACCTCTGCCTGATTTTGGGACGTTTTATTGAAACAAGGCCAAGCTGGCTTGCCCACACCTGACTTCAGTGGCTGTCACGTTGCAGCTCCAGGCTGAGCCATGTGACACCGTGGGGCCCACAAAGCCTCAGTCACTGTCCAGCCCTGGATGGAGGTACAGTCCCGGCCCTGAGGGATGCTCTCCCTTTAGCCCTTATGGGGAGGACACAGTCCTGGACCAGATCCACACGAGGCCTGGGCCACGCTGAGCTGGCCCTCTGAGGCCTGCGACCCCTCAGTGCCCTGAGCCCCTCCTGCGTCTAAACCACGTCAGGAGTCCAGCCATGAGCTTGTCTCCTGCTGATGACTTCCGTGAGCTGGCCTTCACTCAGAAGGGTCAATTCTCCGGAATGTTGTTAGCTCAACTTCTTAATTCTGGCCAATATCCTTGAAATGTGTTTTTAATAACTTCAAATGAAACTCAAATCTCGTTAGGTGATGCCCAAGTCAATTCAGATATACATCTCCATCTGCCTTTAACGCTTTCAGATATGAAAGTTATGAAGGGGCAGACAAGTAAAGGAATAAAAATGCAAACGAGATGGAGAGGCTGGCCCGCAGGCGGCGGGGCGGCAGGTCGCTGACAGTGGCGCTCATGGTCTGGCCGGGAGCTGGGCCACCAGGCAGCCTGTTCACCAGCCTTGTTTCTAGGGCTCATAGCTCAGCTGTGGAGGCATTAAAAAGAAAGCACAACACCAAAATATAACCCCAGAAACAGCTACTCTAAAGAGTTCATCTTTATCCTGTGTTCAGGAAAGGCAGTCATCAGCCCAAGAGCTTCAATGGCCCAAATTATCGATAATTTCAGCGTAAATTAGGCCATTATGTGCTGCCAGCAGGGCTCTCTGCCTTCTGATGAAAGTGAGCGCAGAGCTGCATTGTCCTCTGCGTCAGGGGCCAGGGCGGGGGACGGGCCTCCTCATATCTTTGGAGGGGAGGGGCCGCAGCTCTGCCGGCCGTGGCCCGGGCTGCGGGCTCTGCCGGACACACACTGCCCTGCCTCCACCCAGCAGGCCCCAGGTGCACTCCAGGAGGGACCGAGCCCACCTGGAGAGAGACTCCCAGTCGACTCTGACATATTGACTGAGCCCATGGGTGGGAGGACTGCCCTTCAGGGCTTCCTGGGGTGAGGGTGACCCACACAGGTCAGGCGTCTGAAAGAGCAGGAGCTCCCGCACCAGTGGGATGGTATTTAGAGGCCAGCGGGGCCTTCGGGAGGCGATCAGGACCGGGAGGCGATCAGGACCGGGTGGCCACCTGCAGGCCCGGGGACAGGGCCTCAAGGGGAAACCACTTGGCCAGGGTTGGAGCGGGGGCGGGGCGAGGCTCACCTCCTTCCCAGCTCAGGACTGGCCTGGGGCTCAGCATAGTCTGGGTGGTCACGAGCAGGGCCCTCGTAGCTGTGACCGTGACCTGGTCCTGTCACTCTGCTGGGCTGTCCCGCAAGAGAGGAGGTTCTCGCCATGGAACGGAGACTCTGGGGCGCTGGCCAGCATCCACAGGGCCCCCTTGAGCCCTGCCTGATGCAGAGTCTGACATAAATGAGCTTGTCTGGTTGTGGAAACCCCCAGGAGGTGCTCTGGGTACGTGGAGTGGATGGTGTGAGGGCAGGTGTGAGCCACACCTGGGCCGGGGGGTCCATCCCAGGGCAGAGGCAGAGCCCAGAGGACCCGACGGCCTGAGATCCCTCTGACTCTCCCCTTTCTCTCCCCTCTCCCAAGACCAGACCAGCTCAGGGCCCACGGTTTCTGCAACAGTCCAGCCTGTGGGCGGCTGAGAGGGACAGAAGGGTGTGAGGCTGCCCCGTGATTCCTGATTGAATCAATCAGGGATCACAGCCCCGGTTCTCCCCGCCCAAGTGGTCCAGCTTGGAAGGTCAGGGGTCGGGGGAGCTGGGATTGGGCTGGTGAGGAGACTCAGCAAGCCTCTCCCCTCGCCTGCTGGGGTGACCCTCACCAACTAGCAGCCAAGACGGGCCTGCAGGGGGAGGGTCGACCTAGGAGGCCGACCTTGAGTTGGAGGCGAGTGGGGGCCTGCTCCTGCCAGAAACCCAGCCCTTCCAAGTGCACGGTGTGTTTAGCTGGTTTCCTTCTTGCTCTAAGTCCCCTGGTGGACTGCAGGTTTTGATGTGTGGGAGGCAATTTTCTCCTGGAAGGAAGGGGCTTGACCAGTGGGAACAGAAGGCAGACCGCAATAGCTCCCCACTTCATAACATTTTTAGGGGTTTTGGTTTTCATTAGAAAAAAAAAAAGTTCATTTGCTATATATTATTCAATTAGGAAATTTGCCAGGCATGGTGACGTTTTTCTTAAAAAGGGCAAAAATAACTTAATAAGTCAAATTTGATTTGGCAAACTAGCATCTGTATGCTTTCCAGAGGAGTTGAAAGGCCCATGTGGCGCCGATGAGAGGAATCGAAGGCGGGGGAGTGAGTGGTGAGGTGAGGGGGACAGAGGGGTGCGGTGAGACCACCCCAACCCCGACTGGGAAAAGGAGAAAAAACCCAGCACCTGCTCAGACCAGCTCAGCAGATCCCCAGCCCAGCCCCTCCTTCAGCAGGTCCCTGCCCCAGGAGCCCTGAGTTCAGGGGGCAGAGACCCCAGGCCAGGAGACCTTGTGTTCCGCACATGAGGCTCTCCCAGGGCCCGAGGACAGGGAGGGTCTGTTCCACGCCGAAGGAGCAGCGGGGATTCCAGGTAGGGTCAGGTGGCCATGACCTAGGGGTCCGGGTCACACCCAGGGACACAGCCCCAGGCATGTATGGGCACGCTTGAGTGCACACACACTCCAGGGGCCCGAAGGGCTTATCTCTTAGTCCCAACCCCAAGTTCTTCGGGAGGAGGTCTGACTCACTCGGTCAGATGCCGCAGGAGCTCAGTGGTTCCAACTCTCCCGGCTGGTGGAGGGGAGCCTCACGGCACAAAACGACTGCCAGGTGCCGGCCCAAGCAGATGAGAAGGGGAGGCTCTGGACGAGCTGGTGCAGGCTCTCACTGCTGCTAAGACGCAAGACTTGAGGCCAAGTCTGAGTCACTTCACACCCTGGGGCGGGTTCCCTCCCACACAGCCTGAGACGGGGAGTCTTGTGGGCGTGGGTTGCTGAGGGTTTGACCTCGGGTGAAGGGCAGGGAGGGAAGTAGGACAGGCAGTGTCTCCACCTGGGCCCATGGGCACTCTGGGGTGATCGCAGCCCTCCAGGGTTTTATCGTCCTGGGGAGGGAAGTGGAACTTTTCAGCCATTCACCAGGGACCGGGCGGAGGGAGGTGGACCTCCCGGGACCCTCTGGGCTGGGAACCTCGGGACGGCCGAGGGCAGCACTGCAGTAGCAAGTCGTGGGCACCCGGACGGCGGGGTTGGGTGCGCGGGGGTGGCGGGGGTCTGGGGGCCACAGTGCCGGGGGCTTGGCGGTCAGGGCGCAGCCAGAGAGCGGAAATGAAGCCCAGGGAACTCTGCCTGGGCCCCTTCCCATGCTGATACCCCCCTGCCCCCAGCTCGACAGGGTCCCCAAATCCCTAAGAAGATGCCTACCCTGGGGAAACTGACCACCCCCGGAAAACAAAGGGCAAGCCCGCAACAAAGGGCAAGCCCGCCCGGCCCCACACTGTGAAACTGCAGACTGTGGACAAGTCCACATTCGGATGATTACTGATGGGAAGCATAGCAAGCTTTTCAGCTCTAAGCTGCAATATTCATTCAAGGATCTTTCCATCATAATGACCTAGAAATGAGACTTAAAGAAGTTGAGATAATGCCATCAGAAGGGTCACGCCACCCTCCTGAGTCTCTTGACAGGCACGAATTTATATAATAATCAGCATTTTGACATTAAGGGGCCCGGCAGGCCCGCCAAGGACGACAAGACCCTGATTCACATGGTGTCCCCGCTCCCTTGCCTGTCACTTTGCACTGACGTTTCCAACTTTACTGGGAACACAGCAGACTTTGGGAGCTAGGTTGTGAAATTTGTAAGAACGTTTTTCCAGGTTACTTTTGGGAGGGACTTTGTAAATGAATCTCATGACTTGGAGGATGATTACAGCGGGCCCATGAACAGTTCAGGCGATGAACATGCATTTTGCATGTTGCATGTTTGTCATTTGTATTATATACTGTATACTGACAAGTAAGCTAGAGAATAATTGCTATTAAAATCATAAGGAAAATAAAAATACGTTTATGGTTCATATATGTATTTATTGAAAAAAAGCTGCCCCTATGTGGACCCACAGGTCAAATCTGTCTTGTTCCAGGGTCAGCTGTCTGCCCTCCGGTCATTTTTTTACTTTTTAAGATTGTGATAAAACATAAATAAAAATTTACCATTTTATACATTTTAAGTCTGAAAATCATTGGCATTAAATATATTTCCAATGTCTACTAGACATGATCTACTGTATAGGGAACTATACTTAACACTTTGTACCCACCTATAAGGGAAAAGACTCTGAAAGAGAATAGATATGTATATAGAGATGTATAACTGAATTACTCTGTTGTACATGTGAAACTAATATGGTATTGTAAGTCAGTTATACTTCAATGAAAACAATAGACTTCAGTGCAATGAATAAATAAATAAAAGATAGATATACCTGTGGTGGTGGTGGTGATTTGGGGCTCAGCCATGTCCGACTCTTTGCAACCCCATGGACTGTCGCCCACCAGGCTCCTCTGTCCGTGGAAATTTCCAGGCAAGAACACTAGAGTGGGTTGCCATTTCCTTCTCCAGGGGATCTTCCCAACCCAGGGACTGAACCCATGTCTCCTGCACTGCAGGCGGATGCTTTACTGACTGAGCCCCCAAGGAAGCCCCTGTATATACCACACATATTCCCCATGTCCTGCCACCATCACCACTACCCATTTCCAAAAACATTCCACCCTCCCAAACAGAAACTCTGTCTCCATCAAACTCCCTATCCGCACCCCCGCCACAGAGCCCTGGGAACCTCTATTTTATGTTGTGTGTCTATGAGTTTGCCTAGTCTAGGGACCTCCTCCAAACGGGATCATGTAGGCTTCGTCCTTTCGCATCTGGCTTATTTCACTGAGCCTACCATCCTCAGCGTTCATCCGTGCTGTGGCTTGAGTCAGGATTTCCTTCCTTTGGAAAGCTCCACTGTATGGAGACCGCAGGCTCTTGTGACATCTGGGCCGCAGTGAATGAGGACCCAGGTGGGCACATGGAGTCAACCCGACAACAAGGTGCTGGGCTGCAGGCAGAGGGCCCGCCCCCGCAGGCTCAGCTCCGCAGGGCTGAGGTGGGAAACCACACGAATTTAGGGGTTTGGCTGCAGATTTCAAGAATGTAAACTCGTCCATCCTCTTGGATCAATTATTTCCTGGGTAAGAACTCAGGCAGGCAGTCAGGACACACCCAGAGAGGTGGCTGACGGTTTTATCTCAAGTGGGAGTACTAGGGACATTACTTAATAGACAAAACTAAATTAATAATCATTAGTAATATATTTAGTATTGATTATATATAATATATAAAATGTTGTCTATTATATAATATATAAAATATTAATATATAATATATGTAATATATAACAGTAATATATAATTATGTATAATTTTAATATATAATATATATTACAAAGTAATGTAATAGAGTATAATATAATATATAACATAATAAAATATATAATAACTAAGCACATAATTATATAATTATGTATATAATTATATATATATAAGTATAATACATATATAATATATAATTATATAATTATATATATATAATAATATACATACTATATAATATATAATAAATACATATATTTATGCATATACTATAATATATAACTATATATTATAATTATATGTTATGTATAATACATTATATGTATAATTATATTTTATATATTGTATATTATGTATAATTATATATATAATTATACATTCTAGAATATTATATATAATTACATATAATACATTGTATATAATATGTATTAATATATAATTAATATGTATTAATTACATAATATATTAATTATTAATAATAATTATTAGAATATATTTACTATATTAAACACATCACATATTTATAAATATTTAATATACAAATACATTCATATAATTATATATAATACATATAATGTAATATATAATATATAATTAATCAATTTATATAATAATATAATAAATATATATAGTTATATATATAATATATTATATATATATTCTTCTCCTCCTCCTAAGTTGCTTCAGTTGTATCCAACTCTGTTGGACCCCACAGACAGCAGCCAATCAGGCTCCCCTGTCCCTGGGGTTCTCCAGGCAAGAACACTGGAGTGGGCTGCCATTTCCTTCTCAAATGCAGGAAAGTGAAAAGTGAAAGTGAAGTCGCTCAGTCGTGTCTGACTCTTCATGACCCCATGGACTCACCCCATGGACCACCAGGCTCCTCAGTCCATGGGATTTTCCAGGGAAAAGTACTAGAGTGGGATGCCATTGCCTTCTCCAAAATATATATCATATAATATATATAATATTTATAAATATTATCAACATCAACTATAAATAGTCAAGTAATTGATAATTATTTAAACAATCAATCTATTAATTAATAGACAAAATTTAAAAAACTTTTATTTGTACAACCAAGTTGGGATGTGAGTTAAATTTGCTCCTGGTAGCATCTGTGATCATACATATGTGTATGATTTAGATAATATATAGATTTTTTATAATTCGCCTGTGTAAGCCATTATGGATCATAATGAAGGCTAAGCGCTGAAGAACTTAAGCTTTCGAACTGTGGTGCTGGAGAAGACTCTAGAGAGTCCCTCGGACAGTGAGGAGATCAAACCAGTCCATCCTAAAGGAGATCAACTCAGAGTATTCACTGGAAGGCCTGAGGCTGAAGCTGATGTTCCACTCCTTTGGCCACCTGATAGAAAGAGCTGACTCATTGGAAAAGACCAGAGCTGACTCATTGGAAAAGACCCTGATGCTGGAAAAGACAGGGCAGGAGGACAAGGGAGTAGGGGAGGACCAGGTGACTGGATGGCATCACCGACTCAGTGGACATGACTTGAACAAACTCCAGGAGACAGTGAACAGGAAGCCTGGCTTGCTGCAGTCCCTGGGGTCGCAAGGAATCAGACACGACTTAGCGACTGAACAGCAACAAAACCCGTTTATGAAAGGCGTGAGCTAAGAGTGACAGCCTAGCTCACATGGCTAGGTAGGACCCGCTGCACAGGCGAGGTGAGGGGCGGTGAGACTCCCCCATGTCCCTCTCTCCATCCTGGGCCGGCCCCCAGCTCACCAGGCCCTGCAGGTAAATCAAAGTGACCTCCCAGAGGCGCGGCTTCAGCGCCCCTCAGTCTGCCTGGAGCCCCAGGCCCAGAGTGGCCCATCCAGGAGGGGCATCCGTGAGCAGGCTGGCTGCCTGGGTGCTACAGACTGGCAGCACGCTGTTGCAACCCTCTGGGACTAGGAAAGCAGCCTCATGCTCCCGACCGCTCCCCGCCCACCACCAGCGAGCTCGCCTCCTGGCTCCAGCCTCCATCGGCCCCCAGCGGACTCGGGGACTCCACCGGGCTGGCGAGGACTTGGATTCCGAAAGAAAATGCCAGCCGAAAGTCCCTCTAATGTTGCCCCTTGAGTGTCCCATGGGAGGTTGGGAGAAGGGAAATCAAACCAAAAAGTGGCCAAAGGATCCAAATTATCTCATTGCAGACACACCGCAAAGGAGGTTGTCTCTAATGGGGCCCCTTGTCTACGCCCCACTTCCGTTCCCTCACCCCAGTCCCCCCCAATCCCCCCCCCCCCCCCCCCCCCGTCTCAGTCTGCACCCTGCTGGTCTCCCCACACCGATTCCCGCCCCCCTGGCCTCCTTGGAGGTGACAAGTCTCTCTGTGTGCTGGTTGTCATTCATTCTGCTTTTAAGAACTTTCCTTTCTGGACATTTTATTCTTGGTGAAAATACACCTTTATTACTATATACTGTTTCTTAGGAGAGGGAACATTTTAAGACAATTTCAAAACATCTTCTTGGCTAAGAGGTGATAATGAAAACAGTCATTTTCAGAGCTAAACTATTTCAAAAAAAGAAACTAAAGGCGCTTTTCTTTCCTTCTTTGTCTCAGGAGACTTTAAGTAAGACAACGATCTGGAGGTTTTTCGGGACCATCTTAGTTACAAAAACTAACCGCCGTTCTTACACGGTGTTCCTGCTGTTGATCAAAGTGAAACAGCGAGGCAGGCACGGATACCCCAACCACATCAAACCCGTCAGTCCCAAAGGAAGGCAACCCTGAATATTCACTTGGAGGGACTAATGCTGAAGCTCCAATACTGTGGCCCCTGATTCGAAAAGCTGACTCATTGGGAAACATTGAGGGCAGGAGAAGGGACAACAGAGGGCCAGATGGCTGGATGGCATCACCGACTCAATGGAATGAGTCTGAGCAAACTCTGGGAGACGGTGAAGGACAGGGGAGCCTGGTGTGCTGCAGTCCGAGGGGTCGCCAAGCGTCGGACACAACCTAGCACCGAACAACAGCGTTAACCTCATCATATTCATCATGTTTGGAAGGACAGCCTCTTCCTGGCTATGTGAGGGGACTCTTCCCAGGTCCCCGGGTCCCTGAGAAGCTGCTGCTCCACCCGCCCTGCTCCCTGCGTGGTCACCTGGTTCCGGCGCGCGGGAGGGGGATCACGAGGGCGTGACTCAGTCGGACACAGTGACCGAACAACAGCAAATCAGGCTGCTGGGTGACGTGGCGATGGATGGGTCCTCCCTGTGCACATCCCCCTCTGAGCATCTTCGCTGAGGACGTGTTACCTTTACAAAGACCGACTCCAGCCACAGTTGTTTACATAGATTGACGGGTGGGTTTCTCCCTCTGTCTCAGGGGAGTAACCTGCCTTTCTGAGAATTGGCGCGGTGTCCCTTACAGCAGGGTCAATGGCAAAACAGTGAGATCACAGAAAAGTTTTCCGAAGAAAATACGGACAGATTTCTTTACAGCCTTGGAGGAGGAGAGGTCTTTCTGATGGATTCAAAAGCCATACAATTAAGGACTGATGAATTCTCTTACATTGGAGAAAAGCAGAGCAAAACAAGCAAGCAAACCTCCATCAGTTAAATGCCAAAGTATCCACCTGTCGTAATACAGACCAGAGGCTTATCTTCCCAACACATGAAAAATCCTGCGAGGAAGAAACAGCAGCATGACCACAGTGGCGAGATGCAGGCAAAGGGCAGCACACAGGGGGGAGAAATGCCGTTAGAGCAGGAAAAGACACCCCTCCACACGCCTGCTAAAGAAACGCACATCAGAACCACCCTGAGTGGACATTTCTCAGCTGTCGGACTAGCCGGAACCTACCCGCTGGCCCACACTGTTAGTGCAGGACTGGCAAGTGATGAAATAGAATTTATATAGTAAGGCAGGACAAGGAAACATTTGAACACAAAATTCTATGTGCGTGCATGTGCGTGTGTGTGGGCCTCCACTCCCTCCCTAAAGTGCTGTGTGCATCCATGTTGCCCATCAACCGGGCTCCTAAAAGATGGTGGCCCTGCCCCCCATAAAGATCATTTTCTTCCTTTCTTCTGAAGCCGGCAGTCTGACTTTCTAGAGGCACTGTGTTCTTCTCCAGCTCCGAGTCGGGGGGTCGTGGTGACTTGTTGCTGCTAGACTCGAGTGTGTGTGTGGACTTGAGTCCCTGGTGAACTTCACGTACAGTATCAATGTGTCATTTTGATGTATGATCTTGGTCTGGAAAAGGGGTATCACTGGGCCTTCGACTTCTTTCTGAGGGTCTGCTTCCTGGGTTGTAATCCTCAGTTTGGCTCAAGTAAAATTCCCTTTTGTATTTCTTACCTTGATAGTTCATTGGAGTTTTGTTGACAAGAGCAGGCGAAACTGTATAACCCCAGGAAGGCAGTTTGGCAAAACCTATCCAAAGGCCAGAGCCCACCCCTCTGACCTGCCTGTCTGCACTCAGGACCTGGCCGAAAACACCAGCCAGAGAGTGCGCAGCCTCACGCTCCGCGGGTCCCCGGTGCGGACAGGCAGAGGGGCGAGCAGCTCTCCCCCCACGGACTCCAGGGCCTCCTCAGGACAGTGCAGATCGTCTTTCTTTTCCTTTTTGCTCCGGGGATCGCGCACAGTCACTCAGTCGTGTCCGACTCTCTGCAACCACATGGACTGCAGCACGCCAGGCCTCCCTGTCCATCAGCAACTCCCGGAGCTTGCTCAAACTCATGTCCACTGAGTCGGTGATGCCATCCAACCATCTCATCCTCTGTCGTCCCCTTCTCCTCCCGCCTTCAATGGCTGAGTAATATTACACTGTATGTTTGTACCACATCTTCTTTATCCACTCACCCATCAGTGAACATTCAGGGTGTTTCCATGTCTTGGGTACTGTGAATAATACTGGTCCAAACACTGGGGTGCATGTAACTTTTTGACTTATGTTTTCTCCGGATATGTGCCCAGGAGTAGGGCTGCTGGGTCATATGATGGCTCTGTTTTTAGTTTTTTAAGGACCCTCCATACCGGTCTCCATAGAGGCTGTACCAGTTTACATTCCCATCAACAGTGTAGGAAGGTTCGCTTTCTTCCACATCTTCTCCACCTTTTGTTATCTGTAAATGTTTTGATGACCGTCCTGACCAGTGAGAGGCAGTACCTAGTTGTTGTTTAGACTTGCATTTCTCTAATAATTAGTGATGCTGAGCATCTTTTCCTATGCCTATTGGCCATCAACATTTCCTATTCTGTTTCTGTTTTCATTATTGAGGATTAAAATAAAACCTGAGAAAGGAAAAAACACCAAATGCCAAAAAACAATTTTCTAAATGCACAGAGAATAAGTGGCTGGAGGGAAGGACAAGAAGATACCTTTAGACAACCTGAAAACAGATTGTCAGGGGTCTTCCCTGGTGGTCCAGGGGCTGAGGCTCAGAGTTCCCAGTGTCAGGGGCCTGAGTTCGATCCCTGGCTGGGGAACTCCATCCCAGATGCTGCAACAGAGGGTCCTGAGTGCTGCAACTAAGACCTGGCATGGCCAAATAAATAAAAATAAATATTAAAAAAATTGTTACTTCTTATGAACCAAGTCCAGCAAGAAAATATACTCTGTGTGAGAGATACTATTTTTTCAGAGTAAAGAAAATTGTACCCCTGGAAAGGATTTGCTCCGTGTGTGGACCAGATGTTTGGAGAATAAATGAGCTGGGGCAGCTGGAGGGATGGACTGACATGTGAGTGTCGGACAGTGCAGAGTCTCAAGTGGAGTCAAAGTCGCCAAGTCCTGTCCAACTCTGTGTGACCCCTAGCCCACCAGGCTCCTCTGTCCATGGGATTCTCCAGGCAACCATGCTGGAGAGGGTTGCCATGCCCTCCTCCGGGGAATCTTCCTGACCCAGGGATCAAACCTGGGTGTCCTGCATTGGAGGTGGATTCTTTCCCACCTGAGTCACCAGGGAAGTCAGCACCACATAAAACATTTAAACTTGATTCCCTAGATGACAAAGTAGGGGCTGAGTTTTCCTGGCAGCAGAGTTACAGTCAGATCTGTGTTTGGGAAAGTTCCCCATGGCTGCCGTGGACTGGGAGGAGCAGGAGAAACTGGGCGTGGGCCGTTAGAAACAGCCGCAGATCCCTCCCACCTTGCCCACGGAGATGTGGGGGCTGTTTCCCCACCTCCGTGCGTCTGGGCCGAACCTGTGACTCTGACCAAGAGTAGAACACGGCGGAAGGGCCTCTGGGCCGGGTCCAGGCCTCTGCTCCCGCCGGAAACTCAGCCTCTGTACAAGCGACCACCCCCTCCAGCTGAGCTCCAGGCCACAGTGACCTGCCAGCCCCGCTGGGGGAGGCTGCATGCAGCAAAGTGCTGCCTGTCTTGCAAAACTGCAGGGAGTACTGTCCTTTGAAGACCTCTGTTTGCGGGCAGTTGGTTGCGTGCAGGTGTGCTGAGTCTCTCAGTCATGTCCGACTCTGCAACCCCAAGGACTGCAGCCCACCTGTAGCTACATGGACAGCTACGTGTCCTGTAGCTCATGGACAGGCTCCTCTATCCATGGAATTTTCCAGGCAAGAACGCTGGAGTGGGTTGCCATTTCCTTCTCTGCGGATCTTCTCGACCCAGGGATCAAACCTGTGTGTCCTGCATTGGCAGGCGAGTTCTTTACCCCTGAGCCACTAGGGAAGTCCTGGGTAATTTGTTATGTGGAAATAAATACCTGCAACCCAGGATATGGAGATTCTGGGAAGGAGGACTTGGCTGGACTCTGTGGATAAGCACCAGATGGCTGGAGCTGGGGCCAGCACGGTGACCTCCTGGAGAAGCCCAGGCAGGTCTGACCACTGTTCCCAAGTGTTGCTCCCTGCCGAGGTCACAGCAGCCCCGCCCCCAGCCTCACTCCCTCAGCAAGGAGTCTGCAGGCTCCCTGGGGATGTGGGCAGGCTGGGGGCCCAGCTGTCGGGCCAGGGGCTGCTGCCCAGACAGCTTGCAGGACAGCTGTGCTCCCCGGAAAACGAGGGCCCTGGCGATGGTAATTGGCAGTGTCCTTCCTTTGGGAAGTCAGCCTGACTCTTCAAATATAATAAACAGAGTTTGAGAATTTAATTTTTTCCCCCAGGGTCGTGATTTGTTCTGCTGTCAACGCATTACGGGGGGAAGAAAGCTCTTACCACAGAGGATCTGTCAACCTGATTTCCTCCTAATTGGCGTTCACATCCACTTCTCTACCAGATCCGTGTCTTCTTTTAACAAAACACGGAGCCCACACAGGTCTCTCCATTTTTCCTCCTGGCAGAGATTGACCCCAAATACTTATCTGTGGAAGTGAGGAGAGCGTCATCCTTGCTAAGCTTGTCTCCATGACGAAGATGTGAGGTTCCGGAGGACAGGGGCCCCCGAGTCCCCACCTTGCTCTGACCACTGTGCTTAGCTGCTCAGTCTTGTCCGATTCTTGCGGCCCCACAGACTGTAACCTGCCAGGCTCCTCTATCTGTGGGATTCTCCAGCAAGAATACTGGACTGTGTTGCCACGGCCTCCTCCAGGGGATATTTCCGACCCAGGGATTGAACCCTCGTCTCTCATGTGTGTCTCCTGCATTGGCAGATGGGGTCTTTACCACTAGTGCCACTTGGGAACCCCAGCTTTTTAGTACAATACATCCCAAATATTGCGTGGACATTCTTGCAATCAAAATTTGTTGTTTATCTGAAATTCAAGTTTAATTGTGCCTCCTGTTTCTACTTAATAGGCCATTTGGGATGAAGCAGAGCCGACTACCAAAGCAAGAGGGACCCAGAGAAAGGTGAGCGAGAAAGGAACCACCCAGGGGAGAGGTGATGGGAAATGCAAGGAAGACCCTCCAGGGAGCATGAACTTGGGCAGTGTCCCGGCCAGCTAAACCTGATTGAAAAAAAGAGGGAGAGGAAGAAACCGGCAAAGAAATGGTGGGACCTAGGGGACCATCAGTCCCGGTTTGCCCAGGACTTCCTGGAAACCCCACAGTCCCAGGAAAATGAGACAGTTGGTCACCCCAAGTGGGAAGGATGTTCTAGAACAAGGAAACAGCAAGTACAAAATTATGGGGGTGAGTTTGCCTCCCAGGGACGTATCGAATCCACCCATTCTCCCCACACTGCGCACCCCCACCACACAGGACCAGGAGCAGAATGTAAGGGGGGCCCAAACTTGACGATCAAGATAAAGCCTTCAATGCAACATCTAACTTAAAAATCAAAATAAATGTGGGACTTCCCTGTCCGTCCAGTGGTTAAGACTTCACCTTCCAATGCAGCGGGGGAGGGTTTGACCCCTGGTTGGGGGAGCCAAGATCCCACATACCCTGGGATCAGAAAAATAAAACAGAAACAATATTGTAACAAGCTCAATAAAGGCTTTAAAAATAGTCCATATCAAAACATCTTTTTAAAAGATTCAAATAAATATAACATCCATGATGAGCAAAATATCAAAAATTTAAATAAAATTCCTTAGAATTCCTATCTGGGGATTTCCCTGGTGGTCCAGCGATTAAGAAGCTACCTTCCAATGTGGGAAACGTGGGTTTGACTCCTGGTTGGGAAACCAAGACTGCAACTAAGCTCGTGGGCCACAGTTAAGACCCGAGGCAGCCAAGTAAACACACATCTAAAGAATTCCTATCTGACCCAGCAACTCACCCCCGAGGTATATACCGAAAAGAACTGTAAATAGTTATTTGAACGAAGGGGCTTCCCAGGTGGCACTTGTGGTAAGCAGCCCGCCTGCCAATGCAGGAGACATAGAGACGTGGGTTCAATCCCTGGGCTGGGAAGACCCCCTGGAGGAGGGCATGGCAACCCACTCCAGTATTCCTGCCTGGAGAATCCCATGGACAGAGGAGCCTGGCGGGCTACAGTCCATGGGGTCACACAGCGTCGGACACGACTGAAGTGACTTAGCACTCACGCGTTTGAGTGAAAGCCTGTCCACGAATGTCCTTGGCAGGATTATTCACAGTAGTCAGGAGGCAGAAACATTCAGGTGTCCTTCAGTTGATGACTGGGTGAAAATGTGGTCCATCCTCAGGAGCGTGCTCCAGGACCGTTAGATGTGACATTCGTGTCTTTGTGCTAAGTCACTTCAGTCGTGTCCGACTCTGCAGAACTATGGACTGTAGCCCTCTCCTACAGTCCCTGGGACTCCTGTGTCAATGGGGTTCTCCAGGCAGGAATACTGGGGTGGACTGCCATTCCTTTCTCCGGGGGAATCGTCCCGACCCAGGGATGGAACCTGTGTCTATTTCTTGCCTTGGCAGGCGGGCTCGTTAGCGCCACCTGGGAAGATGCTATACCGCTGTTCAAGCTCCTTGTCGGTGGTTGTTTCCGCAGCCCCAGCAGACTCCTGCAGGTCCCCTTGCCAGACTGGCAAAATCTGAACGCGTGGTAGGACTAGCCAGAGTTTGGGGCAGAGGGTGTCAGGGGACTGTGAATGGGCACAGCCTTTCCAGAAGGTCGCTTCTAACAGAAGTTGAGATGCCCACGTTCAGTGTCCCTGTCCCCAGGGCTAAGACTCCATCCCCTGATCCTAGAGCGCTCTGCCCAAGGACGCCTCTTATGCCCGAGGATGCTGGGAATCTCTGGATGTCGTGGCCTGGGAAGGTGAGCCGGGCACTGAGCTCAGTGGAAGGTGGTCCTCGACTGGAGAGCTGGCCCAGGCGTAAAATGGAAGGGGTGGGGTGCAGAAGAACAAGCAGAGCAAAATTCTACTTTGCTTTCTTTTCTTTTTTCAACTTTTTATCTAATATTAGAGCCCAGTTGATTTAACAATGCAGTGATAATTTCAAGTGGCCCTCAAAGTGATTCAGGTATACGTCTACATGCATCTATTGACATAATATCGAGCAACAACAGCACCAATATAATTTTGAGCCGTTTCCTGTGCTATATGGTAGGTCCTTGTTGGTAAGCCATTTCATTTTTTAATTTTTAGGTTATCTGTTTTAAACAGCGATGTGTACATGGCGACCCTAAACTGCCTAGCTCTCCTTTCCCCAGTCCTTCCCTGAACTGGTAACCAGAAGTTCGTCCTCACATCTGTGAATCTGTTTTGGAAATAATATCATCTGAGGCATTTGTTTTTAGATTCTGCGTGTAAGAATCACACAGTATTTCTCTTTCTCTGTCGGGCCCACTTCCCTCTAGGTCCATCTTTTCCTTTCCATCTCTAGGTCCATCTTTTCCTTTCCTTTGTAAATTGCGCATATCACTGCCGTGCAAACAGAAGCACCTGGAAGAACACACACGCCCGGTTGCAGACATTTTTTCTAGGGGCATGGGTGGCAGAACTTAAAACTTTAAAAAGGTGATACAATTGTGGGTGATTTTTGATTGTGTGCCCCCCAGGGAGCTAAGGCCGGCCTGGCCTTGACTCCAGACCGTTCTGGTAACTGGCCAGCAGCATTCGGTGTTCTCAGCTGGCTGACCAGGGTCCCCTCCCACCTCGCTCAGCGACCCTGTGAAAGGGGCGGTTCCAGGCAGGAGATGGAGTCACAGGGAGGGTTGGTGACTTATTCGAGGCTGCACAGCCGTGAGCGCTGGGCTGGGATTTGGCCTCTGTGCGTGTTTACTTGGTCGGCTCTGAACCTGGAGCAAAGGCGGGGCCACGGTCCAGCCCTGACCCAGCTGGGCTCTGGGATGCTGGGGGGTGGGCCGTGTCTCCAGTACCTGCCTCTAGACCACCAGAGCCAGGGGACCTTCCACAGGGACTGCCTGGCAATACCGAGGAGAGGATGAAGCTGTGGAGGACTGGACGTCCTGGTAGAGCCGGTCGCAGTGGCCGGTACCCCTGAGTGACTGCCCCTGCTCCCATCCACCCATGAGCCCGCCATGGGCCGGACACTGTCCCCCTCTGGCAGGTGTGTTTACACTGACACAAAGGAACGCTGAGGGCGCTCGGGCAGACTGGGAGAGGGACCCTGCGGTGCCACTCCATTTCCACAAAGTTTAAAACAGGCCACTATGGAAAACAGTGTGGAGGTTCCTTAAAAAACTGCAAATAGACCTGCCATATGACCCAGCAATCCCACTGCTGGGCATATACACCGAGGAAACCAGAATTGAAAGAGCCACGTGTACCCCAGTGTTCATCGCTGCTTTATTTACAATAGCCAGGACATGGAAGCAACCTAGATGCCCATCAACTGACGAATGGATAAGAAAGCTGTGGTACATATACACAATGGAATATTACTCAGCATTAAAAAAAAAAGTTCATTTGAATCAGTTCTACTCAGATGGACGAAACTGGAGCCCATTATCCAGCGTGAAGTAAGCCAGAAGCAAAAACAACAATACAGTATACTAACGCATATATATGGAATTTAGAAAGATGGTAACGAGAACCCAGCATGCGAGACAGCAAAAGGAACGCAGATGTATAGAACAGACTTGTGGACTCTGTGGAAGAGGGCAAGGGTGGGATGATATGGGAGAAGGGCACTGAAGCATGTTAATTATCATATGTCTCATCAATCGCCAGCCCAGGACTGATGCTCGGGGCTGGTGCAGCGAGATTTCCCGGGGGGAGGGAGGAGGGAGGGGGGTTCCGGAGGGGGAGCATATGTGAACCCATGGTGATATCGTGTCATTGTTTGGCAAAACTAATAAAAGAAAAAAAAGAAACACACACACACAAAACAGGTGAAGTCACGATGCTGGCAGTCTGCAGCAGCCACCCTGGGGGCGCCGGGGGCGCCAGAGACACTGCATCCATGCGCACGTTCAGCCAGCTCAGCACCCAAGCACCTTTTTGTCTATGGGTTGCTCTTCAGTTAAAGGTTTTGGTTTTTCTGTTTTTTTTTTTTTTAACAACTAAAGGTTTTAAATGCTCATGGCTTCTGAATTCCCCTCAAGTGTTCTGGGTCCCTGAGAAGGGGGCGGGACCTAGGGTGGCTGCTTCCCCAACCCCCACAGTTTGGCCCCTGGGATGGAAACGCCCCTCCCTTTGGGTCCCCCCACCCCGTTCACCAGGGGGGCTCCCACATGGCCCTGGGGGTGCTGCCCGTGCCGGGAAACAGGTGCTGCTGCCCAGGCCTGCGGCTGAGTCACCAGCCCACATCCAGGCTGAGCCACCCGGATAACACCAACCGGGTGAGTCACCCTAGGCCGGGCACAAGAGGATTCCCGACACACGGGGAGCTGGCCCTCTAACTGGCAGTAGTGCTCCCTGGGGAAGCTCCTCGGGGTGGGGGGGAGGGGAGGGGAGGAGGGGGGAGGGGTGGAGGGGGGAGAGGAGGAGGGGGGGGGGGGGGCCGGGGGGGGGGGGGAGGCTGGGGGCGGGCTTAGGGAAGAGGAAGGCTGCACAAGAGCACACAAGCAGGAAGGGCAGGAAGGGCAGGTGGCAGGCGCGGATGGCTCAGACCGCAGAGCCCAGGGCCTGTCTGATGACCCAGGCTGGACCACCCGGGAAACATCAAGTCCCCACCCCACTCACCCTGGGACCCTGGGCTGGGCCTGCCCAGGAGCACTGAGCCCTGGGGGTGATGCATCGGGAGTGCTGCTGGTGGGGTCGTGGCCTGATGAGAGGTCCCGGCGCCCCATGGAGACGCTGGCAGAGGGTGGCGGCTGATCAAGAGCTGACAGTGCCTTTAAACGTCGCTGTCTCTTCCCCTGGTGACCCCAGGCTCGTCCCACCCCCAGCTCCCAGCTTTCAGAGATGTACCAGCAACTCTGCAGGGCTGATTTGAGACCTGGGCATGGACACTGTGGGCATGGGTATTCCTGGAAGCCATTCCACACTGGGAGGGCCAGCCACACCTCAGTCGTAAATGTACGTGAGACAGAGCCTCCCCGCAGTAAGTACACCCACCACAAGCCAGAGAAATCTTCCCTCCCACCCGAACCCCACCTAAATGCAACCCCCAGTCCAACGTCCCCTGAGAGCCCAGAAATGCCCTCGGCCTCCCTGGCACCACTTTTCACAGGGCGATCACAGCACAGAGAGAGATGTGGCAGGCACAGGTCTGGGCTGACTGTGCTTCGCACACGTCAGTCCCTCAGTCGTGTCCCACTCTTTGCGCCCGTGGACTGTAGCCTGCCAGGCTCCTCTGTCCGTGGAATTCTCCAGACAAGAAGACTGGAACGGGTTGCCATGCCCTCCTCCAGGGGGTCTTCCTGACCCAGGGATCGAACCCAGGTCTCCTCATTGCAGGCAGATTCTTTACCATCTGAGCCACCAGGGAAGCTTATTTCAGTCTTACAAAAACGTGCAACCTTCAGAACAGTTGTCTTGGGGCCTTGCGGAGGCTGAGCCTGCTGATCGCTAGCACCAGCGTCCAATCTCCCTTCCTCTGGCTCAGAACCCTGATTTCAGTGGGCCACCAGCACCGCAGATGATTACAGACCCCACTCCACAGCCTCCACTGCAGCTGACGTGACTCTGGGAGGAGAGGTGCTCCAAGAGTTGGTGAAGGGAGGAGGGGATCCTTTCACCCAGAGCGCCGAGACCTCTCTCCCTCTTCTCCATTGTCTCTCCCTCCTTCGCAGCCAACACCCTACTAAATCCACCGATAGCTCCCGAGGACAAAGTAAACAAATTGTCGCACATATCATGAGTCTTTTAATGGAGACAGATTGATGAGCTGAATACATACACTCAAAAGGCTGTTTGAAGAGCTACCTTTGATTCAGCCAGATCCTTAGCAAGCTTTTATCTTTAGGGAGCAACTGGGACTCTTTTTTTTTTTTTTTTCATGACAACTGTGCCACTAGAAAGGTTGAGTAAGACTGGGACCCTGCTCAAGAAGTAGGGATCAAGGGCAGGATCAAGGGCACAACACTTGGAGGGTCAAACGAAAGCCAAGGTTAGATGGGCAAGCCATTTCCTCATTTCTTTAATGGTAAAGAGACCATCGAGGGCTTCCCTGGTGGCTCAGATGATAAAGAATCTGCCTACAGTGCAAGGACCCGGGTTCAATCCCTGGGTCAGGAAGGTCCCCTTGAGAAGGGAATGACTACGCACTCCACTATTCTTGCCTGGAGAATTCCATGGAGAGAGGAGCCTGGTGAACTACAGTTCATGGAGTTGCAAGGAATCGACATCACACACACACAATGAGCCCATCGTATGATCAGTAGGCGGTGCCCCTTTGTCATCTCCTCTTGTTGTCCCATCGCTCAGTTGTGTCTGACTCTTTGTGAGCCCATGGACTGCAGCACGCCAGGCTTCCCTGTCCTTCACCATCTCCCAGAGTTTGCTCAAACTCATGTCCATTGAGTCAGTGATGCCATTCAACCATCTCATCCTCTGTCATCTCCTCCTCCTCCTGCCTTCAATCTTTCCTAGCATCAGGGTCTTTCCAGTAAGTCGGCTCTTCGCATCAGCTGGCTAAAGTAGCTTCTCCTGTATGCCTCCTCTGTTTGTGTGCCCATCTTGCCAATATTAGCTCCACACCATCATTGAAGTTGTGTATCCCCTCATTCATTTGTATTTATTAATTCATTCATTAAACATTTGCTGACTATTTTGTGTGAAACACCATATTAGTAAAGTCATTCCAACTACATATCATATTAATAGAAATCCTCCAAACAACATTTAGCTTGCTTAAGTAAAAGAAGTTTATTTCTCTCTGTAGTGAAACAAGCCTGGAGGTCAGCAGCCCAGGCTGCTTCAGTCTTGGTGTCATTCAAAGTCATTACCTTCTAGTCCAAAATGGCTGCTCAGCTCCAACCCCCACATTCACGTTCCAGCAGCAGGAAGGAGGAAAGGGAAAAGACCAAAAAAGGGCTACCCATGGGATTCCTTTCACCGGGAATGTGCTGAGTCCTACCTGGCCAATCCTGCTCACCCGTCAGGTGAGGCTCTCCGAATATCCTTCTCATGATAATGAAGCAGTTATTTGTACAGCTGTTTATGTGCATTCGGGTCCCCACTAGACTGTAATCTCCACAAGGGCCAGGACATCTGCTGCAGTCCCAGTGCGGTGCTGGGGGAAGCAGCATCTCTCCCAGGCTGGATGAGGGAGAGATGAGACCCAGTGCTGGACCGCAGCCGGGGTTTTCTCTGGACTCTTCCTCTTCTTGCTCATCAGGCCCAGGCTGGTTTTTGGTGGTGAACAGGGCTTCTAAGGGAATATGGGCCAGCTCACAATGCAGGGGTAAAATTATGCTTTTTGCTTGATTTCCATTACTCTAATGGTGACCCATTTTGTCTGCCTCACACTGGGCTGTCTTCAAGATGACAAGTTGACAGTGTCCCACTGGGTCAGTGCTGAGTACACCGAGCCCGTTACAAAGCTGGCCATGGCTTCCAGCACAGCCTGTGCAGGAAGCCAGCTCCTGCCATCTGGGGTGCAGGCCTCCTTTGTCTGAACGCATCTACTGGTCCCGGGAAGTCAGAGCGCCCCCCCATCACTTCTGCCTCGCTGTGTCTGCCTGCTTCTGGTGCCCACCCAGCTCTTCCTGGCCGGGGTCACCAGGCACACCTAGGATTTGTACAGTCCCCTCACCAGACAAGGAGAAGCAGTGACAGTGGGTGTCCCCCTGGCTGGCATCATGGTGACAGACCGAATCAACTTAGAGGACCCATGCTTGTATAGAGCGCGTGTCTAATTATTTAATGTAGACTTGCTAAGAGCGTCCCAGGTGGCTTGGTGGGTAAAGAATCCATCTGCTTTGCAGGAGACGCAGGAGTTGTGGGTTTGATTCTGGGTCGGGAAGATCCCCTGGAGGACGGCATGACGACCCCCTCCATTATTCTTGCCTGGACAATCTCAAGGCCAGAGGAGCCTGGCAGTTACAGTCTATAGGGTCACAAAGAGTTGGACATGATTGAAGTGACTGAGCACAGACACAGCCTTGCTAAGTGGATTCAAAACACATGTACAGGCTGCTTACGATATTCCTTGAGACATGCAGGAAAACGTGACGAGAGGGCAGGTTTTTGGTTTTTCGAATTGTTCTCGCTCTATCTACCAGTGCCCCTGCTGTCTGCCCTGGCCATGTGTGTGCTAAGTGCTTCAGTCGGATCTGATTCTTTGCAACCCTATAGACTTGTAGCCCACAGGCTCCTCTGTCCATGGGATTCTCTAGGCAAGAATACTGGAGTGGGTTGCCATGCCTTCCACCAGGGCCGGGGCCCAAGCATGCATCAGGGTTTGGCTTCCAGGAAGATCTGGGGGCTGCAGGAAGGATCAAAAAATCTGACAGTCCCTCTGAAGTGCATCACCAACAGGGGCTCAACTCATGTCTCACTTGTCTGCAGAGCCACCTTCTTCCAGTTAGGGACCCGAATGCTGGCTCTGTGGCCAGAACATTCTGGACCCCAGGACTTCTGTTTAGAAATTCTGCTTCTTCAGACAGACGAAGAGGTTCCTTGACAAAGTAAACTGAGAGCAGAAGAGTCCTTAAGCTCCTGTCGATGGTAAGATTTGCTGAACGTGGAAGACAGGAGAAGGCTGACATTAACCACTTGTCTTGTGACCAGGATGCATTCGTTCTCGGGAGAAAAGCCAGTGTTACGAGTGACACACGACTCTCCTGCTAAACCAGCCGCTGTCGAGAGGTAGTGGCATTTCTCAGGCAGCCAGGGGCACCCCTGGTCTGGCCTCTGCCTATTCCCCAACCTGTCTGATGAGAGGGCATCCCCATCTTCTCCAGTGAATCGCAGAAAGCTGCCCTCGGCTCTTCCGCATCTCAGCCGTCCATCGCCCACCGCTGACAGCCTGCCAGAGCGCAGTACCCCCATTCCCCCTTCCTTCCCTCAAAGGGACACACTGGGCTGACCAGGGGCTTCTGAAATCAGTCTGTGATTCCTGCTTAGGCCTCCAGGCCCTCTACTCCCCTCCCACCCCAGGCTGCCAAAACAGGAGCAACAGGAAGTCGGCTGTGCCCTGGAGAACACACCCCATCTTTCCCTATCGCCCGCATCTCAGCCAGGAGTGTCCCAAGACATTTACCAAGCCAGGTGCCCCCTGCGTCACCCCCCACCCTCCAGTAAGCCAGGGTGGGCACTCAGCACCCCAGGTTAGTGCTTTGCTCCTTCCTAGCCAGCTAGCTGGCCTGGCCTGGAGTCCTCAGGTGCTCTGCGTCCTTTACCATCCCTGCAGAAGCAAATGGCTCCCCCGGAGGTGGTCAGAGCTTTCGGTACTAAGGTTCATGGGACTAAATGTCGGTGACACATAGGGAGTCATCGTCATGATTCTCTCTCCTGAATCCTGTTCACTCCAGAGTCCTCAATTAAGTCAATCAGCCTAACATTCAGCTGGGCAGGTGGGGACACGGCTGTGCTCTAATGGCAATCAGCTCGGCCACTGGCTGGCCCCTTCCAGCAGGGGCCCCTCTGTCTGCCTCTGCCTGCCGCCACTGAGGACTTCAAAGGCCAGTAGTGTCCAGCCAGGTGGGAGAGGGGCCTGGGCGAATTTTCTCCTGATGGCTTCATCCTTCCTCAGAAGCCTGGAGGTGCCTGGCCTGTGTGTCCGGCCTGTGTGTGCCCCCCAGCTGTCTTTGCAAGCAAGGCCTGGCCCAAGCTAAGGCGCGTCCTGCAGTGAGCCACGGAGGGCCTTGTTCCCTGGTGACTCTTTGGCCAGCTGTCCAGGGAAGCCCCAACCTGCTGTCCACTGCCTGCCCACCCGTCCCTTGGCCACCTCTGGGAGCCTTGGCAGGTCTGGTTCCAGACTCCCACCCCACCCAGGCCCTCAAAGGCTCAACCGCTACCTGACCCTACTCCCAAGAGCTCTGCGTTGTCCGGAAGGGCTGAAGGTACCCCTTCCTGCCCAGCAGTGCGGTGGGATGGAGGGAGGCGCTCACAGCTCTGAGGCCCAGACACACAGCCTAAGTGCGCTTGCTGATCCGCCCCATTTTAGAAAAAGAGGAGGGGCTTCCAGGTGGGGCTAGTGGAACTCACTTGCCAATGCGAGTGGCGGGTTCGATCCCTGGGCTGGGAAGATTCCCTGGAGAAGAGAATGGCTACCCAGTCCAGTCTTCTTGCCTGGGAAATCCCACGGACAGAGGAGCCTGGAGGGCTACAGTCCATGGGATCGCAAAGAGTCGGACACGACTGAAGCGACTTAGCACAGCCCAGAAGAAGGGGTCCGGGGTCCGGGTAGGGAGGGCCACTGGGCACGGAGGAAGCTGGGCGGGCTTCGGCTGCTGTCCTCCCCCCACGGATGGCTGAACCCGAAGTCCAGCCGCTGCAACAGTGCAGCTGGTGCCCAGGACCCCTCGACAGCGCCCAGCTCAGAGTGCAGGTCTCCGACTGCGGAGTTCCCTGCGCAGGGGGCGCTGCGCCTGGCCCGGGCCCGCACTCCTCCCGGGGGTCGCGCTATCAGGCGTGGGGTCTCCGCCGCGGGCTGGGGGCTCTCCATTCGCGGCGATGGGGGCTCTCCTGCCGGGTGCGGGGGTGCTTCTCGCCGCCCCCTCCAGCCCCAGCCGCAAGGCAGGACCACCGCCCCCGCCCGCGCCCCGCGGGCGTTCCAGGGCCCCCCGGGACTGAGTTCCGGTCACTCCCGCCCACTCGGGCCGGCGAGGGCGCGGGAGGCGGGAACGGAGCCTGTGACGCGGAGGAGCGGCTCGGGATGCGCTGCGCTGCATAAATAGCGGCGGCGGCGGCGGCTCCTGGCGCGGACACGTCGAGGGAGCTGGCCGCCCTGCGCTTCCCGCCTCTGCGTCCCCGAGGTCGCGCCATGCGGTGAGCGCCTCCGGCCCTGCCCCACTCGACTCGACGGACGCACAGCCCCGCCGACACCCGAGGACCTGCAGACACCCCAGGACCCGCAGATATCCCCCGACCCTCCGGGCCCCGCTCAAGGTACCCTCCCCCGAGCTCAACCCACTTTTTCTCCGCGTTCCCCTCTCCAGAGCGCCCGCCTGCCTACCGGGGGACCTTCCCTGGGGCCGGCGCGGCGCCCCCGCCCCTGGCCGGGCTCCCTCCTGGGCACCCTGGCTCCTGGCTGCCCCTCCCACACCGCAGGGGTGGGGGGGGTCCCGAGCCCCCGCCCTACGTGCGCCCTGGGGAGGGGGGCCGGTCTCCCCGCGCCGCCGCCCACCACCCTTTCCCTGCAGATGCACAGAGGCTCCGTTCTCCTGCTCGCCTCCCTGCTCCTCGCCGCGGCCCTTTCAGCCTCTCTGGGCCTCGGGTCACCGGTAAGCGCCCGGCGGGGGCAAACGGCCCCCCAAGCCGAGTCTTCTCGGCAAAGGGGGGCGACCGCATCAGAACCAGACTGGGGGTGAGGGGTGGGGTGAGTGCCTTGTGCCGGAAACAGAGCCATCGGTTCTGCCTCGCGTTGGGGGGGTGTGGGGGCGTCGAAAAACTGGGGAGTCGGGGAGGGGGCGGCGCGGGGAGGGGCCGAGTCCTCAGAGCAGATCGCGGCGGCGGGGGTTTCCGCGGAGTTGATGATCCTCCAGGCAGCCGCCTCTCCCAGTACAAAGAGCCCTGGCTCTGGGCCACTAAATGTGGACCCTGCGAAGCAGAGGTTAGCGCCCCAGACTAGTGAAGGGTGAACCCCGTTTGGTTAAGTTCAGTAGAGCGTCAGTTACCCTGTTTGCCAGCTGGTTGTATCAACAGATGTCTTCAGCATCATTTAAAAGCCACTGGGTGAGTCTGTGGTCTGTAGCTCTAAAGGAGTTCTTTGATTACGGAGGTAGTGCTGTTTTCCTGTTGAGCATAGCTTACTGGGTTTGCAAGTATGGAATGTCTTGCAGTTTCCCAGAGTACACACATTATTCTAATTCCTGTATCCTGCCTGGAAAGACTGGGTGAATGTTACTTAATGTCTTTCTAATTTCATTTAAAGCTCTTGCTTTAACAGTTTGCATCTCTTAGCTTATTCTATCAAAGAGTCAGGGGTCTTTGTTATTGATGCGGCGTGGCTCTTTAAAGTAGGTGCTAACTTCACAGGCCGCCATGGTGGGTTACTCGAGCACCATGGCGGCCTGTACCAGGCAGGATGCTTGCCCTCTGACCCCTGCCCTCCCATTTAAGGTGAAGGAGAAGAGAGGCTGGACCCTGAACAGCGCCGGCTACCTTCTTGGACCATGTGAGTGAAGCCTGGTGGAGCTGGCTGCGGCCCTGATGCTGACCCTGCTCTTCCTTAAATGGGGGGTAGCCGGTCATGCCTCTGAGCCCTTGATATTCCACTGCGAGTCAGATAAAGGAACACAGGGGAGTTTTCCCTGAGACTTTGAGGCAGAGTGGGTTTCTCTGTAGGTTTAACTGACCCCCTGAAGGGATCGATCCAGGCCCTCCCGAGGCCTTGCCTTCCTCTGGGATTCCCAGCCTCAGACCTTCTTCAGGCTTCCCCGGGTGACCGTCTCGGAAGGCAGACACTCCTTGGGGCTCTGTTCTGGGCCCTCTCTCGGGTCCCTCTGTCTCTCCCTAAACGCTCCCATCCATTCCTTGACCTGAAGAGGGCAAGGCTGAGTATCGATGGTTCTCTTTCTGCTCCAAGTCTGTCCGTGGAGCCGTCCTGCAGGGTGACTGACCCTCGGGGTCTTGTCTTTCACTTGGTGTGAGTAATTTGACTCCGTTCAGGATGCAGAGACTCCAGTGAGTGTAGACTAGTGGGGGGCCTTCAGAGACCCCCAGTTCAACTGCTGCGTTTACGAGAAAGCACATGGACCCCGGGGCTCAGTGACTGGCTTGCTGCTGTGGAATCCCTCAGTGGGCGCAGGAAGCAGCAGAGGTGGGAAGTGGCTTGCCTCCAGGCGCTAAAGGGGACACTCCAGACCCCTCACTCGCCCCCTCCCCACTCTGCTTTCTACATGTCCTCTGTCCGGGTGACCCCCTTCAGGCTTTGTCCTCCAGGAGGGGCGAGGGGAGACCTTTCGCTCCCCACCCCACCCTGTGCCTCCTTTCAGATTTGCAGGCGTGGTTTCAAGGCCATCAGCCTTGAAGAAAACCCTCCTCTGTTGATTTCCTGCTTTCCCACAGGAAAGGAGGCAAACAGCAGATAGCTCTTGTCCCAGTCCTTCCAGAGTCATTGGGAAGAGCCACCTCCATTTAAACGACCCTGGGAAGCTGCTTTGAGTTTTTAACCCCCAAGTTTGAGTGCAGACTCTTCTTCCACTGCTCGTGGTTGTTTATCTGAGAAATGCAGAAGCAGAAAAGAAAACAAACAAGATGGGGCCACAGGCAGGGTCCCCTGGGTATCTTTGGTCTAGACTAGCTCTTTGTCAGAATCCCTTACGACTTGGCACTGTGCTCCCGGCTTCTGTCGTCAGCAAAGAGAATGTGTTTGCTGCCGAGGAGGACGGTCTGAGCCTGGAGGCACCCGGGGACTTGTCATCCCTACACACTGAAGGCCAAGGACTCTGTCTGTGGGAAGATGAGTTAGTTCACTGTTGTCCAGGCTTGGAGGCGATCTGGTGCATCAGGCCCGGCAGCCAGAAACCGTGGTCCAGGTCTTCTTTACCCCAAAGAGCCCCCCGGTTAGGCCCTTCCCTTCACTCCAGGCTGCTTGGTGCAAAGTCCTCATTTTTTCTTTCCAGTTCTTTTTATTTTACTTTATCTTTTTGGCCACGCTCTGCAGTTTATGAGATCTGAGTTCCCCGACCAGGAATTGAACCCGGGCTTTCAGCAGTGAAGCTGCAAAGTCCTAACCGCTGGCCTGCCAAGGAGCTCCATCCAGTACTTTCTCAGGGGATCTCTCTGCTTGCAGTCTTCATTCCCCCTTTTCACTCCAGCCAGCACGCATGTGCGCACACACACGTACACACACGTATGCATACACATACGTGTGTGCGTGCGCACACGTACACACATGTACACGTGCGCACACGCATGCACACATACATGTACATGCACACACATACAGGCACACACGCCACCTCCCCCCTTCGTTGTCGCCCACTCCTCCTTCTCCTCCTCTCTCTCTGTCTCCCTCTCCTGGCTTGTCAGTCTCCCTCACAGCAGCCAGTGGTCTTAGAGAGATAAAGCCTGCTTTCACCAGAAGGGCAAATCCTGTGGCTCCCCCTGCCTGTTTTCAGAGACATAGGACCCCAGCCCCTGCCCTCTGCCCGGGAGGCACCCATTTCAAACACCAGCCCTCCTGGGGTGGCGTTGGCACACCCCCGCCGACCAGGCCTGGAGCCCGTGCCCTCCACCAGCCACATGCTGGCCCCGTCTGGACCGGTGGCTCCCCTGCCCTGGCCCTGGCACAAGTTCCTCCCTCTGGTTCCGTGGAGAACGGCCCTCCCTCTCCCACGCTGTCCCGGTCTGGCTTGGTCTGCAGTCTGGTTGTGTGTGCGTCCTGTCATGGTGACAGCACGCAGATGCTCTCTGATTTGCTGACAGATGCCATCGACAACCACAGGTCATTTCATGACAAGCATGGCCTCGCCGGCAAGCGGGAACTCGAGCCCGAAGATGAAGCCCGGCCAGGTGAGAGGACTTTAATCCCAGGGCACGCAGGGCAGTGGGGGTATTGGTCTCCTGCCACCCCCGATCCACAACCAAGCCTGAGCTGGGCCCGGCAAAATCTGTCAGCCGCCAGAACAAGGCACCCCAAACCCGAGAGTAAGATCCTGGGATGGCCCCAGGGTCTCAGGGCCTGCCCTGCCCTGGACTGGGCTCTGGGAGGGAGGAGGAGCGTCCCAGTGACGCCCTCAGGCGCCCAGGTCCTGGACGGGCACCACGGTGGTCAGCACGGCCCCCTCTGGTTTCTAGGAGGCTTTGACAGACTGCTGTCGGAGAACAATGTCGTGCGCACGATCACCGAGTTTCTGACCTTCTTGCATCTCAAAGGTACATGAACTACCACCGAGGTAAAACCCCACCTCTTGGAAGCTGTGGAGAAAGGCTTCCATAGACTTCTCCCGGGAAGGAGCCGGGTCCACCTCACACCGAGCCACACTGGCGGGAGGGGTGACGAGGCCGGGATTGGGCTCATTCGCTCTGCGGACCCAGACGCCTGGGCATGGCGACGGCGGCTCTGCCTCTGGGGCCTCAGTCACCACACACAGCCAGGCTCTCCGCAGACCACCTGGAGCCCACGGTCCTGGCTGCACTTTTCACCGGGCAGTCTCCTGGGGGGCAGGCTGCGTTTGACCCCCACAGCTCTGTAGCCTGGGGTCTGGGCTCTTCCATGGACACTGCAGACGAGGGGGCCTCCCTGTGGCCCACCTGACCTCAGCGCTTCTGTGCTCATAACTACCTTTCATGCCCCAGTGGGAGTCTGGCCTTAATCTAAGCCGCCCTGTGGAAGGGGCTCCGAGAGGTCACCGGGCGGGGGCCTGGAGACACAGCTGAACGCGGGCTGCCCTGAGGCTCCAAGGGTGACACCAGGCTTGTCACAGTCTTGTCTAGGTGGAAGAGGGAAGACGATTTTGGGGTTCTGTCTTGATCCCCTTGCTCTCAGGCTCCACTGCCTTTAGTGGGGGGACTTGAGGTGGGCTTAGCGGGAGAGAAGTTGGGGGGGTAGATTTAAGTTTGCGGCTTTTCCTCAGAACCATCCATGGGCAGGGGGACTGTGGGGGAAAGACTTAGAAACCTCAGAACCAAGAGCCCAGTGGAGCCTCTGGGGAGACCTCTGTGGAGAAAACTGGTGACTTTCCACCAAGGGCAGACTGACTCTTATGGGTTTATTTGTTCTGTTTTGAATGCTGTGACATGGAACTTCTTTCCTTAGGGGACATTGATTTTTATTACCTAAATGCATACCCAGTGTGGGGGTTAAATGTGACGCGTGCCTGATTCTGGGGTTGATGCTCCGGGAATCTGTGAGTGTGGCCCTTCCCCCTGCAGACGCCGGGGCCCTGGAGAGCCTGCCCGGTCTCCCCGCAGCAGAGTCCGCAGAAGCTGCCGAGCAGTCCTGAGCAGGCTCCCGGGGCGTGTTGGTCTCCTCACTGTCGTCCGAAGTCATGCTCAGAGAGGATGGTCATCGTACGGCAACCGCCCCTGTCCCCGCTGCCCTGATGCTGTGTCCTTATTTCAGATTTTTCCCCTTTGGTCATAATTTTGAGTGGCAAAATTAAAAAAAAAAAAAAGAGCAGTGGCTTGTGATTATCATTTTCTTCCAGGTGTCTGTCTTGTCACCACCACCACCAATGTGTTTTTAAAAGGATGATGCTTGTTTATAATCACGTGTGTTAGATAAAATCTCTATCCTCAAATTCCGCCATCTAGAGTATCTCTGAGACACCTTCTCTTGTCACTCATGTTTAGGGAACAAAGTTATCTTAATATGAAGCTGAGTCAAAGATAATTATGAAGTTTCTTTCTGAGACAGACAAAACCACAAACAGACAGGACCCTGGCCTCACGGAGCTGATGTGGGGAGATGGGGGAAAACGGCCTAAATCCTCCCTGAACTTGCGGGACGAGGGGCTCGTGAAGGTGGGAGGGGCGAGGAGCAGCGGCACTGCGGGGGCCGCGGTGAGGTGGGATCGGCACACAGAGCATTACGATTCAGGTGGCTGGGCTAGGGGTAACTACCATAAAAAAAGGCAACTTTTCTTTGGATCAGAGATGTGCTGGGTTAATGCTGAGTTAAAGACAGCATGTGGGGACTATCGGTAGAAATCTTGGTCTTCCTACCGAACACCCAGAAAGGAAACAGGTGGCGATGAGGAGCCAGACGGCCATTCAGTGACGGCTCGTAGGCTCTCAGGAGCCTGAGGAGGAAGCGGGCAGTCTTCCCGTGGTCTCCGCCCCAGCAGCGCCTCTCCCCACTGGGGGCCCAGGTGGCCCGCAGACCCCCGAGTCAGTCTGGGTGCCCACCGTGTCGCCATGCTCCTCAGGTGCCTGCAGTACGCAGCCAAGTGTGGCGCTGACCACCTGCTTCCAGGAAGAAGTCGGCTCTGTGGTCAGCTCTTCGAGGCCGGCTGGTGGGAGCCAGCCCGGCCTCCTCTCCCAACTCACTCCCTCCTGCCTCAGCCACTCTTCCTCCTGGCACGTGGCACGTGCGCCCCCGGGCGGGCCAACCCCAGCGCAGGGGGCAGGGGCACCGCCCGCAGCCCACAGGCGCCAGGCCGTCCTTCGCCTCCTGCCCTCACGGTCCTCAGGCGTCCTCTTGGGTGCTGCTTTGAGTCCCCCAGACTCGCGGGGGTCCCTGTGTCCCCAGAAGCCCTGTCAGAACTTGGGGGCCAGGCCCCTGCCCAGAGAGCTGACTCAGGAGGACCAGGTGTGCAGAGCCCGGCATCGGCTGCCGGGGGCCACACGCACCGCGCCCGCCTGCAGTCCGTCCCGCCCTTCCTCTGGCCTTGCCGCCCCCACCACACCGTCCCCGCCCAGCCTGTCCTGCTAGCCTCCCTGTGCCCTGAGCCCCAGAGCCGCCAACCGCAGCCCCAGGCTCTCCCACCTAGATCCTCCGCGCGCCTCCCCGTCGGAGCCTGGTGAACTCCGGCACGCCCCACACGGCCCCGCTCTGTGGTGGCCTTCTCCAGGACGCCTTCCTGTTCATCCTCCCTGAGCAGGGCTGTGTGCAGGCCCAGCGAGTGCGCTGCTGCCCCGGTCGGAGTTCTGTCTGTGGCCGTCTCTGCTCACCACGCTGGAACTCCCTCAAGAAACCACCCTTGCTGGAGGAACAGAGGTTAGCTAGGGCACGCTCTGGCTTCCAGCATCACACCTGGTGAGCAGGACAGCACCTCAGGGGCCTCGGGGCAGGGGCAGCCGTGTGGGCTCCGGAACGGGCTCTGTGCTCTCACCCCCTCAGCCCCACGTTCTTCCTCCATTTAGGTTCAAATAGGGTGGGAGAGATGGTGGCAGTGAGAGGCGAGGGGCGGGGAGCTGCTGCGGTGCCATCTGCTGGTCCCAAGTGATGGACTCAGTGGCCCTTCCCAGAGGAAGGCTGTGGAGGAGATGCTTTATTTCCGGGAGAAAACGTGGCTGGAGCTGGCCATAGCCATACCGGGTAAATCAGTTGCCAGTCGTGGCCAGTATTTCCAAGGAGAAGAGTTCACCCCATACCAAAGGAAGTAGAGAATTTACAGACAGACCGGAGACCCACCCAGAGGACTAGGTGGAAAAGGAGAGCTTTGGGAAAGTTTCCTCGAGGCTGTCTATCCCGTGAAGGCGCAGTCAGGAAAGCTGAGGGCTGCAGTCTAAGGCCAAGGACAAAGCTGAGGGCTGCAGTCTAAGGCCAAGGACAAAGCTGAGGACTGCAGTCTAAGGCCAAGGACAGGGGGCCTCCCCCGCCCTCTGCTCAGAGCCACAGGGCTCCGGCACACTCGGGTGGGGTGAGGTGGCCGAGAGGGAGACCAGCCTGGGAAAGGGAGAGTCTGCCTCCCAGGGAGCTCCTCTGTGAAGGAGGAGAAAGTGGAGGAGAAGGTGATGCCTGAGAGGAGGGGAGAGGTACTGGGAAGCTAAGGAAGGCCTCGGGGTAGGGCGGGGAAGTCCCAGAAAGATGACAAGAATCACAGCTCACGATGTTCTAACATACAACTCAACTTTTGTTTTTATACATTGCCAAAGAGAGAGAGATACTAGTGGTCCATTTTAAAGTCTGGATTTTACCCTATTTTATCCGTGGTAACAACAAAGAAGGCTCTAGAAAGCAGAAAGCTTGACCACCTCTGATCTCAGCTTAAAACATGATGTTTGCTGATTTGCGCTTTTGAAAGTAGGTGTATTTTCTCTCATTCCCCTGTCAGTATAGTGAAAAGCCCTGGACATTATACATAAAACAAACACCAGGAGACTCAAAGTCAGGAGGAAGGCAGGGCAGCCTTCCTGGGCCCAGGGATGACACAGTGCGGAGACCTGGGTCCCTTCTTGCCTCCTCAGCAGAGGGAAGAGGTCAATTGTCTCTGAATCGATACACAGACAACACGATGCCCATCAAGAAAGAGCATGAATAAACAAGTTAAGGACTGGGAGAAAATATTTGCAAATCACATATTCCACCAAGGAGAGTTTTCTAAAACATATAAAGGACTCTCAAAGCTCAACAAAAAATGCAGTTAAAATGAGCACAATACATGGACAGACGCTTCACTGAACAGCTTACAGAGACGGGAGAAAGCACCAGGAGAGATGTTCAGCATAACTAATGTTTGGGGGGCCGCGTATTAAAGCCACAACCAAATCTCACTGGAAACCCATCAGAACGGTCGAAGCAACAGTGGCAGCGCCAACTGCTGGTAAGGATGCAGAGAGTGGACGACTCACACGCGGCTGCCGCCAAGCGTTCACCCCAGACAAATGAAGACTTGCCTTGACACAAGAACCACACACAAATGTTCACAGTAGTTTATTCACGACAGCCAGACACTGGAAACAGCTCAGCTGTCCTCCAGTGGGTCATGCTCTGGTCACCCACACCTACTACTGAGCAGTGGAAAGGAACAGGTCATTAAGAGTCACAGCAACCTGCGAGTCTCCAGAGGGCCCCTCTGAGCTCCAGGTTGCATGACTCCATTTGTGTGACATTCTTGAAGTGACTGAAGTGCAGAAGTAGAGAACAGACCAGTGGCTGCCACGGGTTTGGGAGGGGATGGGAAGAGGAGGGAGGTGGGTGCGAATACCGAAGAGCGACCTGAGGGAGCCTGGAGGTGACGGGATTCTGCATCTTGACGGTGTCAATGTCACCATCCTGGCTGTGATACTGTACTTTTGCAAGATGTTACCACTAGGGAAAACTAGATAAAGAGTACATGTCTCTCTGTATTATTTCTTATAATTATATATAAATCACAGTTATCTTAAAATGAAATGTTTAAATTTTTAAGAAGCTACTAAAATATATTTTGGGGCCTTGTTATGTTTACTGGTGAATTCTACTAAATATTTAAGGAAAATATTGTTCCAATTCTTTACTATCCCTTCTGGGACACAGAAGCTGAGGGAATACATCCTATGAGTGCACTATTACCCTAAAAAAGACTCCCCCAAGCATTTACCCCAGACCAATGAAGACTTACATTTACACACACACACACACACACACACACACACACACACACACACACAAACACTACATGAAAACTATACACCAGTATCTCTGATGAACATAAATGCCAAAATCCTCAACAAAATATTTCAAGTCAAATCCAACTGAGTATCAAAAAACTACACCACAACTAAGCGGGATTTAACCTACGTGTGTAAGTCTGCTTCAGCAATCAAAAGTCAATCAATGTAAGACTTCCCTGGTGATGCAGTGGACAGGAGTCCACTTGCCCGTGCAGGAGACACAGGTCTGACCCCTGTTCCAGATGATCCCACATGCTGAGGAGCAACTGAGGCCAGGCGTCACAGCTACTGGGCCTGCAGTCTAGAGCCCGAGAGTCGAAGCCACTGAAGCCCAAGCACCCCAGAGCCCACACTCTGCAACAAGAGAAGCTACTGCAGTGAGACGCCTGAGCACCACAAGGCAGAGTCGCTCCCGCTTGCCGCGACTAGAGAAAGCCCGAGAGCAGCAGTCAACGACCAGCACAGCCAAAAAAAGAAAAACTGTAATGCAATCCATTGCATAAATAGGCTAAAGAAGAAAAACCTCAGGATCTTATCAGTAGATGCAGAAAAGGCATGTGACAAAATCCAGTGCCTGTAGATGATTTAAAAAAATAAGCCTTCGGTAAACAATGAGTCGATAAAGAATGTCTACAAAAACAATAATTAATAAAAAAAAAAAAAGAATGTCTACAACTTGATAAAGAATATCTAACAAAAATTCTACATGAAGTGACTCTACTCTAAGTCACTCCAGTCATGTCTGACTCTTTGCAACCCTATGGACTGTAGCCTGCCAGGATCCTCAGGCCAGAAAACTGGAGTGGATTGCCACGGGCTCCTCCAAGGATCAAACCTACATCTCTTAAGTCTCCTGCACTGGCAGGCTGGTTCTTTACCACATTATACTTGACAGTGAGAAACTAGAAACTTTCCCACTAAGACGAGGAACAAGACAAGGATATCCCCTCTCGTTATCACCTTTCAACACCATGCTGGAAGTTTCAGGTAACGTGAAAAGACAAGGAATCAAAAATATACAGACTGAGATGGAAGAAATAAAACTTCCTTTGTTCAAAGATGACACAATTGACTACATTAAAAATCAGTCCCCAAACTCCTCAGACAGAAAGACAGTTACTGCAAGGTTGCAGGATACAAGGTTAATATATAGAAGTTAATCTCCTTGCCATATAGCACTAATGAACAAGCGGAATTTGAAATTAAAAACACGATACCATTTATGTTAGTACTCCCAAAATAAAATACTTAGGGGTAAATCTAACAAAACTTGTACCAGATCTACACGAGGGGCTTCCGTGGTGGTCCGGTGGTTAAGAATTCTCCCTGTAATACATGGGACACTGGTTTTATCTCTAGCCCCGGGAGATCCCACTTGTGGTTCAGTTTGGTTCAGCCGCTCAGTCGTGTCCGACTCTTTGTGACCCCATGGACTGCAGCATGCCAGGCTTCCCTGTCTATCACCAACTCCCGGAGTTTCCTCAAACTCATGCCCAATGAGTCGGTGATGCCCTCCAATCATCTCATCCTCTGTTGTCCCCTTCTCCTGCTGCCCCCAATCCTTCCCAGCATCAGGGTCTTTTCCACTGAGTATCAGGTGGCCAAAATATTGGAGTTTCAGCTTTAGCATCAGTCTTTCCAAAGAATAGTCAGGACTAATTTCCTTTGGGATGGACTGGTGGGATCTCCTTGCAGCCCAAAGGACTCTCAAGAGTCTTCTCCAACACCACAGTGCAAAACCATCAATTCTTCGGCGCTCAGCTTTCTTTATAGTCCAACTCTCACATCCATACATGACTACTGGAAAAACCAAAGCTTAGATTAGACAGACCTTTGTTGGCAAAGTAATGTCTCTGCTTTTTAATATGCTGTCTAGGTTGGTCATAGCTTTTCTTCCAAGGAGCAAGTGTCTTTTAGTTTCATGGCTGCAGTCACCATCTGCAGTGATTTTGGAGCCCCCCAAAATAAACTCTGTCACTGTTTCCACTGTTTCCCCATCTATTTGCCATGAAGTGAGGAGACCAGATGCCCTGATCTTAGTTTTCTGAATGTTGAGCTTTAAGCCAACTTCTTCATTCTCTTCTTTCACTTTCATTAAGAGACTCTTTTTTAGTTCCTCTTTGCTTTCTGCCATAAGGGTGGTGTCGTCTGCATATCTGAGGTTATTGATATTTCTCCCAGCAATGTTGATTCCAGCTTGTGCTTCTTCCAGCCCAGCGTTTCTCATGATGTACTCTGCATATAAGTTACATAAGCAGGGTGACAATATACAGCCTTGGTGTACTCTTTTCCCAATTTGGAACCAGTCTGTTGTTCCATGTCCAGTTCTAACTGTTGCTTCCTGAACTGCAGACAGATTTCTCAAGAGGCAGGTCAGGTGGTCTGGTATTCTCATCTCTTGAAGAATTTTCCACAGTTTGTTGGGATGCACCCAGTCAAAGGCTTTAGCATAGTCAATAAAGCAGGAGTAGGAGCAACTAAGTGCCTGCGGCACAACTATTGAGCCTGTGCTCTAGAGCCCGGAGCAGCAACTACTGAGGCCCAAGTGCCCTAGAGTCCATGCTCTGAAACAAGAACAGCCACTCCCATGAGAAGGCCACACACCATAACCAAAGAATAGCCCGCACTCTCCACAATTAGGGAAGGGCCTGTGCAGCAAGGAAGACCCAGCACAGTCAAATATTATAAACAGTCAAACATTTGAAAAAATCAAAGAACTAAATAGATATTCCATGTTCATGGAGAGAAAGACTCAGTATTTCCAAGATGTCAGTTCTCTCAACTTGATCTAGAGAATCAACACAATCCCAATCAAAATCTCAGCAGGTTATTTCGTGGATGTCAAAAAACTGATTCTAAAGTGACATGCAGAGGCAAAAGGCCTAGAATGACCAACACAATATTGAAGAAGAACAAGATTTGAGGACTGACAGCACCCGACTTTAAGACTTACTATAAAGCTATAGCAATTAAGACAGTGTGATATTTGTGGAAAAATTAACAAACAGATCAATGGACAGAACAGAGAGACAGGGACATACCCAGATGAATATAGTCAACTAATAGGGGATTCCCTGGTGGTCCAGTGGTGGGGACTTGGTGCTTTCACTGCCAGGGCCTGGAGTTTGATCCCTGGTTGGGGAACTAAGTTTCCACAAGCTGTGTGCTATAGCCAAAAGACAAGCAAGCAAACAAAAAAGGAAAAAATAAATAAAGAAAAACTATATATAGTCAACTGATCTGTGGCAAAGGAGCAAAGGCAATACAATAAAGAAAAAGTAGTCTTTTCAGCAAATGGTGCCAGAACAGCTGGACATCCACATGTAGAAAAATGAATCTAGACAAAGGCCATATATTCCTCATAAGTGGATCACAGACATAAGTGTAATGTGAAATGCAGGGCTAGATGAAGCTCAAACTGGATTCAAGATTGCTGGGAGAAATATCAATAACCTCAGATAGGCAGATGACACCACCCTAATGGCAGAAAGCAAAGACTGAACTAAAGTAAAGAGCCTCTTGATGAAGATGAAAGAGACTGAAAAAGCTGCCTTAAAACTCAACATTCAGAAAACTAAGATCATGGCATCCAGTCCCATCACTTCATAGCAAATAGATGGTGAAACAGTGGACACAGTGACAGACTTTATTTTCTTGGGCTCCAAAATCACTGTGGCCAGTGACTGCAGCCGTGAAATTAAAAGACATTCGCTCCTTGGAAGAAAAGCTGTGACAGACCTAGACAGTGTAGTAAAAAAAAGAGACATCGCTTTGCCGACAAAGGTTCGTATGGTCAAAGCTGTGGTTTTCCAGTAGTCGTGTACGGATGTGAGAGTTGGACCATAAAGAAGACTGAGCGCCGAAGAATTGATTCTTTTGAACAGTGGTGTTGGAGAAGACTCTTCAGAGTCCCTTGGACTGCAAGGAGATCAAACCAGTCAGTTGTAAAGGAAATTAGTCCTGAATATTCATTGGAAGTACTGATGTTGAAGCTGAAGCTCCAATACTTTGGCCACCTCATGCGAAGAGCTGACTCATTAGAAAAGACCCAATGCTGGGAAATATTGAAGGCAGGAGGAGAAGGGGTGACAGAGGATGAGATGGTTGGCTGGTATCACTGACTCAGTGGACATGTGTTTGAGCAAACTCAGGGAGATAGTGAAGGACAGGGAAGCCTTGCATGCTGCAGTCCATGGGGTCGCAAACTAGTCAGACACAGCTAAGTGACTGAACAACAACAAATTCCCCTTTGGTTCCCCATCAGAGCTAGGCTGTTCCAAACACAACTCTACACATCTCAGCTTACTCCTCGGCTTCTTGCTCACTGATGTGCCCAGTGACCAGATCCTAGGACCCCACTTCTTTAAGTGGTGTGTTTGTAAGCGAGCTTTTTAAACATTCTCCAAGGGGCCAACACTTAATGAACACAGAAACATAACAAATATATGTTCAATTATTAAGTTAATTGCAATAATGGAAGACATTTGAAATTTTTATTCCTCTTTGCTTTTACAATAGAACCAACAGAGTCAACTTAATAAGTTATCTTTCCTGCTGACTTCTGAAAATTAGTTATTTTAACCATATTTGACTAACAATAGTAATATTATAACAGTAATTATGGAGAAGTTAATTGGATAATAGAGCTTTTCCACAATTTAAATGGAAACATAAAAGAAACTAGATAATTTCAGCCCCACAACTCAAAATGATCAAAACAACCCCACTGTCTGCACTTCATGGTGACCCTAGAGGAGACTAGTAATTTCTGAGACTCCAGGGAAATATTCACACTCAGAAATTCTCCAAGGTATTTAGTAGTTCTCTACAGATTTTACGTTGTACCTTAGCAGCCTATCTGGGGAATTTATTTCTAAACAATTTAGGGGAAAAATCATTACGGCTTTTCATGCAGAGAAGCCTCCAGAGGAGGAAAATTCCCTGGAGAGGGTGAAGTCAATAGGAAAGGACTTGTATTTCTCTCCAGGGCCTGCTTCACCCTCCATTACTCAATGTTAGTGTAGACCATTCTCCCAGGATTACAGGAACCCTCGCTGTCTCCTTGGGTCCAGACAACAACACTAGGGTCATGCACTTCCTCAAAAAGTCGGGGAGGATTTTAGTCACCAAATCCCTTAGAGACTCTGAGTAGCCCCTCAGTGTCCTGATGCAGAGAGAAAAGCTGTTCTTAATGGCGGCGCTATGGGCGCAGACCCGCCTCGTGCTCCGAACAGCAGCCCCTTCTAAACTGCAGACTTCCTTCAGAATACGGAGACAAAGCGACACGCACGCGTGTCTCCACCACGCTGCGCTCTACTCGACTTTCAGCCCTTTGGACTTGAACTCAACGTGGAGAATCTGTGCCAAGCACCTCCCGAACTCCTCTAGGATCATCTGCTCCGCCAGGCCCTTGGAGCGGCGCTCCTTCTCGGCCTCTTCGCCCTGGGCCAGCAGGCAGGCGCACGTGGCTTCCACTACCTCCCAGGAGATGCACGAGGTCGACCGCCTGTCAGAGCAAATGAGTTGAAGGCCACGTTCAATCCCCCCACTGTTTTCAATACCTTTCACAGTCCAGGGGGCATGCTTGTTCGGGCACTTTAAAGAGTGCCACTGGTGAAGTCTAATGCTGTTTTCTTAATACTGGAAATTACATGACCTGGGGACCATATAAAGGACTGCTTTTAGAAGAATGCAGAGGACAGATGAGCCTGTCAGCTCCTAGACATTCTTTTCCCTGAAGGTTCTAAATTTTCTCAAACTCTGATCCACAAAGGAGCCCGGAGACCTGGGCTGCAGCGTCAAGCCTGCAGGCTGGGCAGGGGTTGAAGCAGCAGGAGTCTCGGCGAAGACAAGCCGTGGTCTGGGCTCCGTGCACAGGTCTGTCTGCCTGAGGAAAGCAGCCGCAGCATGGCAGGCTCTGGGCGCCGGCCCTCCTCCCCAGGGGCCCAGTGGCTCTGAGGACTCGCCTCCTGGAGGGTACAGTGTCCGCTCGCCTCTCAACACGCCCTGGATCCCTGAAGCAGTTCTGAAAGTCAGCTGAACCACATCATACAGGTCCAGTTGCTTCCTCAGTGGGCTCCAGGGGCAACTGTGACTTAGCTAGGTAGTTGCCCAAGTCATGCTCAAACTGAAAAAATTGAGCGAAACTATAGATTATGAAAATACAGATGTTGAGATTGGTTTAAATCTGTCAAGGCAATGCACGATGCCTTTTGTTGCAGATGAGTGAGCAGGGCTGGCCTCAGGTCGAGAGTCTTAACATTTTGAGACCAGACTCCCCAGTATGGAGCCCCGGTCACATTCCATCAGACACTCAGCATCACGGTGTCAGGCAATGATGTTTCTGCATGTAATTTCACAGAAGATGCAGCCATGTCTCAGTAAATTTTTACCAATAAAGACCTCTGCAGGTCACAGTGATGAGTCTTTCTGATATCTCCAACCAACAAAGCATGAGTTCGTCTTTTCTACATGTTACCAAATATTTAATGACCTCTGGTAGTTTATTATGACATGGCCCATCCCCTCAAACTCAAGGAATTGTTAAAAATGGGTGAATCTAATCTGATACCTAATAAGATTGTTACTCAACCTTTAAGACTTCCTAGGAGTATCATAATTACAAATATTTTTTGTAATTATTACAAAATATAAAAAATGGCCTCAAGACAGTCACTTGGGGAGACACCCCACTGAAGCGGCTCCGTAAGCCCTCCAGGGGGCGCACGGCATGCCCCGAGAGCGGTTCTCCTCAGTTGCCCCCTGTGGTGAGGAGCGGCTCAGGCGTTTGGGGTCTGGAGGCCAGGCCTTTGCCACCTGAGGCCCTGGAGGCCCTCTGCTCTTGTACGAAACAGGGGTAACTCAGACAGTGAGGACTCAAAGGTTGAACTGAGAGGACAAATAGGACCAAGGGGTTTCGGCAGCAGGGGCACCTCTGGGGTAACGCAGTGTGGGATCAAGGGCTGGTCAAGACAGAGAAGCTGGAGTCTCCTTCCCTACCCCTCATCTCCTGCCCTCCCACAGACAAAAATGCTTTCCTTCCAGTGTGGAAACTATTGTAACTCTCCTCTTAAATTTTTTCCTGGCTGTGAGGTAGGCTTACAGGATCTTAGTTTCCCCCAGCAGGGACTGAAGCCCTGCCTCCTGAGTGGAAGCACTTAGTCCTCAGCCCTGTTTCACCAGGAAGTCCCAACTCCCCTCTCAAGTTAACCTTGAATTCCCTTATTAGGAGGCTGAGTTCAGAGTACCTACCTATCTTTTCTGAATTTTGGCAGTCCTGAAAATTTCGTTGGTGACAAATGATGGCCGCCTTCAAAGCTTCCAATTTCCATGTAGTTTGGCATGTTCATTAGTGTTTTTCGTTCTGGGCTTTCTTCATAATTTTTGCAGCCAATGCATTTGCAAATAGAAGAACACATAATTTTGGCCTGGTAACATAAAATGCTTTAATAAAATTAGGTTGCCCTACAATTCATCAAAAACTGACAATAACTGTTTGGACCTTAAACAGTGTTTTATATTTGTGTGCGCACACATGTAGTAATCGCAGTATTCATACCAGAAAAACGGGGAGGGGAGACGTGAAGATGGATGAGTGACGGTGATGTAAAGAGAAAGGCACATTTCCATCCCTGTTGCTGCCGCCAGGGGTGAGGGAGGGAGGGGGCTCCTGAAGGCTGGTGGGTGGGTGTGGTGTGAGCCCTGAGCAGAGCCAGGTCTCTCCCTCGCGCGGGGAACACACAGTGAAGATTCCACCTGACCCTTATTCTGAAGGAAGCCTGCCCTGGTCCATTCTAGAACTCCAGCCGCCCAACCAGCACTTCAGCACTGAGAGTGTGGTGCCGGCCCTGTGGTTGCAGAGAACGTACTCATGAGAAAAACATGAAACCCACCCAAGGTCAGGCCTGTGGTGGGCGTTCCAGGGGGAGGGCCTTCTTTTTCCCTCGTTGGGGGTCATTGTTTCTTGTCACATGCTTGTGTGACTCTCAGGGCCAGGGCACCCCTTGTGCCAGCCGGACCTGGGGGCAGCGGGAAGACGAGCCCGTTTCTGGCCTCCTCCTTGTTTCAGCCCCTGGGGGTTTCCGTTTGTCTTTTCCAACTCAGACCTGTGTCTAAAGGGATGTGCTTTCTTTTGCACCTCTGGGAGTTTTGAGCAGGAGGTTTGTGGAATTTCTTGTCTGCTGTAATATCAGGCGCAGCAGGACCTCTGCCCGGCTGAGGAAAGCGGGCTGACACATTGCCTCGGGGCAGCAGCGAGGACGCTGAGAAAAGCAGACATGCCCGAGGATGTGTGAAGGGGGCTCCACCGGGCTGAAGCCACTGCCTTCCTGTATCTCCAGATCTGCAGTATTTTTCTCTATTTGCGAAATGTAAATGGAAAATAGAGTCTTCTGGATCTGCAGAAACAGGAAGACTTTACTGAAGCTTGACCTTCTATGACAATCTTCTAAAAATAAAGTTCACAGGAGCATCCCCAAGAGATCTCAAGCAAATCAAAGAGTCTTTGCAGGAGGGGCTTCTCAGCTGCTTCATTGACAGGGCTCAGCTGAGGGTTCCCTTCCTCCCTCTTTCTTCCTTTCCCTTCAACACAAAGAAAGAAGGAAGGTGAGTGAGGGATGAACCTAAAGGAGAAAACCAGTCCCTCTACTGCCTGCAAACCTTTTGAGGAGGAGAACAAAGCTCTGTCTGAGAACTGGTCAGCCTCTCTCCAGCAGCAAAGGCGACTGTGCATTCTGGTCTCTGTCCACTCAGGAGCTGCCCCTCAAAGCACCCAGGGGAAGGCTCGCCTGGGGACAAGGCTGCCCTCACTGCCCCTCCCAGAGCGTCTCTGCTCTGCTCAGCGGGGCAGAAGCCCACCTCAGGGAGCCAACAGACTGCTGGCCCCCGAGGGTGGCCCCAGCATCAGATCAGCAGCCGTAGAGTGGGCAAGGCTGCGGCACTGGGCACCCTCTCCAGGCAAGCTCAGCGGGGACGACATGCTCCCAAAGGTGCCCTTGCTTCATAAAGTGAAATTTATTTTTAAGACATCAAGATACATTGATGAGTGCTCTTTAGAAGCCCTGGAAGGAACAAAATTAAATTCTTAATTAAATTTTTAACCACAAAGTTACTTGGGCCATTTACCTGGCTTTTAAAAATAATGCTTGGCAACTGTTGACTGACCTCATAGCACTCACAGTAGTTCTTAAGGCAGCCCGACCTCTTGCAATTACAGCCTTTGTTATGCCGAGGCTTCACATCACCCAGGTTTCCTTTCCCAATTTTTGGTTGGAAAGCTTCTGGATTTCTATCAAGACATGCCTAAGACAGAAAATGCAAACCTCCATCAAGATATATTTTACTGGTTAAAACAATGCTTAGTGCCAGGTATCTGGCTTGCCCATGGCTGGGTCTAGCTGTCACTTTGGAAGCTGCCACAGTGAGCAGTGGGCCTCTGGTCCCGTCCTGCTCCATTTTCATTCCCTTGAATACTTCAAGGTGGAAAAGTAAGGGATGGTGAAGATGCAAAGAAAGCCACTGTGTCCATGTGAGCACAGCTCCTTCCCGGCCCCGGTGCACGCTGCTTCCTGAGGTATTAATGGTCGGGACCACGGCACTCTGCCGCCAGCCCACACTCATTAAACATGTACCGTGTTCCAGGCATCTTTCTGTGTGACGCATGCGTCCTCTTACTGAATCCTCACACAGCCTTGTGGAGCAAACACCACCCCTCCTCTTGGCGTCTGATGGGTGAAGAAACGGAGGCTCCGAGGGGTCAGAAGACTGTGGCCCAGGGATGGCACCTGGTCTCCGAGTTCACGGCCAGCCCAGGTCTCAACCACCTCTCTAACAAGATGACACCGTGCTCTTTATTAAGCTGGGTTGGGGCAGTATGGGCATCACAGCGGCAGCCCCGGGCTCCCTCTCTCTCGCCACGAGCAGGGGGATCCGTCTGACACTTTTCAGAAGGAGCTTTGCAGTGAGCACGCTTTGGTGTGTATTCTGCTTTTTACTGAAGCAGAAGGATGGTGGAATATGATGAACCTGGGCATTTGTGACCCCCGAGTGACTGCCACCCAGGCCAGGTCAGAGGACAGTCCAGCTCCCCGCCCCGAGGTCCCTCATGTCTCCTCCCCATCAACCCCCCCAATGGGAACCCATCTTCTGACTTGGGCTGCTTTAATTTTGCTGTTCTGGGACTTCAGCTAGCTGGAACCGCTGGGCATGCACTCTCGGTCGTCTGACTTCTTTCGTCAGCACAGTGTCTGTGCGGCTCTCCAGGCTGTGGCACAGAGCTGGAGGTCTTTGTTTTCCACTGCTGTGTGCAGCCCCTTACCCTGTGTACTGCGGACCTATCCAGCCCCCCACAGAGAGGCTCCAGTTTGGGGCTATCACGAACACAGCTGCTGTGAACGTTTTTGTACAAGCCCCTGGTGGACATGTGCACTCATTTCTAGAGGTTGTATTTTCAGGAATGAAACTGCCGGGTCACAGCACACACAGAAGTTTAGCTTTAGTAACTATTGCCAAACAATTTTCCAAGATGCTTGCACCGTTTACATTGCTACCGGCAGTGTGCATCAGACTTGCCATGATCTTTAGATGGAACTTTTCATACTTTTAACTGCAGATAGTGTTCTTGGCCCCTAAAGAAAATACAGCTATGTTGAACATCAGATGAATCACTATTTTTTTCTGTCCAGTGGATCTGCCGGTATCAAAGCTGATTTTCAATTGATTTATCTAAAAGTCGAGGCAAATTAAATTACTTTAGGAAAAAACAGACTAACCATGGCACAGTATGAGAGTCTCAAGTCCAAGTTTCCTCTGGTAAGTGAGAGGGTACCAAGATACGGCCGGGGCAGGTGGGCTGTGTGCCCCTCTCCGGTGGTCTTTTGTCACTGAGGGGCGGGGGGGGGGCAGTTAACCTCTCTCCTGCATTTGGTCTTTGGCAGGTGGCCCGAGGGGCTCTCCAAGTTGCTGTTCACCTCTAGATTCTCCCTTTCTCCCAAAAGCCAAGAAGAATAAATATCAGCCAAAACTAACAATGGCTGAGAGCTTTCATCAAGGTTTCTTCAAACAGTGAACCATCTACACCTTTTCAGACTATACTCTTTGAACTTAGGCTTATCTGCTACAGAACACAATCTAAATATATCTAAACCCCAAATCAAGACAAAATGAATATCTGCATGTCCTTAAACCAGGGACCCTGCTGCCCCTCTAAGCCTCCTGACACCGGTTGGAGAATAAAGGTCTCTCTCTGGCTGCAACTCTCACAGCAGCTTCTGGTCATGGCCAGGGCCCCCACCTTCATGAGCAGAGTCCTATTTAATGTATACTCTTCAACACTTTTGGGTTTCCCCAGTATTGAATTTAGAGACCCGTGGAGATGGATTTGTGAATATTCCTGGAACTTTTAAATGCATTTCTTATTGGAGTCTAACTGCTTCACAGTGTAGTATCAGTCTCTGCTGCGCAGCACGGTGAATCAGCCACATGCACACACGCATCCCCTCCCTCTGGGGCCCCCCTCTCCCTCCCGCCCCCACCCCACCCTTCTCGGCCATCACAGAGCACGGAGCTGAGCGCCTCGTGCTGAACGGCAGGCTCCCACTAGCCGTGTGTCCCACACGCGGTGTGTGTATATGTCAGGCCTAACCTCTCAGTTGGCCCCACCCTCCCCTTCCCACACTCCCCGTGTCCACATGTCCATCCCTACGTCTGTATCTCTATTCTGGCCCTGCAAATAGGTTCATCTGTGCCATTTTTCTAGATTCCACATATATGTGTCAACATGAGTGCATTTAAAGAAAAATTTTACCTTAATGGCCTTAAACCGTTCGATTTCATGACGTAAATTGTTGCAACAATTATTACAGTTGCAGTTGTTGCAAAAGTCCCCACTAGCAAAGCAATCACAGTACCTGTGGACAAAACAACAGAGCGTGTCAAAGGCACCCAGCGAGGAGATGAGGACAAGCGTGCGTGAACCTACAGGGAGAGGTGGGCCGGCATGCTGGGTCAAGCACGACCTTCAGTTACCTGACTCTCCTCTTTCTGTGAAAATAGGTCCACTGGGATGATGGTCTCCAGTGACCAGCACAGAAGAGAGAGGCTAGTGGAAGTCATTAGTTTTCATAACATGGCAGTTGGCATAAAATAAACCATTTCCAAGTCAATGTCCACTGGCATCCATTACCTCCTTCCCCTGATGTCCCCCGCCCTTGTTCCAGGAGAGCCGTAAGCTGGTGAGCACAGAGCCATTTTCCCACCTGCCATCCCAAACCGGCCAACACCACTGAATGCCAGTTCACTTCTCAGCCAGACCTTGCCTGTGAGAAAAACCTAAGGGACCTAGAGGGGGACCCAGGCTCTGTCGCACTTTCACTCCATGTCAGCACGTGGCGGAGGGAGACACGCCTGGGCCAGAAACCCAGGTGAGCGCTGTCACACGTGGCGACGCAGGTCTCCACGTGCTCAGAGTCACAGACGAGCAGGCTGAGCAGCCTTGTCTGAGCTCCCACCTCCCCCCCTGAGGCCCTGGAGTCAGACAGGCAGTGCCCTGTGGCTCGAGGGCAGTGGCCAGCACCTTCTCTGCTGTGTCGTCCTTGAAGAGCTCTCAGTGTTGAGGACCATGAACTGTTTCACATGCTCCCGGAGGAACTTCCTCTCGTGTCGCACGACCGAGGCATTTATAGACCTGAGGTTTTTCAGTCTGAAGAGGGACAAGACACTTTCCAACTCATGTAAGAATCCAGTGTCTGGACAAAGACTCTTAACAACCCACCTGCAATCTGCACCTGAGAGAGGCTTTGGGAGGCTCATCAGCCACCCCACGGCTTCAGCGTGTGACCAGAGAGGACCCGTAGTGTTCTCTTCCTGAGCGCAGTTCATGGAAAAGAGCTTCAGATGCAGGTTTAATATCAGCTCTGCCACTAATTTCCCATGTTACCTGATCCAAGTTATTTATGTCAGCGTCTAGAGCCAGGACGTGGGAATTCTGCCACTTGACTGCCTGGTCTCACAGAGTTGCTGAGGGAAGGCCTAGAAGCCCTGGTGTGCTTCCTCCGACAGACTGCTGCGTGAAGGCAGGAGGGCCTCTGCGTCTGGCTATATGGTGGACTATATGCTTGCAGAAACCTTCCTGTTATAGAATTCTTAAGTACAATTATTTTAACATTTATTGTTTTAATATTTTAAATAATGTGTCAAAATTCATGCCAAACAGAGAGAAAAGTAAAGGAGATTGTCGGATGTGAAAAGATAAGAAACTATGAGCCCAGAGGGGTGAGTTCTGTAGCTGCCAAGTGTTGTCCTGGGCCCTCTGCTGGTCTTTAGTGGCCCGGAGCTTGGGTTCAAATTGGCCACTCCTGCAGGAGACAGAGTCTGAGCTACAGAAGGTGGGAAGTGGATCAAAAAACCCCTTATAAAGTGTCAGTCCTTGAAAGGCAACCTTCCTACAAATCTACTTCATATTTCAGAACACAGGGACCAAAAAGAAGATCCCAGAAGGTTCTAGAAAGAATAATACAGTTTCATACAAAAGGTGAGAAAAAATTTCATAACAACACCAGAAACTAGAAGAAAATGCAGCAGAGCCTTCCAAACCCTAAAGGAAAACTTAATTAGCTGAAGTTGAAAATCCTACCATCCATCCAAAGTGATCATCTCTGTGAGGACAGACATGACGCTTTCAACAAGCACAGTCTGAAAACATCCTCTCCCATCACTCTTGCTTGGGAAGCTGCTGGAGGACAAGCGGCCTGAAAACAATGCAGTGAATCACAAATGAGGAAGATAATGCTATCCAGGAGCCAGGGGGTCAGATATGAGGAAGAAGCAAAGGGAACCCTGGGACTGATGCTGGAAGGAGGGTCCACAAGGAGAACTGTACCTACGGCGGGAACCAGCCCCTCAGGAGCAGGACCTTGACGGCTGCAGGAAAGGCTTCCTCCAGACCCAGTCCCTGAAGACCTAGTGTGTTCGCTTGTGTTGAGAAAGCACTTACACAAGCAGAGGATTAAGTTAGTGTTAGGTACATTAAAACCAAGTATTAACTCGAGGGAGAAGAGAAAGAAGTTGAGGAAGAACATTAATCAAGCCTCAGACGTGTTTTCATAGTCATAAAAACACTGCTGACCTAACAAAGTACATCTGATGTCTGGGAACAGGCCACGTGCATGTTGGGAGGGGGTTAGGTGTGAGTAGGAAGAGGAAACAGCTAAATCACATCTTTCATGGCATGAAAACAAGAGATCATGCCAAAACTCAAAAGCCAAGGAGCAGCAATACAGGCATGTTATTTAGATTCATGGAGGCAAATACTAAAAGATGTGGTTAAGGGCTGAAAGCATCTGGAGATCAGAAAATAAGGAACAATTATCAGGAACTACATTTTTTGTCATAAACTTTGTATAATTATTAGACTCTTTTTTTTTTGATTGAGCCACACAGCTTTCAGGATCTTAGTTCCCTGACCAGGGCTCAAACCCAGGCCCTCGGCAGTGCAAATGCAGCGTCCTAAGCATTGGACAGTCAGGGAATTCCCTATTTGGCTCTTTAAACTATGTACATATGACCTGGATAAAAGCAATAATTAAAAGTCAGAAAGGATAAACTGAAAGATAAAGGAGTTAGATCCAGATATGGCATAAAATGACAAAGAAGTTAGAAACATGGGAGAGATAAAGAGAAATGGTCCCTAGCTGGGGTGTCACGTATGTCTGATAAGCATTACAGGACAGAAAAGAGAAACAGAAGAGACTTATACTTGGAGTGAGGGTACCTGTGTTTTCCAGTTGTGGGTCCTCAGATTTCAGAAAACTAATGAACCTCAAAAAATCAAATAAAAAGAAAAATCAAAGATAAAAAGAAAATTGTAAAAACACCAGAGAGAAAAGACATCACCTAGCCTGACCACTGACTTTGTGTTAGAAATAATGGAGAATAGTAGAACAATATTTTTAAAGCATGGAGAGGAAAAACTGACAATCTAGAATTTTATACCTAGTCCAGCTATGTTTAGTCACTGAGATCCAAGCTAGACACACTTCTTTTCTTGCTCTACACACTTTGCTGGGTGATTTAATTTATTGACTACTTTTTAAAACTTTGGGCTTCCCTGGTAGCTCAGGTGGTAAAGAATCTGCCTGCTATGCAGGAGACCCTAGTTCAATTCCTGGTACAGGAAGATCCACTGGAGAAGGGATAGGCTACCCACTCCAGTATTCTTCAGCTTTCCTGGTGGCTCAGCTGGTAAAGAATCCACCTGCAACGTGGGAGACCTGGGTTCAATCCCTGGCTTGGGAAGATTCCCTGGAGAAGGGAACAGCTACCCACTTCTTCTGGTCTGGAGAACAGGCCTGCAAAGAGTTGGACATGACTGAGTGACTTCCACTTTCTTTTTAAAAAACTTTATGTATAAGATTAGTACTCTGTTTCACCAAAGTCTCATTTTCTTCTTTCCCAAACATCAGGAAAGGGCTCCCACACTTGCTGCTCACCCTTCCTCATCCCCGTTCATTCTTCAACCTACTGTTCCCAGACCATCTTCCTGCCTCCCTCTAACTCTCAGAGGTGGTCAACAGCCTCCTTAAACAGGAGATGCAAGGACCTCTGCACTGCATCTGCCTCACAGCAGCGTGTGACACTGTTGGGCTCCAGAACCTATCAGACTTCTCCACCTTCAACTCAGGGTGTCCACACCTTAACTTCTGACCTTCACCTTCCGCCTGCACCCTGCTCTTGCTGCAGTCTCTCTGCATTTGCGGTGTCATCACCTACCCGGTGCCATGACCCTGAGTCATTTATGGTGACTACCTTTCTCTCTTTTCTCATATTCAAGGGGTTACCAAGTCTTTTGATTCTGGCTCAGAAATGTCTTTGCTAATTGTATTCTTGTGACAATAAAATAACATTTGTTGTAGTTTTTTAGAATATAAATAAAAAGAAAAAATTAAAATAATTCAGAATCCTGCTCCCTAGAGATGACCATTTGGTAAATATACTTCAGAGTTTTTCTGTAAAACTATGCATGTTATCAATAACTACATGCTGTTTGGTTACATATAATACATAAATAAAAACAAGATCATATTCTATACACCTTTTCAACGTGATTTTACTATGTATCGAAGTCAGTAATCAACAGACAGCTTGCTTTTATTACTTGGCAGTCAGGGAGTTGTATTACATGTAAACAGATGTATGCCACTGTGATGGCTGCGCTCTGTCCCACTCTACAGTAACATCACTACAGAGTGATTAATAATTCCCCTTGAACTGAACAGTCGGATTATTTTGTATATTTTGGCATAATGAACAATACTATGCAAACGGCACTGGCCTCCTTTCTGTCCCCAAACCCTGTGCCCTCTCTCTCTTGCCACATGGCCTTTGAGCCTATTTCCTCTGCCTGGAATGCTCTTATCAATCCACTTTGAATCCACCTCTGCCTCATTAACTCCTGATTAACTCCTCCTCATCCAAAACCCCTCCCTTTCTCAGGAAAATCTTCCTGGCTGTCATACCTGGTCCTTCCCCGATTACCCTCTGCCCGTTGCTGCTCCTTTGCCACGCATCCACCATGATCTCTGTGTATGTGATTGTTCTATTCACGTCTGTCTCCCTGGCTGGACTGTGAGTGTTGAGAGGGCAGGGACCGTAACTTATCTTGTTAATTTCTGTTTTCTCTGTCCATGAAATCACAGGAATCAAAAATATTGTGGAATGAATAAATAAGAGTGAAAAATGTATATGTCTCTTTACATACAGCTTGAAATGTCTCTTAAATCTGTGGGTTTTACCTCATCCTGCTAGTTCAGGTCATCATCATGTTTCTCTATGCTGTTGTGATAGTCTCCTAACCTTCAACTTCCTCCACTTTGCCATTAATTTTTAAAACATATATCAGGCAAAAGGAAGCAAGGAAAAAGCAGTAATCAGAAAATACAAAAGTGGTACTCTGTATTTCTGGTGGGAATATAAAATGATGTAGTCATTTGAAAACCAGTAATGTGTTTCCTCAAAAAGTTAAATAAAAAATTACCATATGATTCGGCAATCCCACTTCTAGGTATATACCCAAAAGAAATGAAAGCAAGAACTCAGACAGACACTTGCACACCCACGTTCATGGCTGCATTATGCACACTAGTCAAAGGTGGAAACAACCCAAGTGTCTATCAACAGATGATGGACAAACGATCAGTGGATAAACAAACGTGGCCTATGATACAGTGGGATATTAACCAACCTGGAAAAAGGATAAAGTATTAATACATGCCACAACATGGATGAACCCTGAAAATATGTTAGTGAAAAAAGCCAGACAAAAAAGCACAGTACTGTATGAACCCACCTATATGTGGTGCCTGGAACAGGGAAACTAAGAGACAGAAGGTAGAACAGAGGTTTGCCAAGGGCTGGGGTAACAGGGACCATTTAATGGGTGGTGGTGATTGTCCCACAACATCATGAATACAATTAACGCCACTGAATCGTGTGTTTAAAAATGGTTAAAATGGTAAGTTTCATGTTTTGCATATTTTACCATGATTTAAAATAAGCAAGGTGCAGATTGCACATATGAAATGCTGCCATTTTAGGAAAGAAAAGAACTTAAATAAATTTTAAGACTTCAAAAAAAATTTATGAAACTTATTCATGATATAAGTAAGTCCACATATGTCAATAATGAGACAAAGAATGCAAATAGATTTTAAAGTCTATTGAATCATGGATTATTAGATTTGCTTTTTAAAAACCCAACTATAGGACTTCTCTGGCAGTCCAATGGCTAAGATTCTGTACTTCCACTGCAGGAGGGTTTGAACCCTGGTCAAACCTTGGCCACTGGTGGGTTTGAACCCTGGTCACTGTGTGGCATGACAAAAAATAATAGTAATACGGTAAGTAAATAAAACAAAATAAAAACCCACTATATTTAGATATGGAGATGGTGATGGCACCCCACTCCAGTACTCTTGCCTGGAGAATCCCATGGACGGAGGAGCCCGGTAGGCTGCAGTCCATGGGGACGCTAAGAGTCGACCCGACTGAGCGACTTCACTTTCACTTTTCACTTTCATGCATTGGAGAAGGCAATGGCAACCCACGCCAGTGTTCTTGCCTGGAGAATCCCAGGGACGGGGAGCCTGGTGGGCTGCTGTCTATGGGGTCGCGCAGAGTCGGACACGACTGAAGCGACTTAGCAGCAGCAGCAGCAGCATATTTAGATGACAGAAGACACACCTGAAACACTACCACACAAAGTGTGGACATAGGAGGATGTTAGGAGCACAGTTTGCTAATACTGACCAAAGAGAATAAGGCATAGTAACAGTAATATGAAAAAATATATAAAGCAAAGAGCACTAGGATACAGAGTCACATTTAACAGTTGATGGAATAATTCACAAAAAAGATACAACAATCATGAATTTGTACACCTTTCACTATAGACTCAAAGTATATAAACCAAAATGGAATTATAAGGAAAAAATAAGTAAATTCACAATCATAATGAGACGTCTTAATGCACTTTTATCAAAAACAGATAAATCACACAAAATTTAATGAGCATTTAGCAGATTTAAAAAACAAAACTAACAAACTTGAACTAGTGGATAGCAAATGCATCTAACAAATAGAGAATATACATTTTTAAGTTGATATAGAATATATTAAAAATTGACCAAACATCGTCATAAGGTAATCTTCATTAATTTCAAAGTATTGCTATCATACAAACCATATTATCTCACCACATTATAATTAAACATAAAAATTGACAATAAAAATGTTGCTTAAAAATATATATACACAGATACATGCACATATATGCATACATATATATCTGAATACTTTGAAATGTACACCTAAATAATTCATGCAGTGAAGAGAACATTATGATGAAAATTACAAAATATTTTGAGTGAATAACAATGAAAGTAGCACATAACTCTTGGAGGATGCAGTGAAGCAGTACACAGAGCAATTTATAGCTTTAAATGCATTCCCTAAAAAAAAGATTGTAAATAAATGAGTATTTAATACAAAAAAGCTATTAAAACAAGGGAATAAAATGATAAAGGTATGAGGGAGAAAATGGGCTTCCCAGGTGGCACAGTTGTAAAGAACCCACTTATTGATGCAGGAGACACAAGAGACTCAGGTTAGATCCTGGGTCAGCAAGATCCCCTGGAGAAGGAAAGGGCAACCCACACCAGTATTCTTGCCTGGAAAATTCCATGGACAGAGGAGACTGGCAGTTTAGTCCATGTGGTCACAGAGTCAGACATGACTGGGCATGCAGGCGTGCATTGTAATGATTATTATATGAGGGAGAAAAGAGTAAAGAGTAAGAAATAATGTTTTTAAAGCAAGAATACAGGCAAGAAAATCAATAAAACCAAAAGCTGCTGCTCTGAAATGACTGACGAAACAGACAAATCTCTCATGAGACTGATCAAGGAGAAGAAAAGATGCAACCAACAATAGTACGAATTAAAATTAGAAAAATGTAAAGGCTCTAACTACAGATAGATTATTTTTTAAAATAACAAGAGTATATGAACGGAGATATATTGAGACTTGAAAATGTAAAGAAATCAATAATCTTCAAGAAAATATAAAATAAAATGGACTCAAGAAACACAAACTTAGTGACAGCAACAACTTGTAAAGAAAGTGAATGAGTACTCCATCTCTTACCCCCACTCCAAATCCCAGACTTCAAATCAGACAGCTTTATGCACAAAGTTTAATCAAACTCCAAAGAACTAGTAAATCCTATCTTGCCCAACTTTTTCAGAGGCTAGAGAAAAAGAGGGTCCAGTGGGAATGGGGAAGACTGCTAATGCATTTTATTAGGCAATTCAGCACTAATAGCAATTTCAAACAAATAAAATATGAGAAAGGAAAATTACAGATCTATCTCACTCATGAAAAAGATACAAAGACCCTAACAAAACGTTGAAAACTAAATCTAGCAGTGCACACAAAAGATAAAATCAATACATCATCATCAAATTGGATTTAATCTCTGGCCTACGAGGGTGGATGACCCTTAGAAAATGTTGTCATAGATCAAACTGTAAGATTAAAAGAGGAGGACAATCCGATCATTCAAAAGAGTGCAGGCAAAAAGGCTTTGATAAAATTCACCACTCGTTTATATTAAGAATTAAAAAAGAAAACCACTTAGGAAACCAGGCATACATAGAAGGACACTTCCTGAGTCCGAGGTGGGCATGCAGCAGAAAACAGCCCACACGCCCCACACTCTGTCCCTTGCCTCAAGTCTAGCTGAGAATGTGGTTGCCTCTGCTTCACTTCCCAGCTTCCTGCACTACATGGTCGGAACACACGACTAGGTTCTGGACAAGGGAAGTTGTGTGGAAGTGGCTGGCAATTACTGGCTATGCCTTAGAAGGTAAGGAGCGTGCCTTTACCCTGCTCTGTTCCCTTCCCCAGTGGCTGGAATCTGAATGTGAGGGTGCAGCTGGGGCAGCCCTCTTAGTCACAAAATGGAATCACTCGCTTGAGGATGGCAGAACAACTGATGAAGGAGGCAGAGACACTAATACCGAATAGCCACCACAAGAGCCCTGGTTGTCGTGCAGAGTCTTTGTTACAGAGTCACATACTACAGAGCACTTCTCAAAAACCTGCAGCAATATCTTATTTAGGGAATAAAATTTAGGTAAGGGGATTTTAGAAGTGTTTCTATGAAAGTCAGGAGCGAGGCAGTACCCAGCCCCAGCATTCTGTCATCACCGCAGTAGAGGTCCTAGCTAAGACCGTAAGGCAAAGAAAAGGAAAGGGTGGGAAAGACACCATCAGAGACACTCTGCAGACAGGATGCCTGTCTAAACACTAAGATGACGGAAAGTCACAGGCAAGTCAGCACAGCTAGGAAGTGGGGCCCAGGCAGGGAGCAGGATTAAGAGCCCAGAACCAGACCCACATGTGTACTTCAAACTTTGACAGCTGACAGGGAAGGCATTGCAAGTCATGGGTGACCATATTAGGGTTTTGCAATAAATGGTGCTAGAAAATTAACTGTACACATGAAAAAAAATTAGATTCCTACCTAACGCCATTCACAAAAATCAATTCCAGGTGCATGAAGGCCTCAGTGACAAAAAGCATGCCCTTAAACTTCCATAACTAGTCTAACGGCGCATCTATTCAACCTCTGGGCATGGCCAGATCTCCTAACCAGGCACACAAAGGCGGCAACAATAAAGACACTTGATAACTTTGACTCTATTAAGTTGAAAACTTCTGTTCAACAGAAGTCACTGCTCGTTTCCTGCCCTGTGTATTAAGTGCCCGTAGGCGGCGACCTTGCCCTGGACACTGGAGGCAGAGCTGTAAGGAAGACACAGACCTCCTCACCATGGGACCTGAGACGCTGCGCATGTGCCGTCTCTCAGGCTTAGAAGGAGGGTCAGACAGGGTCAAGGACCCACGTCCGGGCCGGAACATACACCTCGGCCCCGCCCAGAGCCCAACCGCTTCTGTTACCTCTGTGGGCCCCCGGCTGAGCAGCACCGCTTCCCTCCCCTAGGAAGCTCAGCCTGGTCTGCCCCGTGGGTAGCAGCCACGATGCCAGCCGCAAGATGAGAGCTGGAAAAGTGCCGCCCTCTCTGGTCTCAGGCTCCTCCACTTGGAGGGTCGGTTGGGACGGACCTAGGGGTTCCGGTCTCCATGGGAAAAAAACCCAGCTGCCTGCAGGCTGATGAGTGAGATGGGTGGTGGCGTTTCAGGGCGTGCCTCATTCCAGAGAGCGCATGCTGGGTCGCCAGCACGGGGCCGCAGTCTAGGCATTCTTGCAGGAGGTATCTGTATTGTCCTCCCTCTTCGGTCCACTCTCAGGAAACCACACTGCCCAGGAAACCTTGAGGTTTGTGGCCCCTCTCTAGGCTGTGAGACACCAGCGCATCATCTGCTAAAGATACTGTCCTCGAGGTACAGACCGCTTCAGTGCTGGCGGACAGCAACAGTCCACTCCTCTGAAGGCAGTCTTACTCTGTCACTTGATGAGAAAGTGACAGTACTATTCTAGAAAATACCCAGGATGCTCTGTGGTATGTTCACATCCTGCAGGCACGTTACATCCTAGAATTTTAGTTGTAGTGCTTGAAAAGACTTGAGATCATATATATTCTAAACTCATTCTTTCTTTATTGGCATCCTGGCAAATCCCTGGCTAAAAACACTTTAAAACTTTGGAACAACAATAAAAGCAAAAGTTTGAAGTATATGATTTTGAGTTTCAATGGTAAACAGCAAAGGAACTAAAAATAGTGGCTCTAGCCAAGGGGGTTGAGTGTAGAGTGTCCCCTCCTCTCCCACAGCAAGATGGCAGCAGATGATCTCTCCAGACATGGAAGCAAAGTTCGGAAAGCTTGAAAACAGGTCACTGAAGTGGTGGCTTCTCGGGAAAAGTCTGGAGTGTGGGGAGGTATGGGGATTATGATGGATTTCTCTCCACTGTTATCAGATACAGTTACTGATTTTTACCCACGTGTATGCATCACTTTGATTTTTAAAAAATATAATAATGTGGTTTTCTCTTTATTAATGGCCAATTAGTAGTAATCCCTCTTAACATTTATCCAAGAGAGATTCCCAATAATGCAGGGCAAATGGACTCCAAGAAAATTAGATTCCATTGCTTTGAACATGACTTAGCTGCGGGGAGTAAAAAGCTAAAGGAAGCTAGGAGCTATGCCTGGTGCTGATGCCATGCTTGCTAGTGAAGCTGCAGTGGTGAATCCACCCCTGATCGGCATCAGGATGGGCACCTGTGGCACATGGAGACCCAGAGTGATGTTGCCACCAGCACAAGGGCACAGATCTCACCAAGAAGGTCCACTGGGTTGAATATGCCCATTTCTAGCCTTTCCAAAACCAGTATTTGTGGAGACAATTGGTTTCTCAGTGGTAGATTGATACCAACCCAACAACGATGCACTGTTCAGAGTGCTGTGTGCTAATTTTTGGTGGAAATGACACCCCCTCCGGTGCCTATAATGTTCACAGCCTTTATTCATGGCCCCCCGCTTCTCAGGATGCTGCTACTGAGGAAGCAAAATCCCCGGTGACGAGTGTGAACTTAGAGGTGCAGACACACAGGAGGGCTACGCATCCCCTGCACACGGCACCCACACTTCTCTGGAGCAGGCAGTCCTCGCAGCCCTCAGACACAGCGTCTCCCTTCCCGGGACAGCACCACAAACACTCTGAACCTCCTTTTCATTTGTTCCAGCGCTGACCAGGTCCCCTTGTGATGATAAAATCTTTCTTTAGCATGTTAGTCGTCCATTAATCTGGAAAGCTGCTTCTAGGCAAGAAGCTATTTCTTGGGCCTTTCCATTACGGGGTAATCAATAAGTCACCCTTCTCAGAGACATCTTATTTCCAAGTCCTAAGAGCCACCTCACTCGCCCCAGTCCTGGTGTACCCCTTGCTCTAGGCTTCATGGGTCGTTCGTGGGCAACCCAGTCACCGACCCAGCCAGCAGCGTGGCAGCCCTTGACCACAGGAACCCCTTCAGCCCCAGCTCGGTCCGCTCTAGTCTCTACCACCTCGTCCTCCACCGCATCAGAAGTCTCCATCTGGGCTGGCCAGTCTGGCTTGACAGTGTCACACGGTGCCGGCTTTTCCCTCTGCTCTCCTTCCTCCTCACCCAGCTGCATTTTTAGAGCTCCTGATCAGCAGTCTCACGGCGTGTCCAGTGTTCAGAGGGGTAGGACTTGCATTCACAGACAACTCAGTAGTTACATACAGTCAACCCTAGATTTTAACATTAGCTTAACAAATCACTTTGTTCAGTTTTGTTTTGTGAACCAAGTTTCACAGCCTTCTGGGTTTTTGCCCACTTCTGCACCCCCACATCACTGCCCCATCAGTGGAGCTCTCAGCGACTTCAGCAGGAGCTCTGCAATGGAAAGATCACGTGGAGAGCGTGGTTAGGGTTGTCAGGCATCGGCGCGAGGGGGCTTTCTTCCCTTCCATCACGTAACTCAAAGCTAGGCAGGCACTCAGGGCAGAGGCTGAGAGCAGACAGACAGCACGAATGTATCTCCACGTGACAGGTGGGGATGGGAGCTCAAGGGCATGGGGCCACCAGTCATGGTGACCGGTCCACTCCTATCGCATCCACACAGTCCACCCCGGCCTGGGACTCTGCTGCACAACCTGCCCTACCACTCCCCTGACTGAGCCTCCCAGGAGCTGGCATCCCTTGGGGAGAATCGTTCTGAGAAGAATTCAATATAGAGTAAGCCAATTCATCCAGCTTTTAAAAATTAAGATGTGGAAATGTTACAGTTAATGCTCAACAAGGATGCCGTGTTTAGCACTTGTTGGAGGGGCTGGAGAACATAAGCCAAAATCCAAGAAAATCACACCACTTGAGGCGCAGGCAGAGTCTTTTACTAAGTTAGTTGGTCAAGATAATACCAAAAGATCCCAACCAGGCTTGTGCAGAAAGTGCTGTTTCTTGTCGCTCTGGTTTACAGGGAGCGTGAGGACATGGTGTTGAGTCTTAACTGTTACAGACACACTACCAGCCGTTCATGTCTGTATGGACCCTGCTCCACTTACTGACTTCTAAACAACCTTATTTCTATTTAGTAATGAAGGATTTGCGATTACTTACAATTTCAGACACTGGGATTTGGTACAGTTACATGGCTTTTTAGACTTTGTGTCCAATGAACTAAGAGTTACTCTATAAAGATTAAAAAAGAAAATGTATTCAGATCATTACTCTTCAAAAAGAGAATTAGCTAAGCAGCTGGTGTTATTGAACAAAGATTGAAAATCTCAACACCAGGGAGTCATAGGTATCATTCACCAGTGCCAGACCATAAGATGGAGTGGCACGCGTGTGCACAACGTGAGGAGCTAGCCTGGCCAGGTCCAGCTGCACGTCCAGGGACCCTATCGCTGCCCCCTCCCCAAGCCCACACACATCTCAGGGAACAGATGGCTGAACTTGAGGGCACAGGCCCCAGGGAAAGTGAAAGTGAAAGCATTAGTCACTCAGTCACATCCGACTCTTCATGACCCCATGAACTGTAGCCCGCCAGGCTCCTCTGTCCATGGGATTCTCCAGGCAAGGATACTGGAGTGGACTGCCGTGCTCTTCTCCAGGAGACCTTCCCAACCCAGAGATGAACCTGTGTCTCTTAGGGCTCCTGCACTGGCAGGCAGGCTCTTTACGACTATGACACACACAGTTTTGGGGAGCAGAGGAGGGAGAGAGGTTTCATATCACGGGGCGTGGACCTTCCCCAAGCTTCTTCCATTGATCTATTTAAACCTCTATTGTGTGTGGCTCCCCATACCAAATAGATTTTTATTTTTGTATTTTCCAATTCAGAACACTAATGAAAAGTATAAGTTAAAGAACAACAGATAAACCATCATCCGCTGTGTTAGAGCTGACTAGTACTACCATTAGTATCAGATGTGTTTAGAATGTTACCACATGGGTGTTGGGGACTGCCCTCCTAACTGTTCCTTTGGGGGTGAGCCCAGAAGCCATCTTCAGGGGCATCAGAGGGGAGAGGTGAATATGTGCTGGACACTGCTAAACCTGAGGGCGACAGCGGGTTAAGAAACTGGGACACGCTCCCAAGTGCCGCTCAGAAGCACTGCTGCCCGAGGAGACTGGGGACGCTGGCCCTGGGAGACGGTGGGTCACCCTGGGGCTGAGGAGCACACATGCCCAGCTGTGACCGGGGCCCTCCCTCCCCGGGGCCTGGGGCCCTCGAATCCAGCCTCCTGCGCCCCGAGATCGTGTGTGCAGGCTTTGCCTCCGTAGCACTGGCTGCTTCTGAGATCACAGCTCGGTCGCGGTCTCCTCAGGAGCTACGACAGTGCTTGGCACACACAGTCTTGCTGACAGCCTCCTGGCATCCTGCAGGGCATGGGAACCACCCTCTGCCTGTGCTCTGAACCCTCTCTCACACAGCTGTCTTCAGTCAGGGGGGGCCAGTCGAACCTCAGCTCAGGCCCCCGCCCCCACACTCTGGAAGCTTCTGCCTCTCTTCTCACTGTCTCTGTTTCAGGAGCCCTGCCCTCTCTCCTTGGAAACGGTCAACGGTCAGCGACTCCTGGATGAGTTACCGTGTGCTGCTTCTTCTGGAGATGTCTCCCATTTCTAAGATCATATCCCACTCTATGTTGTTGAACCTTTATTAACTCATTCTTCCTCTGGCCTAGTTTCCCTCCATAGAGAGGAGAGTGGCAGCCTTCCACCCTCATAGGTACCTGCAGGGGGCACATCTGGCCACGCTGCCCTGGTCCCCCAGCCTGGATCAGATGTGGGCTGTTCAGAGGAGGGGGACATGGGCGCCCCCTTCACCACTCTTGCCCTCGGCCTTGCCTCTAAAATGGGGCAGGTGTGGCCTGGCACTACCTGTCCAGAGGAACCCAAACTCTTCCTTTTAAAAATGGGGTAGGGGCCCATGGAGACAGTCCAGTGGTGACCTTCCGTAATTGTGGAAGGAGAGAGCATGATTCACTGAGGGTCTACAGTGTAGGAAGGTGCCAACAGGCACTGACTATGAGATTACTTTGCTGCTAGGCTGTCACAAGTGCTTCAGGGGAATACCAAAATATACATTATATACACATATATTTTAATTTACATTGCCTGTTCTAGAGGAATCCACCAAATAATTTGGGACACGAGCTATATACAATTGAAAAACTAGAGAACAAAAGATATTATATGATCAACTATCAAATTATATGATATAGATTATAAATGATATAAAATTCAAGGACAGTTTAATAGAGATGCAAAAACAAAACAAACTACTCCTGAAAGAAGTAGAACTTGGCATTGACTTTTGAGGGTGTGAAGTTTTTTGTTATTCATCAAAAGGACGTTTCAGTTGAAATAACAGCACAAGCAGAGATACCACATCAGGGATGAGCAAAGAGTGCCTGAAGGGACAGTAAAGGGACAAGATCATTGCAGTGGATTAAACTGGAAAACAAACTTCCATGGCTCTAATATTAAAAATATCTGACTACTCTTCTATGCCAACCTGAAAATTACAGGGCTAGAGGAGATCTGTACAACTCTGCCTCAGAAAAGCATTATAAATAAACTGTACCACAGTGATATATGACCTCATCTTTAAGAAAAAATTTCCAGAGAAGCAGACTCTTGAATTTTATAATGTTGATTATGTTACCAAAAATAAGGACATCAAGGACATATCAGAATTCACAGTAATGTCTGATTGATAATTTGATTATTAAAGGTATGCAGAGTGACAGGACATGAATTTTTATTCACATGATAAGCTAGTTAATAAGTCAACCAGTTCACTACCTATACCTAAAGATTGGTGACTGGGTGAATTCACCCACATGGGCTGCTTGCTATAAGGCCCAAGCTGGCCTGCATCTAAGTCATCCATCTCAGAATGTTTAACCATATGGGCTGGCAGAATATCCTTTCTCATGTCTTCACAACTAGTTTAACCTTGTTGTCTGGTGAAAGTTAAAAAAAAAAAAAAGCCTAACAAAGCATCTAAAGGGGTCTAGCAAATTAGTCGTGGTTGGGAACTCATACAGAATGAAATAGCCAGGAAACGGTTTCCTGACAGCTCCCTTACCACAAATAACAAGTTGGTAGAGATTCCAGTATGCCATCAGTACTGTGGATGTAGAGATAATAATCATCTGGCTGATTCAGTGGCATGACATCAAATCAAGTAATTATTTGCAGTAAAAGATACAAAAACAAAGCTCATGTTGTTCCTGCAAACCTTCCTGGCACATCATTTATAGTAGAAAAACATTTTATGGCCTGCATAATTACTTCACAATAGAGAAAACCTTGTAGAGACTGGAAAGAAGGCAGGGGGAGGGTGGGAATAAGGGAAAATACACTGAATGAAGATTTCCTCATTGCCGCTCCTCTGTGGAAAAGTGTATCAGCTGCAACACAGAGAAACTTCAGATGGCACTCTAACTCTGAGAGCACACGCTGAAGCAAAGTCTTAGAAGCACCAGAGGCCCTTGGGTGTGGCGGACACGCTAAAGCGCCTAGTGTGCAGTACTATGGGCTGGATGCCCCCAGGCTACGAGCAAGGTAAAGTCCATATCCTTAGACTCTGAAAATCCTGGGTCATATGGTGCAACCAAAGATGTGATACCATCAGCAAATCTAGAAGTGGCTCACAGGGTTGTTTTGTCCACAAACATTATGAGCCATGATTACAGAACCAGTCACAACAGCACCCACTGATCCATCATGCCAAGATAGTGAAGCCAGGAGGATGGCTCCCATAGCATTAGTCAGTCAAATTAAACGAGAGCCAACAGCTGAGGTGGCACAGAATTACAACCAGCTCCACGACCAACTGCGAAGACTGAAGCAGCAAATCACGTGAGCAACTGACATTCTTCAGCGACGATGCAGAGGTATGTGTTGACCGAACCCCACCAGGTCACCAGAACTCCACCAAGCGGCCCACCTGAGCCTCTCACACTGCCCCAATGACTCTCCTCACCCTCATCAAGGACACAGTGAAGGTGTGCCCGAGAGCAGGCGCTTCAGGAGGCTGGGGGCACTGGAGACCAGCCTCCATTTCCTGAATTGCTGGCCTGATTTCTTGCAGGCCCTCAAATGTACTTTTTCATTAGGCTGTGCGCCCCAGCTTCTGGAGGCAGGACGCGGTGGCCCTCCGTAACCAGCTAGATGGCTCCACGAACAGAGGGCCGCTCTACTCACTGACAGCGCGAGTGCGCACTCAAGAAGGTCTCAGCCGGGTTGGTTAGTTTCATTAGTTACGACTGTAGACGTGGTTGGAAAATGGCAAGACCAGGTCCCAGATGAGCGCAGCCGTGTCCGCCGGCAGACCATGTGCCTTGGACCCTGCCACTGAACGTGAGCAAAGGCCGTGGGCAGAGGCTGCCATAAAGGCACAGAGGCTGCGGTCAACATTAGGGGACTGCCACACCATTACCTGCGCTGATGACGGCAAAAAAGAAACAGAGCAGCCAAGCTGAAACCAACGTGTTCCCAAGACAGCTAGGAGCGGCAGCAAGCCTCTGAGACACTGACGCTGGGCAGGGGGCAGAGAGTGGGAGCAAATGAAGGTTACAGACCAGTCTTTCAAGCAACCCCAAACGGGATACTCACAGCGATGCTGTTAGCGCACTGCTGAATGTAAAACCCTAGTTTAGAATCGTGGAGGTTTGCAGGTAAAGCTAACTTTAAAACTCAGAAGAAAATCACGGATGTACCCAAGAGCCTCTTAAACGCTTACATTAAAGTGACAATTGCTTTTAATTCTTACCCAGCCAAAGTTATTTTTGGTGGTGGTCCTGGAAGAGTTGATCCTGAGGGGAAAGCAGACCCATTGATTGCAGATGGTAAGGCTCCACTGTCAAGCTGTGTAAAGTCAAAGGCAAGCATAATTTGAATTAGTATACATTTTAAAAGTTCATTATACCTCCCCCCGCCCCCAGGTATAGACAAAAATGATTTTCTTCTGGAGGTTTATACCACGATCACTTTACAACAACATCCAGGCCTGTTATCATCATGGTTCTGCTAACTCCTGAGCAGGTTCCAGCCAAGGTTTTCAGTAGAAGTGAGAGGGGTCCAGCCCCAGTCACCTCACCCACCAGACCACAGGATGCCCTGGGGTGAGAAAGCCTGACTGTGGACGAAGACTGAAATGGGCCAAGGATTCAGGGCCAAGCCATAGACAAGCAGTTCACACAGCTGTCAGCTGGTTGCCCAGTGTTATTGCAATGGACATCTTTTTCACTTTTATGAACTACAAATTCAGAAATAAATTCAATAACATATTTCTATAAACTAAACATGTTCTTTAATTATTATGTTCTTAGGATAACACAAGAGATCTTGACATTTGAAATCTCATTGGCAACCATTACTTTTCCATCTAATCATAAAAACTTTTGTAATCAATTTTAACAAATTCAAAACCAGTGTCCTAATCTCTGCATTAGGTTCTCATGTTCTTTTGTATATTATCCATTCACATGGCTTACAAGGAAAGGAAAAGGTAGCAAAATCAATACTGATCTTTATTTTCTTAAAAGAATCTTGAAGAAATTTCAACTGTTGAATAAGTTTAGATTTTGAAATTATTTATGTATATCACAAACATCCTATCCTTGTCCCTTCCTCCCTGAAAACTTGAAATTTAAAAATCAGCTTTATTTAAGAAACAGTTTTGGAATTTCCTGGCAGTCTGGTGGTTAGAACTGTGTACTTTCACTGCTGAAGACCTGGGTTTGATTCCTGGTCAGGGAGCTTCCCTGGTGGCTCAGATGGTAAAGCATCTGCCTACAATGTGGGACACCCAAGTTCGATCCCTAGGTCAGGAAGATCCCCTGGAGAAGGAAATGGCAACCCACTCCAGTACTCTTGCCTGGATAATCCCATGGATGAAGAACCTGGTAGGCTACAGTCCATGGGGTCGCAAAGAGTTGGACACAACTGAGCAACTTCACTTCCAGGGAACTAAAATCACACAAGCCACTCAGTGCAGCCAGAAGAAGAAGAAGCATGATCTTGGGAAAACACAATTTATCCATCTCCCTTTTCTCTCTTCTGCTTCTTTTATCATTGTGTGTAATCATTCTCTGGTGGGGCCTGAAGACACCAAGAAACCACCCAGGGTCCAACTCCTTCATCACAAGTCCCCGACCAGTCTCACAGGGGAGTTACCACCAGAACCACCTTCGTGGGCCTCGCGAGAGCTGGGAGGCTCTGCGCTCCTCTTCCCGTTTTGCTAGAGGGGAGTGTTCACCAGTGACTCCAACTGTTTCCTTTACAGTCACCCAGACACGCAGTTACTGGGCCCACGTCTGCTCGTGGCAGTCCACGAGGAGTAGACTTCTCTGGACTTTTGTCTTCTTTTGAGGAAATGATTTCACAGTTCTTGAGGTTGAGACGATTCTCTGAATAAACCAGATATAATTTCTCTCTTTCTCTTTTGCTTATTTAGCCCCAAAGTAAAGCAGAGAAAAGAGATGTCTTTTAAGTAAGATGTCTTCTGTCATATTCCACTTCCTCCTGCTCTCTCCCTCTCACTTGCTCCATCCCTGCCCCATCAGCCTCCTGACTGGCTCCACAGCCCCTGAACCCATACTGCGTTTGCTCTTGCCCATGCCTCGAAGGCTCTTCTGTGCAAGAGTTGCATGGTTCACTCTTCCTCTCTCTCAAGACTGCTCGAGTGTCACCTTCTCAGTGGCGCCAACACTGACCACCTTGCTTAAACTTGCCACCTGCCTTTCTCCTCCCAAACCCCCACCTCCAGGGCCCTTCCTCTGCTCTCCTAGCATAAAGTATAATTTATTTATTCATTGGCTTTGCTTATTGTCTGTCTCCCACACTGAAATGTAAGCTGCGGGAGAGCAGAGGTACCTGTTCTGCTTTTATTTGTTTTGTTTTATTTGTTCACTTAATATTGGCTCACTGATGTAACCCAAGTGCTCAGGCATGCTGCCCTATCGAAGACCACCCTCTACGAAGGCCTGACACATGTTAGCTTTGCTCCAGCCCTCAGTCCACAGATATGACCAAGACTCGCAAGGTCTCTGCTCTATGGAGCTTGTATCCCTGTGGGTGGATGCAGGCTGAGAATCAGACAGGCACTGTGACAGTGGGTGGCCATCTACCCTGGGAACGTACGAAAGGCTCTTCTGGAGAGGGGGCATTTTACATCAAGACTGAAGGAGAAGAGTACATTTGTCTTATAGTTAATCTATGCATATTATGATGTAATCATAAAAGCATTTTAAACTAAAGAGCATTTTCCTGATGTGGAGGAAGGTGGAAAATATATATTCTAGACCAAGTGAGGGGTACGTGCTGATGGGTGTCTGGACCACAAAGGACACATTCAGCAAATGGGGCAGAACCGGGGTCCAGAGGCCATAGGAAGGGCCAGGTTGTCTCACAGAGCTGGCAGAGAAGGGGGTCTTAGACTCACTCTGCTGCTCCCAGTGCCTGACATGGGGTGAAGGTGTTGGATGCTTGGTGTAACCACTGATTCTAAAACAGAGGATAAATATACTTTCAGAGTAATTCAAACTTCAACAATTGAAATTTCAAGAGACAATAATACTCTATTGTATTTTTTTTATTAAAGTAGTAACTCACTTGTTGTGTAATGAGATTTAACTTTGCTGGTACTGGCAAAAATCTTCCTACTAAAGTAGTCATGGGTTTAGGGACATCTGTAAGGAAGACAATTACAATTAATTGATAGCATATATTGTTCCATTTCCACTTGCACATGGAAGAAAGCACAAAAACGATACTGCATCATGAGTTTAACGTGTGCAAAGTCATTTACACTTCTCTCGATCCTATTTATGCTCTCTATAAACCTTTCTGGTCAATGTTTTCAGCTTGGGTTTTTTTGTTTGTTTGTTTTTACTCATTACACCTTTTCTCTTTGTCATCATGCTGCTTAACTTGAGCTCCCGGGATGTCATGCTAACACATGTTGTCAGTGCGCAGGTTCCTGAACTCTGTCCAGGTGCCCTCGAGGGCTGCACACTCACCATGCAGGCACCAGACACGGCATGTTTTCAAGGTGAGCGCAGCACCGTCTGTAGGACGACACACGAGCTGCTTCAGTTTGTGGGTGTTCTTCCTCAGAGACTGATCTAATAGGATGTGAATGCTCTTTAGGCTATTGGGAGCAGACTAAGACTGGAACCGAGACGTATTTCTTTGGCCTAAGAGCGCCATGAAGAACACCTGTGAGACTATGGTCCCCGTGAAATTCCACGTTTGAATTGGAGTGGCAGGAAAAGTCTCCTGATCGCCCACCTGCTGAAGGCTAGTGCCTCCTTTGAGTGGTGTTTTCTGGAAATTTATGTAACTGAATGCATCTATTTCAAGGTGATAGTTAATGTGTACACAGCGACAAAGGAAACTAGGCTGGAGGCTGAGCAGTTATGATGATATGACAAGGAAATAGATGAGGAGAGCATTATGTAAATCTTCCTTCTGGGGATGATCTAAGGCATTAGGATTTTGTCGTGTTCCAGAAGTCAGAGAATTGGGAAAGAAGCCTTCTCTGCCTGTGTAGAGGATCAGAGGCAGCTCTGACCCACAGGGACTGTAGCCAGAAAACCCACGGCTGGAGTGCAGCAAAGTGCTCCTGGAGGCGCTTTGCATCATAGAAAAGTAAACCCCTTAGAGGCATGTTATCTGTCCCTGGATGAGGAGACTACCAGGATGGAAAAGGAGTCACATTCTGTCTTTTTGCCCTTGGCTCCAAAGGCTCACTGAAATGGCATCAGGACTTAATACTGACTGAAATTATGACCAGGTCAGTGAATCATATGATAATGAGATGTTCTGGTCAGTTCAAGCTTTAGGGTGACACAGTTATGTGCATGGCACACACAGATGTCAGTTTCCAACTGCTAGGGTCTAACGTTCGTAAACACAGCCTTAAACTGTGTCACTTGACCTTCCTTTAATTTTTCATAGGTCATTTGATGGTAATCAAATAGTTATAGATTATTTGTTATTATTGCACCAGTTTAAAGAAGTTTCTGAATAAATCAATGGCAGATAAGTCAGCATTTGATAGTTATTTTGGAACTCATGATGATTAAAGCAGAGTGGTGGTTCTCACTGACCGCATGAAAACATTTACATTAAAATGTGTATAATTTTTGCCACATCTGAACAGCCAACCCACTGCCTAATTTGGGGAAGTTTGCTTCAACCCAGGCACCTCTGGCCACACCACTCATGGTGCGAGCAGCTGCCTGTTAGGATCCCAAAGCTCTCTACAGCTAGCAGGAGGAGAGGACAGCTATCTAAGAACTTGAGGCAGTCAGAACAATGTACGTAAATTAACCTATAAAGATAGACCTTCCTAGTCCTAACTCACTAATACAGGCTGTGGGGTGCCGAATTGCCGGACCGCCTGTTTCACTTTCACTCTATATACAAAGTCAAACATGTTCACTTACCAACTTCCATGTGCTATATGACATATTTTTCTATTAATTTACTTTGTACCTGACTGTAGATAATTATTTGGGTCTTGATACTGAGGAACCAAATGAAGTGTTTTCAGTTCTCTTGTGCCAGAGTTGTCTACACACAGCATCTGTGTGCCCCCTTTCAACTGACACAGCACCTAAAATGAAAAATGATGGTCGGGGTTCATTTTTAAAAGATATCCAGTAATAGGAATCTAAGGAAACTTAAATCCGAGAACACAGTTTTAATCCACAATTTAAGTTTTAATGGAAAATGGTAAACTATAGATATATTCTCCCTTTTCTACTCTGTAATAACATGCTCTTGGGAGGGACCACAGGGCAAAAAAAATCCCCGGGGAAATGTTTTGTGAGGTGTGTTCAGTGTGTTAAGAGGAGTTCCCGCTCAAGCCTTTCTCTACGGGTATAGGCCTAGGGTAGGGGACAGGCGGCTCTGAGTCAGAGCCTCTGTCGTCTGTCCACGTGCTCCACGGTCTTCCGGGACGGGGAGAGTGTGCTCATTTGCCCAACCTGGCCCCACGGAAACCCAGTCAACTATATGAAGGGCTTTGTCCCCCTGACTCCATCTCTGTAGCTGGTCAATTGCTTAGAATAATCTTTAATTTTATGACAGCTGTTCTCTCCTGCCATATGCACATGTTATTATTTAACATCTAATGTGTTTTTAAGATACCCATTTATTTCATTTCCTATAAGTACAGTTTAGAAAGTTTAATCCAAGTACTGGAAAATTCCAAGAAGCCATGTCACTCTTTCTGGGCCTGACCAGCACCCTCAGATCACCTAGCTGGATTCTGACCGTATATAAATCCTCAGCACGCCTGGTGAGTCAGCCAGTCCACCACACCAGTCAAGCCAAGCATGGACTCAGCCCTCACTATGGACAGCCCATGACAATACAGCCTGAACATGAAGGTAAGAGAAGTCACTCTTTCTGACTGCACAGAGCTTCTAATTCTGGTGGTAAACCACAAATACCCAGAGAAACTATGGTTTCTGTTATTAGGTTGCCTTTGGGTTTCCTAGACAAAACCCAAATAAGCTTAAAGTATCAATGTTACCAAAATAACACACATACAGCCTATATTAATGAGGTGCTGATCACCAGCTCAAACCTTCAGATCATCCTGACACTGGATAAGAGGCCAGCATTCATGTTCCATTGAATTTTATTTGTATTTAGAGGATAGTTATAGCCACACACGCACAGGTGCACAGACTGGGGCGGAGTGGACTGTCCAGGCTCTGCCTGTCGCACAGTTCTGGACTGCTGAGGGACCCAATCCTGTGCCTCCTGTGAGCATTCTAACATTACTCAGGAGTCCGGTGTAACTGGAAGAGTTCTCATCCTGTTCACCTGATCTAAGTGTCCTAGAAAAGCTCTGCTCATTCTCAAGTATTTTCCAGTTAAAGTACACACCTTAGGTTTAAGGTTTCCTTTCTTAGAATAGAGAGCTGATGGTGGGGACAGCAACTGGTTCTTTGGACTTACTGCCAAATGACTGCTTGGGGCTGGATTCCCTGGTTTCCCTCCCTTTCCGGCCATCAGCACACCACTTAGAGGCAGATTATTTAATATCTCTGTTTTCTGTGTATTCGTAGCTCAGTCGTGTCTGACTCTTGTGACCCCATGGACTGTATCCCACCAGGCTACTCTGTCCATGGGATTCTCATGGCAAGAATACTGGAGTGGGTTGCCATTTCCTTCTCCAGGGGCTCTTCCCGACCCAAGGATCTAACCCAGGTCCCCTGCACTGCAGGCAGCCTCTTCACTGTCAGAGCCACCAGGGCGGAGTTGATAGACGGAACAAAATGACAAACAGGCAAACCTATCGAATAAACCACAAATGCTACTGATCCCTATCTTACATGAGTGTTGGTTGGTAGGAGGGATTTGGAGGCAGGCAGGGAGGAAAGCAGCTTCTGCCCTGCAGCCACAGACCTGCAGCTGCACCCTCCCACTAGCATGATAAACCACACTGGTCAGCAGCCGCTCCTTTCCTGGGCCAACCCTGCATCTGCCTGGACTGAGGTGACTTACAGCTTCCCTCCTTAATGAATACAGCAGTGTCCTAATCTTTGATTTGCTAAGATTGAGTAGAAATGAGAATCTTAGATGTGAAAGAAACATTAAGAAAGACTCTAATTATATCCCTCTTTTCATAGATAAGACAACCAAAAATGCTGACTTGATGAGTAAACAGAATAAAAAACCATGGAAATATTTTACTGTTGACTTAGTAATGATAAGGGTCAAACATTTAACAAAGTTAGTCAGACACATGTTCTTTGGCATAATTACCATTGGGTTAGAGTCTTTCTTATGAGAGCAGCCAGAGGCATCCTCTGCTCCTTGAGATGATGGGAACTTGCAACATGACTCTTGGGCCAGAGGATGCTGAAAAGTTGCTTCCTCCAGATTGTTACTTGTGATAGAACCACCTGCTTCCTTGATTTCAACCTGAAAAAGTAAACGGGACCTTAGAAATCGCATTGTGGACACTGCACTTTACAGCTGCATAATATAGAAAATTCTTTGTAGAAGTTACATTTTTAAAGTAAAGAACATCCTTATGCTTAGCGTCCTCTCTTCCCCCCTATTAATTCATCCTCTGGGACAACAAGTCATCTGACCATCCTGGCTGGGGATTGAGAACATCCAGAGGATCAGGACCATCTGCCCATGAGGTGTGGGGATGTGACTTCGATGTAACCCTCTTGCTATTTGAAAAACATGGTATGGGTAATTTGAGAAGATTCTGTGATTGGCCAGCTCCCCCTTGAGCCTCTAGACAACCCCCTACTACAAAAGAGCTGGCTGCCTTCTGGGACCTTCCTTAAAATTGCCTAAAATGCTTCTCCTTAATCATTGTTCTCAGAGCATGCTCATTAAGTTGTATTAATGTTCTAGTCTGTTTTGCTTTTTCCTCAAGAGGCCAGACATCTTTGCTGATGTTTTAGTGATATTTATATTGTAACTTGGAGCTTCCCAGGTGGCACTAGTGGTAAAGAATCCTCCTGCCAATGCAGGAGACTTACGAGATGTTGGTTTCCCTGAGTCGGGAAGATTCCCTGGAGGAGGGCATGGCAACCCATTCCAGTATTCTTGCCTGGAGAATCCTATGGACAGGGGAGCCTGGCGGGTTACAGTTCATGGGGTAGCAAAGGGTCGGGGACATGACTGAAGCGACTTAGCACACATGCATATTGTAACGTACAATGTATTTATAGTAATGTTTACAATTAAATAGTAGAGCTTTCCTCACTGAACGGTAGAAGGACAATTAACACGAAAACAGTGAGGGCAGAGAATAACTGCCAGCTTTGCTTTTTAAGCTGTCCTCTGCAACAATCAGCGACACACCAGCAAGTACCCAAACGAGGGAGAAACACCAATGATGTCATTGAAAATCAATGGAATTTAAAAACTAAGTAATGTCGATGGTTTTAAAAAATTACCATTAAAGTGTTTCAAAATAAGAGTGCTTCTCTTTACAATGTGATAAGGTAAGGAGGATCAGGAAATAGCAGTCAACCCGCAGTTTGCATGGTCTCTACCCTCCTTAACCTCCACTGCACCGACAGCCTGTGAGAGAGTGCGTGCGGGTGGATCTCCCAAAGGCGAAGGCGGATCACAGAGGCCTTCAAAGACGGCGGTGATCCTGAGGTGACATGCTGAACATCTTCTGCAAAACCACAACAGAGACAGCTATCTTTCAAAGTGTGGGGATTGACTCCAACTTGAAGATCATCTCACTTAAAATCTGGGACCCAACCAATTAATTACTTTCATGGACTGGCAAATCCCCTAGCACAGCAGACTAGTATCTAGGTATACTAGATACTAGTATCTTTTAAAAGATATAGGAAAGTTTAGCAATATTTCAAGTTATAACTTTTTTTAGACATTTCAAATTTTATAGAAATGTAGAATTTTTCAATTTTCTTCTGCTTTCTGCTTTGGGGAATTTGTCATGTACCTGTCATCAACGTTTAGATTTTGGTTTTTAGGGAAGAATAATTTCAGTTTTCAAATTTATCAAAGTTTAGATTTAACTTATCTCCCTGTAATTAACAGATACTTATACAGTAAATACATCAGTTCCTCAACCCCATGCAACTGATACCCGGACTACTTATAGTAAAACCGTATTTTTACAGATAAACAGACAGAGGTCAATATGTGGAAATGAATTTCTAGAAAAAGGAAATTAGCAACTGACCCTGAATATTTACTGAAAAATAATTCCATTCTGTTTAAATAATAAACATGTTTGTGCTAAATCTTTTTCTTTTTTTAATAAACTTGGAAACTATCAAAATAGAATCATGTGACTCAGATGGTAAAGAATTTGCCTTCAATGTGGAAGACCTGGGTTTGATCCCTGAGTTGGGAAGACACCTTGGATAAGGGCAAGGCAACCCACTCCAGTATTTTTGCCTGGAATATTCCATGGACACAGGAGCCTGGTGGGCTGTAGTCCAAGGGATCGCAAAGAGTCAGACACAACTGAGTGACTAACATTCGGAATTTGTCAATAAAATAAAAAAAAAAGGAGAAATATCATCCAAGTAGTCCCTCCTTTATTTTGCTAAAGTCGGATTACATTAAAAGAGAATTTACTATTTTAATGAACTAATTCCCTTCCCGTTCTGGTGAACACTGAGCCCACTTGGCAGAGGAAGGGACCTGCGCTTGGACCAACAGGCAAAGGTGCCGGGACACAGGTCTGGCCTGGTAGCAAGATGGAATGTCTGCCGCTTCAAGCCATCTGAAAAAGATCCCGAGAAAGACCTCTGCGCTGACCGAAGTCTGAAGGAACAAGGTGTGTGCTCTGGTTTCCCCAGGCCTCAGCCTCTCTTCCCCAACTTTCCTGTGCACTAAGGAGCAGTGATCACACTAAAAGAAAACCCGGAAACAGGGATCTAAGCTCCTGCTGCTATGGTTTATGATATACAAACAAAGTCAGGTTCCAGCCATCTTAATACCAACTCAGAAATGTTCCACACAGGCTTAAAGGATAACTTACTAAAATTAGTTAGTGGTTGAGTAATCTAGTGTTCCAAACTAGATTCTTTTGGGAGGCCAGTACACATTTCCTTGGAAATCCTTTTCTTCCTTTATAGTTTCAGCAAAAACAAAACAGAAAAGAGGAATTCCCTGGTTGTCCAGTGGTTAGGACTCTGTGCTTTCACTACCCAAAGCCCAGGTTCAAAATAAATAAATAAGAACCAAGCAGAAAATCACAGCAAAATAGGGTAGCTGGCTGACAATTAGCATGAATTCATGTAGACTCGGATTTATATTACATACAGTTGATGAATAGCTACTTACTAGCAGAGGGAAGCTCTAACATTGTGATTTCACAGCTCACCAAACACAAGTCCTAACTCTAAGTCCTACCTAGCAGCGAGTCCTAGCCATGGAAGGAAAATTCTTAAAGAGATAGGAATATCAAACCGCCTTACCTGCCTCCTGAGAAATCTGTACGCAGGTCAAGAAGCAACAGAACTGGACATGGAACAAAAGACTGGTTCCAAATTGGGAAAGGAGTATGTCAAGGCTGTATATTGTCACTCTGCTTATTTAACTTATATGATGTATCATGCGAGATGCCAGGCTGGATGAAGCCCAAGCTGGGATCAAGACTGCCAGGAGAAATATCAATAACCTCAGATATGCAGATGACACTACCCTTATGGCAGAAAGTGAAGAAGAACTAAAGAGTCTCTTGATGAAAGTGAAAGAAGAGAGTGAAAGAGTTGGCTTAAAGCTCAATATTCAGAAAACTAAGATCATGGCTTTCAGTCCCATCACTTCAAGGCAAATAGATGGGGAGACAATGGAAACAGTGAGAAACTGTTTTTTTTTTAGCTTCAAAATCACTGCAGATGGTGACTGCTGCCATGAAATTAAAAGACACTTATTCCTTGGAATAAAAGCTATGACTATCCTAGACAGCATATTAAAAAGCAGAGACATTACTTTGCCAGCAAAAGTCCATCTAGTCAAAGCTATGGTTTTTCCAGTAGATGTGAGAGTTGGACTATAAAGAAAGCTCAGCGCCAAAGAATTGATGGTTTTGAACTGTGGTGTTGGAGAAGACTCTTGAGAGTCCCTTAAACTGCAAGGAGATCCAACCAGTCCATCCTAAAGGAAATCAGTCCTGAATATTCTTTGGAAGCACTGATGCTGAAGCTGAAACTCCAATACTTTGGCCACCTGATGCGAAGAGTTGACTCACTGGAAAAGACCCTGATGCTGGGAAAGATTGAAGACCAGAGGAGAAGGGGATGACAGCGGATGAGATGGTTGGATGACATCACCAACTTGATGGACATGAGTTTGAGCCAGCTCCAGGAGTTGGTGATGGATGGACAGGGAAGCCTGGCATGCTGCAGTTCATGGGGTCACAAAGAGCAGGACATGACTGAGCGACTGCTCTGAGCTATGAATTTACAACCCTTATAAATCTAAAGGGAAAAATATGTAAAAGGCCAGTGCATGAAAACTCGTACTGCACTTGTTTTCACAGACACTAGGGCTTTTTTCCTAAAGCTGCTTTTAAAAATCTGCAGACTTCCCTGGTGATCCAGTGGTTAGGACTCCCACTTCCATAGCAAGGGGCACAATTTGATCCCTGCCTGCAGAACCAAAAAAAAAAAAATATTCTGTTTTCCTCTTTTTTTTTTAAAATCCCTGCTGGGATTTGGCCATTTATTTTTTGTTTTTTAAATATTTGGCTGCACAAGTTCTTAGTTGATGCACGTGGGGTCTTCGATCTTCCTTGTGCATGTGGGATCTTGGGATCTCTAGTTGTGGCATGTGGGATCTAGTTCCCTGGCCAACGACTGAACCAAGATCCCCTGGATTGAAAGTGTGAAGTCTTAGCCCCTGGACCACCAGGGAAGTCCCTGAGTCAGGCCATATCTGACCTGGGGACAAAGGACCTAATTCACTATCAGGGAGGATGCTTGGCTGGCTGATGCATCTCGCTTTAGCAAGGGATGCACCTTGCTGGGAATGGTGACTCCAATAGCGATGATGTTACCGACACAGGAAAAACCGAGGTAAAAGGCGAAAGTCCTCCCTCTCTACTGGGGAAGGGGAGCAGGGGGAGTTGCGCGATGTGGATCTTACTGGAATCACGCGGACACCTGGGTGGGCGGCTCCTTCCCTGGCCCAGGCGCCCAGAGGCAAGACGGCAGAGCTCCTGTGCGGGGTGAGCAGGGAGGACAGGAAGTGGACGTTGTAGGCCTGCGGCGGGGCAACAGGGAGAACGTTGTCTTCCAGGGGGTTGAGCTCGGGGAGGTTCGGGTACTCCCCCAGGAGTCCCTCGTCTTCGTTCTCATCCACCAGCAGCTCCACTTTGACCTTGCTCTGGCAGTCCCCGCCGAGCGCGGGGTTGAACGCGTGCAGCAGGGGCTCTTTGGGATCCGCGGGGCCCAGGTACGCGTCCTTGAAGACGTGAAAATCGTCTTCCTCGTGCTTTACCGCCACGGGAGGTTTCAGGGGAAGGTTTTCAGGAGCAAACTGACTCTCGGCGCTGAAGAGGTCTGTCACCATCTCGTCTTCGGGGCTGGACATGCTGCCCAGCAGAGGGGCGTCTTCCATGGCTGCTGGGGGCGCCGAGGCCTGGGGATCGCCCCCCGCCTGCAACGACGTGGCCGGGTCAGCGGCTGCTTCCAAAGGGCCCTGCAGCCACTCCGGGGGCCCGGGCTCCTCGGATCTGATCCGGTCGCCCGCCACTCCCAGGGTCTGGCCGGGGGGTATCCCGCCCCCCGGGTCTGAGCCCGGGGCCCCGACGCCCCCGAGATCTGACCCGGGGGCCCGCAGCTCCCGGGGGCTGGCAAGGAAAGGGCCTTGCGGGGTGGCAGGGGCTGGGCCCGCCGCTCCCGGAACGGGCCTGGGGGGTCCCACCGTCCCAGGCGAGGACGGGCCTACAGGAGCGCTTCCCCGCTCCCGCGCCCCCGGCAGGGACGGAAGGAGAGGGGCCCTCCGCCCCCTCGGGGCTGACTAGGGGCGCACGGTCCCCCTCCCGCCCGCAAGCCCGGGACCGCGGGGAAAGCCGGAGACGGCGA